>JAPDSC010132965.1:183507-233941 GCA_026290005.1 Latrodectus geometricus | reverse complement strand
ATAGAGGAATTCCTTTTTCTTTAAATAAAAAAAGGAACGAGAAAAAAAAATAACTTAAAAATTAATTTTACAAAATTTATTATATTTCCCGCCTACTTATTTTTCAAAATATAAGATGTATTTAAAAAATTAGTGATTTTAATTGGAAGAAAAATATAAAAATGCTAGAAGTAAATGTCAAAATATTCCTAGCAGTGAATTTAATTCCTAAAATGTTAAGTACTCTTAAAATATTCTTTTAGTTTAAGTATACAATTTAACGAGATATATACGTTAATATGAACTATTTTGAAATTGAATACTTATTACTCATTTGTTTTAACTCATGTAAATAAGATTCTGCATAGTTTTGGGTTTTACAAAATTTATATTCTATGAACTATTTATCATAGTACAAAAATAAGGAAAAAAAAGCATTTGCTTTTATTTAATTTCATTTCCGCTGTATAGCAATAATCAAATTGATTTTTTAATCCTTTCCTTACGATCTTACTTAAATTATATCAGCATTTTATATCAGTTCTTGGTGTTAAACTAAATTTCTTTTCCACTTCTCACGAGAAACCATTTTTATCTTTCTTTTTAATATAAGGTAAAGCTAATTGTTCTAATGAAAAATTCAAGCAAGAATTTCTTGTATTTGTTTTAATTATCAAAAGAAATCTGTTGCTTGCATAAATTTACTACCTTCATTAATGTGATCATGTTTCAATTAAATTATACGTTTTACACACATAATATATATATTACCTTCGAGTAAAAAACTTGTATAACAAAGTCCGATTTTTTTCTTATTGCAATTTCGTTAATACTTTCATTGTGTATGTTTTGCGAAATATTTTAGATTTCAAATTTTAAAAATTCTAATAACTTCGATGAATTACTTTTGAAATTTTTTCACAAAAATTTGAAGGTATCCTGTTAAAATAATTTAAAAGTGAGGCTAAAATTAATCACTATTAATTTTATAGTGATAAAATAGCATTATCACACTGAAAGCAAAGGAATTATAATTATAAAAAAACTATTCAGAACTACAACAAATAGACGGTTTTACCAAATCAAATATAACTACGTCAGCGTAGGTTTAATTCTAAAACTGAAATACTTTTATAACATTTTACATATTTGAATGAATACTTTTGCTTATAGGAGGTAAATCACATTATCGATAATTGATTTTCCATGTCATACATTGAATATATATTAGAATACCTACATATGAGCGTCCATTATGAACATATAGTACAAACGCATTTTTAAGTGTATATATATATATATATATATATATATAAGCATATAGTACCACGTTTTATTTATTTATTTATTTTTATTTTTTATAACATATACTTATAAATGAGCAGTTTCTGCTAAATTTTCTGTTTAATTACCCAAAACTTTTCAATTTTTTGTTGTTTACTTTAATCTTTCAGGTATCTCGTATATGTATGTTTTTTGTTCGTATTTGTAATTAAATCAGTTTAGTCGTATATTCATTGCTCTTTACAGATAATAGATACTAGAAACATTACGTATGAGTGAGGAAAAGTAAACATAATACATCTTACGCTAGAAAAATGTTTATTAAGTTTGTAATATATTGATAAATTGAGCAGGAAAATCTATATGAACCTCTAATAAGCAAAAGTTGGAAAGATTAGATAATAAATTTTATCTGACTAAAATAAAAAAATAGTTTCTTAAAATATGATTTAGAAATAGCTTTTTTTTAGTAGAGTAGTTGCTTAGAGATCAAATTTTCATTCAGATAATTTCAACTTAAATCTTTATAAAATTTCTCAGTGTATGCGAAATTTGGAGTATATTAAGTTAAAAACATAGAATATATTGAAAATTATTGATTATAGAATGAAAAAGTATGAAAAAATGAAATTATAAGGAAGATAATTTTGTTATATAGTGAAATTTAAAATAAGATAGTGATAATTTTCTTTAATATTTTTAATAAAATTTTAATCTTTGATAATGGAGAAGATTAAAAAATATTTTTAAATTTACTGTTGCTATTTATTTCGCATCTATTTTACTTAAATTCTTTTGAAAATAAAATTCGGCTGTAACAAAAATCCTTTTATATTTATCACTTTAATATCAGACTTCTATTTTTGAAAAATATAAAAGCTTAAGCATTGGTATGTTGAAATAAAAGAAGACAAGTATAATAACAAAAATACACAATTTAAATAACAAAAGTACACAATTTATAATTCGCAATGATAAAACCACACAACCAGCATGTTGAATCATATTATATTTTATCCACAGAATAAAAATACTAGAAAAATTTGCAATATTTAAAAATAATTAATAAAATTCTAGGAGAATTAAATGCTATTTTATTAAAAGAGATTTATTATGCATGCCAAAAAAGTGAATTAAAGAAAATGGTATAGTTTAACTTAATCTTATATTCCATTTTAAGTATCATGCATTCAGTAAACTTAGACAATGTTTATAACTTTTATGTACTAAATGATTATAAAAATATATGTTTACTGCATAATTTTACTGGCCACATTGATTTTAAGTAAAAAGTTTTTGCTTCATTCATTTTAAGTGTAGTGGGTATTTTATAATTTGGAAAAACCATCGTCATCCACTTAAAAATTAAAAAGACCATATTTTTAATATATTGCTCAAAGAAAACAACTTTGACTTACTTACAAATTCACTTTTCATATATAAAATCTAGCTACATGAAGTGTATTTTATGTATTATGTTTATTAAGAGAATTAAAGAAATGCAAAATATTTTATAAATTTAGTTAAACATTTTTATTTAAAAAATCGATATGAGGTTCTGTTAAATCGTAATTAAAAATATAATGTCAAATTTAGACATATTGTTCATTTCCATAGTTAAAATAACGGCATTTCAATATGTGTATGTAAAAACAATTACATTCATATTATACCAACTCTTTGTATTATCCCATATAACAAACAACGTCCAATGAAAGTATGATGGTAAATTAAACACATTGCTGAGAGAGAGTCTGTTCAACTTTTTCCCTTATTTTGTTTTTCTTAATTAATCAATTTTTTATTCATGTAAGCAAATTTTTTATATTACTCAGTTAGTCATATTTTTAAGGTTTAAGTTAGGATTGAGATCATATTGTTTAAGTTAACATTTTACAAGAAAAAAGAATTTTCCTTTATTATTTTCCGTCATCAAAATTGTGGTAACCATTAGTAGAGCGAAGGTGTCGTCGAAGAATAGTGACATTCATATTTCTGTGTCTCCGAGCCATTAGTGTTAAATAATTAAGCGTTGTTGCACGCCAACGACCATATCTTGATATTCAAGCTGCATTTCCAGCTTCCAAAAACCGTTCCAGATTCTGGAAATCACACGTTGTGAAACGCCAATGACTTCTGCTATTTTAGATTGTGCTTAACCCCCTCATACCAGCCAACAACTAACCAAGCTTTTGATTCTATTAAATGACTTCGTTGAGACTCGTCAAAACAACGCGATTACTGAATATCGAAATTTTTTTTTGCTGTGTCTTTCATTAAGTTAAAAGCCAAATCTCATTCGCTGGCTCTAAGGCATTGTCTTCGATATTAAGCTTACTATCTGCATACAGCGAACTTTGAAAATGAGAAAATTTGCTTTTGTGACTCTTCTTCCATTTTATTGAAAAAAAATTGTTGATACCGTTATAAAAGACACATTATACTTTATGTAGTATTGCTAAATACAAACCACCATTTATTTTCTATTGAGAAGTTAGAGCAACAATGAGAATACCTTAATTTATAAATGTTACACTGTAAGTCATAAAGAATATCAATTATTGATACTTGTTTTTCATTCCAATGAGCTTGCAAAATATCAAAAGTGCTACTTATACTTGTTGATGAAATTAATGACATATTCTACTGATGAAGCGTTACTTATTGTGTAGTATTCTTAAAAGCGAGCGCTAAGCAGATTATAAGAATGTTTATGAATAGAATAGTTCGATAATGTCGATATATGTATGTGTGTATAACTGAGTCGTCCCTTTTTGAATAAAATAACTATAACACTCGGGCTGCTTCAATGAACATTACTATAAAATACACTACAGTAAATTGGCAACGAGGATAAACAAAAATATCATGGATTCAGAGCAATTTTCAGCTTTATTAAAGGCAATTACTACTGATAATGATCGACTTCCAGATATTATTTTGAAATAAAAACGAAGTAAGGATATTCCAGATCATCATGAAAAAGATACGATAACATTTTTACCAAATTTCGAATGTTTTAATTCTTCAACAGAAAGATTTTTGCAGTATAAACAAAGATTTTAAAATTATTTACAAATTAAAACTGTTATCCAAGATAAAGAGTTGTGCACTAAAATATTATTGAACTCATTGGATCTGAACATTATAATTTGTTGTGTTCTTTAACTGCATCTAAATTTATGGCATTAAATCTGCTCCTAGTGAATTCCACAGATACTAGATCAAATATTAATATTAATCTCCCAGGTGTACCTATATTCTTTGATGATATTATAGTTCACAGAGAAACGTTTTTAGAATGCCGTGATCATTTAATCGAATACGTAAAACGTCTTCAAAAATTCAATTTGCACTCATAGTTCAAAATGTCTCTTTTTCAAAGACATAATTTCATATTTAGGCTATGTAATCTAACAAAACGAAATATCAAAATGTCCAAAGAAAACAGAAGCCATTATTCATGCTCCGAAAAAGATCGAAGAATTAAACGTTTCTTAGGAATGGTAACCTATTACTCTAAATTTCTCCCAAATGCATCATCTCCGACTTATCCTTTAAGAAAACTTCTGAAAAAAATAAAAAAATTCCATTGGTCTTCTAACTGTGAATTTGCTTTCATTAAATTAAAAAATGAGATTTTTAGCGATAGGGTTTTGACGCCACACAATCCAAATTTACCTACTGTAGTTACTCGTGACGGCAGCCCAACAAGCATTGCTGGAGTTTTATCCCAAATAGTAAATGGTTTCGAAAAACCAGTAGCTTTTACATACAGACCCCTAACAATATCTGAATAAAATTACAGTCAACTAGATAGCGAAGAACTAGCAATCAAATTTACAGTTAAAAAAATTTTTTTAACTACATCTATGGTAGAGAATTTACACTAATAACTGATAACCACCCATTGTACAGAATTTTTCATCGTGATAATAAAATGTTTTCTATGGCATCATCCTGATTACTAAGATATGAATCATTTCTTGATGAATATAGTTATAAAGTTCAACATAGAAAAAGTAAAGAAAATAGTGTCAACTACATCTCAAGAACATCATTAAAATCAAAAGATCCAAACATCTTACATCTTTTAAGTGAGGGAGATCGTGCACAATTACGTTCTTATGTCAACAATAAGCTATCATGGAAATTTGGCATCGTTAAACAATGAACTGGTAAATTACACTATTTAATAAAACTCGATGACGGGGAAGATATAAAAAGACACATCAATCAATCAATTGAGGAAACACACATGAGGTTCCTAAAATTCTAAGAGTTACATTAAATTAACTGCCGTTGAGAATCTCTTGTGGCACTGAGAGACTTTCATTGGTAAAGATGACACGACTCCCTTGATAAAATGCTCAGTTTTTATGCCCATCAACAATAGCTAAAGAGTATCATTGATGGCATACTTTCAAAGGGATGCAACATTCAAGAAGGTGGGTAAATAGACTACCTTTGTGAAGGTGAATGAACACAGTAAAACGCCACACTTGACGTACCGTTGGTGTACACAGTTGTTGAACAATGATGCTTGCTGACTGGTTTTGGACACCTTTCGACTGAGGAATGATCTATCAATCATCTACTGCAGTTGTTTTCTTGGGGCAACTACCAACCTTTCTAACAGCTATACCTGTTGTTTGGAAGGCCTTACAAACTTAAGAATACTTTTGTTGATTCCGAACTCTTCAGCAACATTGGTCACACTACATCCTTTCCCTAGGTTTCCGATCATTCTTCCATATGTGAAGTCGTCCAGGTGATTTCTTCAAGCCATATTTCACCAAAGAATTCGTTTTCAGAGAATGTTTTTAATTATGTCCCAGTCTTGCCTTTTATTCTAGTCCTGATGTGCACATGCCGACCGGACGCGTTTTGGGTATGCTCATGACGCCTGTGCCATTTTGTTCCTGATGTATGATTGACATGCGAAGGTCATTTGCATATTCTTCGCATGACATTCCTATTGAATTACGTGTTCACTGTACTTATTGCTAGAGCTCCTTTTCCTTCAATTTCAAGGCTATCTACTTAAAAATAACTTATATTACGAAGTTTTGCACACTTGTGTATTAAATTTTTGTTACTGGCTAAGCAAATAAAATCTAATCAAAAATTAGCTGGCGAGAAAGCCTTTAGAAAAATAGCATTTTTTAGTTTTAGCAGAGTTATTCATCAAGATAATTACAACTTAATTCCTTATGAAGCTATTGTGTATGAAAAATTTGTAGTAAATTAGGTCAAAAACAATTGAATATTGAAAACGTAGGAAATATTAAGGATATAATCGTGAACTAAACAATGCCAATTCCTTATCAATTTTTTTGTATTTTTCTTTTATTTATTATTATTTAGTTTACTCGGCTTTTAAGAAAACAAAAATTTAAAAATACTACCCATTTACAGCTATATTTCCAAGGTTTAAATTACTATGAAGGTCATATGGTTTAAAATATATATATATATATATAATTGTTTTTAATTATTGTTCATTAATAAAAATTTTATAATAAAAATATTCAGTACCAGAATGGCATAATTACAAAATATTCAATGCTTAAAAAGTTTTGAAATTTTTTTGGAAAAAATGTTATTTGTTAATCAATGAGATCACATAATTATCTCAAATTATATAACATTATTTTATAACAGAATAAAATGTGATAACAGTTAATAACTGCGTTGTAATAAAAGAAGGGTATCCTTCTTGTCAATTCTTGAATGGAATGTTTTTGTTCTTTTTAAGCATACTATTAAGAAATTCTAATGCATAAAATAAATGTATAATATGGGGAATAGGATGTTCACATTAGACAGTTGAAATATAAAATATAGAATGTTATTTTATTAGAATAGTTACAGTTGGAAAAGAACTTACAAAGTCTAAAAAGTTTCTTGAAATGAAAGTTTATTTCTTTAGGATATAAATTTGCATAAAACATCAGCAGTTTCCACGTATTGTTAAAGTTGATTTGATTACCTGTTGATCAAAGTTTATTCAACAGCTGCGGCTGGCTGTTTGAAGTACCAGCAATGTGGATTAGAGAAATGCGAGAGTGATAGCCAATATCGCCCCATACCATAATACCCGGTTCAGGACTAGTGTGGAGGTACATACCGTAGTTGTTCAGCATCCTCTCTCCACGGTATCTCCAGACTCGTGATGAAAGAATGCGACCATCGTGGTGTTGCAGACAGAAGCGTTAACTCGTCAGTAAAGACAATTTTTTTCCATTCTACCATCCACATTCTTCTTTCATCGCAGCATTGGCGATGAAGACGTCTATGGTTCTGTGTTAAGGGTAAACGAAGCAATAGACGTCTTGTATTACTGGAAATGGCGTCAAGTGGTATGCGCTGACACTGCATCTGAATGTGCTGTACTATGGTTCGTAATATGGCTGAGAGATCCGTCACTGCCATGCGCATAATTTGCGTGTCATCACGTGAAGTGGTTCTCTGAGGTGGATGCGATCCAACACGTCGGTCCATCGTACCATCCTACAGCCAACGATCACATATCCGCATCACAGTTGTTTGGTTTCGTCCAAAATTACTACCGATTTCCCTGAAAGATAATGTACAATCTCGGTAGGCCACTATCCTTCCTCTTTTTCAAACTCTGATACTTGATCAAAAATTTATCGCAGTTTTCTACAAGGCATAATTAACAGTTTTTTTTTTTTTTTTTGAAGAACAAGAAAAACACAGGGGCCGAACTTAAAATCGTGAAAAATTTTCAAGCCTTAAACAGTGCTTTTAAGTGGCGCCATAAGCGTGCGTGATATGCGTCTGCGCTAAAATTCTAATCATTAGCATAGCTCACCTCCGCTAATGTCATTTTGTAAATATTTCATGTTATTTGTATGCTTCCTTCAAGGTTTTGTAGATGATACCTTCAGACGAATGCACTTGCTACTTGAGCATTATGTTACTCTGACCAGTTTCTTATCAAGTTTTCGCATCACCTTTTAAGATTTCAATGTTAATGAAGAGTTTCATGGTCTGCTCTTTTCAAAAGTATACTGTTTATGACATTTATGGTAAAGATAAAAAAACATATGAAAAATTAAAAATTTTAATAAGTGTTCAACTATTGACCGACGGAGCACCACAGTTACAAAAGATAGGTTTGATAAGAATGCTAAAAATGAAGTACAATGTCTTGTATATGATCCGTTATCTTTTTCATTATGATTGATTAGATACGTTTGTGGCTCAACGGTCATTTTTTGCACACAAGGGGCCAATTAAACCATGATCTATACTTAAAGCGGATCCTGAACCATTGCAAACCCCAAAGAATTTGAACTCTTAAACTTTTTAACCGAAATTTGCTCTATTCAAGAAGTATTACGCGAAATGAAAATCAAGGATAAACCGAATCTAATTAGAAAATAATTTTGATAAAAATAGAGTATGCTTGATAGGAATAATGATTAATCTTGATCTTAATTTTTTGGTATCTTTAATTCTTATGGGAAAAGAATTTTCTCCCAAGAAATGTACTAAAAATTCTGAAATCAATTTAAATTCTTCTCTAATACATTCTGAGATTAGCAACATAAAATAGCTGAAATTTTGTTCAATGATGTCTCATTGCTTTCTACTAGATACGTTTCGATGTTTGTTTTTATAGTACTTCTAGTTATAAAAACAATTTTGTTCATTGATTTTTTTAGTCTTGCAAATGCAACGATTTGAAAGCAATATGAAGTTCTTAAGTTTAAGAACTCCATATTTCACATTATATGAAAACTAAAACATCTTTCCTGTTTAAGTTGATAAAATATACATTTTTATTAAAATTTATGCATATTAAACGCAAATAGCTTTATTCTGTACACTTACAGCATTATTTACATATATAATCTGAGATTTTATTAAACTTATTTTTAATTCGATTCTAACGTTCGTAAAATTGTAATTAAAGCAAATAAAATAATTTTAAAAAGTATATCATCAAAAATTGATTAAATCAAAAAGCAGTTGTCCCTCACAAGTTGGAATGCCATGATCTATATTTGTTGATGGTAGTTTGATATGTTGTATGATGCGACGAATACAATTATCTTTTTTTCTGCATCGAAATTATGCCAATGCAACTTATTCATGAAAAAAAGAAACAAAAAAATCATTAAGAAATTTAAGTTTGCAAAAATATTTCTAAGTCACTGTTACAAAACTAGTTTTTCTGTAACATACTAATTAACATTTTAATACTTCAAATAGTTAATTTGTCACGTAACATTTGTTTCACGAACAATTTTGCAGATTCTTTTCCTATAATGATATTACTTGATGTCTAGAGAGATAGGATTTTTTACCACTAATAAACATCTGCACTCGTATCGTCTAAAGATTCTCTTCAATGACCAGCTTCTTTCTTACGTTAAACATCCAAAGTACTTGGGATTCGTTTCGGATCAGGAGAACACGAGCAATGGTTACATACTAAATTCGGTCAACAAGAGTCTCAAAAGACTGAATATTCTTAAGTATATCTCAGGAAGTAACTGGGGTGCTGATGCAAAAACACTTAGGGAAACGTATATTGCTCTTATCAGGCCTATTTTAGAGTAAGGATTCCCAATATACTTCAGCGCCTCATTAACTAATCTTTTTAAACTAGAAAGGGTTCAGTTGAGTGCAGCTCGTATCATAACAGGCTTGAAGAGCAGCTGCCCGAACGACATAGTACTTTATGAAGCAAATCTTCCACCACTTGGTTTTGTAAGAAACTCAAACTTGGTTAAATATTTTAACAAGGTAAGAAGCTATGAAAACTAAAATTGAACATCTGAATATTTGTGTAAATGGATAAATAATCAAAGATTAAAGAATAGCCCATTCAGTCTAGCTGATAAAATGAAGATAATTTCCTAATCGGTAGAGCATTCCTTCCTTAGACCTTGTGTTAGCCCGCTTGAAGGCCTACCCGGTGTTCACTTCCACACTGAACTTTTGTGTGACGCGAACAAGAACTCAGATGCTTCCGATTATCTGACAGTTGGCTCTAGATGGCATTCCCAGTGATGCCACTTTAGTTTACACAGATGACAGTAAAGACGAGTTTAATAACACTGGGAGCGATGTTTTTATTGAGTCTTTCTATCCAGTTTTCTAGACGCAACCCAGACAATTGCTCGGTATTGAGAAGCGAATTAATTGCCGTAAATGAAGGATTAAAGATCATCCGCCATGGGACTAAATTTAGTGACATTTGGATCCTCACCGACAGTCGAAACTCGATTCAATATTTACAGGACTGGAGTGGAGTGTGCGACTTTGTGGGCATGCAGATAATCACCCATCTTAAAAATCTTGCCAAGGGTAGAGAAGTCCACTTTCAGTGGATTCCCTCCCATGTTAACATCCATGGCAACGAAGCTGCAGACATCTTGGCTAGAAGAGGTTGTTCTGAGTTGCCCAATGGGACTACACACTAACTGACAAAGAACTTTTCACTTTAAAGAAAAAAGAAAAGAGGCAAGTCGGGGTTGCCCCTCCCTGGTTTAGCAGTAAGACCCCGGGGGGCACGTTGGATTTCGAGGGTGACAGACATGATCAAACGGCCATCTTGAAACTCAGAAGTGGTCATCTGAAATGCATGTCGTTCGATTCTGGGCACAAAGTCTTCTCATTGTGCAATAAATGCAATCTGAGGCCGGCTTCCCCCGATCACATCCTGGATTGTTTGGGGTTCACTCTGGCGGAGGTTCGCGCAAATCCACTACTGGTGCTCGACTTCGCTAGGGTTCATGGTGTCATGGATTTGATCTAGCTGACGATAGATCTCTGAGGGATTCGAAACAACATCAACTTGATGTCTAAGATTTTGCAAACAAAGTAAAATTATTATGCAGTGGATGTAGTCTTTAACAGCTTTCAATAGTAACTATTATCCAGTAATAAAAAATGATTTTCTATTAATGCATTTAATAAATTATGTAATTTTTTTAAAAATAAATATTTGTCTAAGCATAGACATATGTAAATTAATATTTTACTTGTACCAAAATTGACAATCCTTATACTAAGAAATTTAAAAAATGATTTAACAGTAGTAAACTTTAATATTCTACATCTCACGATGAATTGATGATGAATGAGTTTCACGATGAATGAGTTTTCTACACCTCATGATGAATATTAAAACAAAAATGCATAGTAGTTTTCTTCCAAAGTTTGGAAATACGTCCAATTTTTTTTTTCTCAGAATTTTATACATTCAAAAATTATCAATTGAAGTTTAATGCAATATAAGTAAAATTTAATAAAATCAAATTTAAAGAAAATTTACTAAATGAGAAAAATTTTGGATAAATATTTTTGAAGATTTGTTTAATATTATTAAAAGTAATCTTCAGACATATAATTCACACATTTAATTATTCAACCTTCACATAAAATTATTTCAATGAAAAATTTTTTATTCTTATTTAAAGCATAAATCTCTTAAATGTAAATTTGTGACTAGTTTTGAAAGTTTGTTTGAAAGTTGAAAGTGTTTTTCACTTTTTGTGCTTTTTGCTGTAATTAGAAATATTTTTAAAATCAAGCTAAAGTAAAATTCAGCATTTTTATAGACTTTAAAACAGAATTAAAAAATTAGGAGGCTGTTACACTGTGTGTTCATATCGATATCAATAAATTCTCCAGATTGCATGAATCTTTTTAGGATTATGTAATACCGTATTATTACTCAATGTTTGATAGTAAAATGCCCTAAAAATGTTGCAGTAAACATTTTAAATTCCACTTTAAGAAATATTAAGTTTTTTTTTTTTTTTTTTTTTTTTTTTAAATACAAATTTTAATATAGACATGTGTGTAATGTAATTTAATAAAATAGAAGAAAAACATTAAACTGTATAACATTTAATACACACTTACAGTGCTGTAAGGAAACAACAATGTATATATTACATACAAATGCATACTAGTTAACACTGTAAAACATGCATCGAAAATAACATTTGAGTTTCATGATTTAACCAAAATTTACATATAATTTAAATGACAGTTTATAAGGTTATAGAAGAAAAATTATACACACATATATAAATAGAAACAAATACTGACTTCTGAAATCATGTAACTGATTGTGCTGCAAAAATTCACATTATCCTCAATACATGTTTGAAATTGTTAAAATATTAAACAGGAAATTTAAAAAGGAATGATATAAAATTAAAACTGTTAATTACTATGGGGATTCTAGAAGAGAAAAAAGTGCACAGGTGCTTAAATATATTTTGGGGCATAATGTAAGATTCTTATTACATAGAATGATTTCGTACAAGATGTTTCAAAAGCATTATCTTCTGCAATAATTCTTCATTATAATTCAAATCCAATATATAAAAAGTTGAAACAATTTAATTTTTTTTATGAGAATATATTTAAATTCTTATGTTTTATTTATTTAAACTAATTTTTTTTTCAATTTAAAATTAAAGCAAGTGTGGCATGAGACTATTTAGGTAAGATTCAAGCAGAAATTAATGATTTTGAAACAACTCATTTTTGTGCATTAGTTTTAAGAAACTAAGTGATTCCAAAATAAGCAAATCATTGATGCTCTTTACACAGCTCATGATAAAGATATTTCGATATTTATAATGTTTACAAAAAATAATTTGGTTAGACAGCTAAGCAGTTCTATAAATGAGATTCCGCCAACTTTAAATAATTCTATTTTTTGGATGCGTGATATTTCTTAATGTTTTTAAACGTTAAAACTAATGTCAACTACAGTTTTGTTCTAGATCGGATTTTTAATATTTTCAAATCTTTTGTGTTGGACGGTACACTGAAATATCCTAATAAAAATCCAATGTCAAAATGATGATCTTTAAGTACATTCAGTAAAACTGCAAAATAATGTAAATTAAAGTACACTTAGGCCTTAAAAGCTCCAGTCTTATCAATACAATACATCCAGTGACAATACAATTAGAGTAAAAACACAGACAAGAGAGTAGAATCTTGAAAATTCACAAGTGCTCATTCAAAACATTTAAAATCCGGAAAAAGCAATAGAATGTACAAGAGTAATTTTTTTTAAATCTAAACTGTATATTTAGTGCTACACATTTTTCAAAATCTTTTAGGAGGTGAAATTTGTGAAATCAATATCATTTAGGTATAATATACGTACAATGGAAAATAAATTTTCCAACCATTTCTTTCATAATCTAAGGATTACAAATTACATTAGAGAATAAAAATTTAGCTTTATATAAATATTTCATTTATATTAAATATATATGGTATTTAATGTCAACTTTAACCTGGTTCTCTTTTCAATTTAATTCTAGTAAAGTGTAATGAAAGTATAGTCTTGTGAATTCTCTAACACTTACTTTAATTTACATCAATTACTCCCCAAAATTTTCACAAGTATACCTATGATAGCAGACAATAAAACTTTAATATAAAGTGATTCAAATTTCTAGAATTACATTCAGGATATGTTTAGTTTATTTTCAACATTTAAGGAGCTATTAATAAAGACTCCAGTTTTGTTCCTGAAACTATTTTCCACTTATTTTTCACTGATACAATCTATTTCAACAAGGCACAACAGTCATGTATACACACAAGCTATATAATTCTTACATTCAGAACATATGTTCTAACATCATTGTTAAGGTAATGATTGTTTCTAACCTACAGCTGTCAAAACACTGTCCAAGGAAGAAGACATTCAAATCTGAATGTAATTTTCAACTGGAATAGATAGTTTATTTTCTTTCAAAGCAATAAGCCAGATATCAAGATGGGTTTTATTAGAGGAGAAAATGAGTTAAAACTTAGCAACAACCCGACATGATAAATTAACTGTAATAAAAACTAGGGCAAATTTAATTCTTCCTCTTGACACAAAATCGCGTTTCACATATGGAACCAAAATATAACAGTTTTACTCTCAACAGTCAGCACCGACTTGGAAGACTTTAGCAGAAACTGATTTTTGTAATAATTTATACAAGTTTAAAGATGAAAATCTTCTGTTTTGTGAAGATTATTCATTGCTGCAACTTTCTATATTCATGCTCATAAGAAAACTTGTAACCAATATATTCATATATTGATAGAAGAGAAGTGAGATTTCATACATGTATTTCAGTTTCCTTTATTTTAAACAGAGAAAAGAAACTAGAGTACCTGTGATAATTAACTACATATCATGCTTCTTTTAAAATCACACAAAACAATGAAGAGAAATATACATGTGGACATTAAATACCAGACATATAGATGTCACAAAAAATGCCCACAACACAACTGGCATTTTTTTCGTCTTCCAAAACATTTGCAAGTACAGATCATTAAATTTAGTTATTCAATATAGTTTTGATATTTTGAAGATTTTGGATGAGCTCCAATCTTTAAGCAACTTTTATATCTATTATTATCTTTTATAACTGCTCATTAAAAGGATATATTAATGTGTTCTTAATATAATTTTATTCTCTAACTATAATTCTTGCCAAAGCAACTATGGAGGAAGGTTTAAGCAGCTACTGATAACTGAGTGACATAAGGAATAACTCCTCCAGGTCCAGCCAGAGAGGAACATTGCATCAGGTCAGCATCAATCTGACGAGCAGCCTGCCGCCCTTCAGAAATTGCATGTACAACTAAAGACTGGCCTCGTCGACAATCTAAAAATTATTGAAACAAAATATCATTATAAACTTTATATTTTGTATAAAAGTATATTAGTATTAAAATATTTGATAGTATTTTCTAAGTATATTAGCAAGTTTTAATTGTTTAATTAGAACACATAATATTCTAAGAGTATTTCAATGATATGAAGTTAATCAAGAATAAGTCTCATAATCATTAAGAGAATATAAGTTAAAGTATATTATGGAACAGTTGTATAAAATATTAATTTTGGTAGCCAAACTAGTGGGTGTTTTGCTAAAAATCATGTACCTTATTTAAAAAATGATTTCATATAATAAATTCATATTGAACTTTAGTGATTATGTAAAATAAATATGAAAGAAAAATGTTCTACCAAGATGGTATATTTTATAAATAATGGCAAAAATTGAATCTGAAATTTTACTTCATCATTAAGTCTGAAAATAAGAGAAAGCTAAGCAGACTGAAAACCAGATAATCTAAATTAAATGTAAACTAAAATTAAAAACAGACCAAGTTAGAGCTGAAAATGTTAAAGATATCAATTATCTTGAATGAAATTATTCTAAAAAATTTAAAGCAAATTTTAAAAAAAAATCAATTTAGTTATGATTTAATTTTTGGAATTCAGCTTCAGTAAATATAGCAATACTTAAAGACACTTATTTTAAACAGCATATTTTCTTATCTAAATAATTTTAATAGTGCCAGAAAAAGTTATGATTAACTTACCAAAAATTTATAGCAAAATAATTATCAAATATATTTGCATATTTGGTGACTAGAAGAGCACATTATCAATTCATGGAAAACACAGAAAAAATGTTCATTCAAATTTATCAAATTAACAAATTTAAAGATCATATTAGCCATAAGAAATCACTAACATTCATCAAAGTTAAATAAAAAAAAAGGGGGGGGAGATACTTATACAAAAATCTGCTGAAATAAATCAGCAAGTTTGTGCAAATATTTAAGTGCTTAGATTAATATTTTTTAGATTACTTAAATTGGAAAATTTAATTTTTCAAACATCAGATTTTTAATGATTGAAGGCAAACAAATTTAAAGTTACAGAAAAGAAGTTGTCAATCAAAAATAGCAAGATCAAAGAGTTTTATGAAATAGTTCTTTTATATTTTCAGAGTACATTTTTCATTTCCTCCAATCCGGAAAGAAAAGTTCAAGGTCCATTAAACATTTTCATGTACAATAGTATTAAATTGATATTACAAAGAAACTTTCTTACCCAACTTTTATTCTACAGGATTGAAAATACTTTGAAAAAATAAATTATATTTCAGACTGTCAATCATGTCAGACAAAAGAACCAAATATAACCTAACTTCAAATGCAGTCAAAATTTTAAAACTGGCTCACAAACATTTATGTTGAACTTCAAGAATTGTAAAACTTCACATTTACTTTATGCTTTGTACATGTATCTAAAAATGCCCGAATAATTTTGATACATATTATATGATCAAACATATAATAATAATAATTAATAAACAATAATTATGATAATTAAATCTAATTTTTTGAAGTCTTAATGAGCAAAAACTTAAGAGAAACTATATTATTTACAATTTATATATATAGTCTTTTAGAAATAAAAGAAAATTTTTCTTGCTTTAAATTCATCCAGTAAAGGACATTTGTTTAAAAAAAAATTTTTTTAACATAACCTAAAGTAACAATGAGTAAAAATGTTTCATGTGAGTATAATGCTTATTAAATAGGATTTTAAACAATTCTATTATGATAAATTTCAATGCTAAATCTAAACTTTATTTCAATTTCACAAGTGAAATATTTTAATTTTATTTCCATAGAAATATTTGAAAATAAAAGAAAGTTAAATTATTATAATACTTGAAATTTTTATCAAAAAAAAAAAAAAAAAAAAAAAAAGGAAAATCAAGTAAAAAATTGGCAATTAGAATGTCAATTTAATAAAATTGTTTCCATCAATTTGACTTTGTTATTGTCTATTGACTTGTCTACTACTCAGTAAATAACCCAAGTTTATATCAAGCTTATAAGTTACACTTTGAAACAATAATTATGATAATTAAATCTAATTTTTTGAAGTCTTAATGAGCAAAAACTTAAGAGAAAATTTTAAGCTGTAAAATAAAAGAATATTTGTTAGCGTAAGAAGCACACCTTTTGTTACACACATTTTTAAAGATACAACTTTATTGATTATATACTTAAAATATTATAAATTCAAAGACACTGTTAACAAGATTTTATTTACAACAATTTGTTTTTTCTTGCCCTGAAGTTTTAACATTGATTCTTTTGTGTATGTTTGGAAACTAGTTTTGTTTGGAAACTAGCCACAACAGAAGTTAAGAACCTCATCCATGTTCCTTATTTGTTCAAATTCAAAATTTTCTCATCTTTGATCCTCAAAAAAGAATTGAAGAAATTCTATATTTTTTTCCGTTTCCATGCTTTTTAGTTTATACAATCA
The DNA here is from genome assembly GCA_026290005.1 of Latrodectus geometricus. Lineage (NCBI taxonomy): Eukaryota > Metazoa > Arthropoda > Arachnida > Araneae > Theridiidae > Latrodectus > Latrodectus geometricus. Next base: position 216,519 of record JAPDSC010132965.1, on the reverse strand, counting down.
TGCATAACCTGTGTTCTATGTTATTAATAGTGTCAATATCGTTTGAGCCATAACTTCTCAACAATGATCAGAAAATTGAATAGTAGAAGTTACTTAAAAGTTTGCAAAAATGAGAAAGTTTGAATGAACCTAACTATGCTTGTTGATAATGCCTGCACATTCACTGTACTATATGCAACTAAAATTGACACTTCACAAAGGGGGAGGGGGAACACAACTCTGAAAGCTTCTAGAATGAATATAATGAAAACTAAATATTGGCATATAAAATGCACTCTGTAAAACAGATTTTTTTTTTTTTTGAAGAAAATGTCATATATGCAGACATGCACAGATTAACATGTAATATTTTTCAAGAACTGGAACTTAAATCTATGATTTTTTTAAAGGAAATGATTGTCTTTAATACTGCTCTCCTGTTTGAGAAAAATTTTTTTTTTATTTTTTGCACAATAAATTTAGAAAGCTGCCTTTTGTTTATAGTTATCATTTTGCAAAATCCAATATGCAGTATTTTTTTAGTAAATAAGCATTAAGTCACATCACTAATATTAAGCAGTTTTCAGTTACAGATTTTTATATTACTTGTGTATTTTTGGGAATGGATGCTTAGTTATGGAATTATTGGAACAAGACTGGAAAATCTCTAGAAAGTAGACTTGTCAGACTTAATTTCAAATTTACCAAGAGCAGTTTTTTTAGAATTTAATAAAAAATATCAATGTAAAAAACTAAACATAATACTAAAATTAATTGGAAATTTCCAAATTAAAGTTAGTAAATTTTGAATATGAAGACAGTCTAATACTAAAACCCAAATTAACAGTTTCTTAGCACATTTCAACATTTTTTGTATCTAAAAATTAGTAGCACTTTTCTATACAATTTTGGAATCTTTTGAAAATTCTCTCAAAATTTCTTTATCTTACCATATCCCTATGATGTGACTAACTTTCCAAATAACTAAAAACTAGTTATTATCTTTAAAAAAGACCTGCCATTTATTGACATTACTTCCACACACACATTCCTTTTAATTAATGAAAGTATTCAAAATTGTTATTATACTTTAATTAATAAAGATATACATACCACCAGCAGCATATACTTTAGGCAGAGATGTACGATAATTTCCGCCAGGAGTTGCTACATTCTTTCGTGGATCTTGTTGCACTCCAAGATCGTCGATTAAATACTGCTCAGGACCCAAGAAACCCATGGCAAGCATAACTATGTCAGCCTGTACAATAACATGCAGTTTAATCAATCCACACTTTTGTGTTTACATAACCAAAATATTTTCAATGAAAGTTTTTTTACAAGAATTTTTAAAATTCTTAAATTTTATGACACATATTTGTTAAGTTCACAATTCTTTGTACTTTAACTATTCTAAATATGTCACTAGACTCTTAATTCTAAACATCTTTCCCTACATTGCTAGAAGAAATAAGTTTCAGAAATGATTTCACCTGATATAATTTTCTTATAGCTTAGATTTGATTAGCTAGTAGCTGGTTCACAATAGTTCAAGTAAATTAAACTTGCTTTTGATTCTTAAAATTTCATACTAATATAACATGAAACTAAAATTGTTTTGTAATTGAATTGAAATTTGAAAATTAAAATTTTATTCTGTCACATTTAATAAGTTTTTGCATTTATTTTATTTAATAATTATGTTTGTCTCATATTAGAATTTACACAAGATGCAGTGATAGTCATTTAATATAAAATTAAAAAGTACAACTCTGAAGTAATGAAAAATTTTACAGGTTAAATTATTTTCACAATTTTATCAGCTTTAGTAAAGCATTTTAACTAAAACTTTATCGGATTTTATAAAGGGATTTATAAAACAAAAAACTTGACAATCCCTTTAAAATATATTAGGGAAAAATAAAAATATTAAATTTAATATGTCTACTGTCATTAAAATTTTAAATTCACAGGTTCAAATTTTTTTCATAGTTTTGATAAATCCATTAAAAAAAAATTTTTTTTTTTGATTTTAATCTTTGTGAGAAAAAAAATGCTGAGTCTATACCTTAATATTCTCATTTGCTGAATTTAGCCCAGGATATTTAAGAGATCAGTTAACTCTGACAGTTATAATAAAATATACTGAACAATAATAGAAAATTAGAGACAATTTAGTACAAGCAGTAGTGTGATTCTAATACTTTAACAATTTTCTAGAGACAGGAGAATTTTTAACAGTCAAAATACTAGACACTGAAATATTTTCTTGTAGTTAAAATTTATTGCTTAATGAACAAAATTAAATAGTATAAACCATATTAGCTGTTTTTAAAAATACTGGCTATTTAAATTACAACATAATAATAAATGTAATAAAACAAACTTCAAAGTTTTATGTACAATATTACATACTGGGATATATAAACTTCTATTGCCAACATTTTTACAAATATGCTTAAAGCTGATACAAATAATCATAAAGACTACATAGTGACTTTGAATCGTATTTGGAAAAAATTTATTGAAAGTGCTATGAATAAGGAATCCAAGCATTTGAAATTTCATCAAAATAAAATCCCATCCTATTATAGTTTAACCTTTTAGCTATGAGGTGCCTTTATTTAAGATATTCCCTAAGGATGAAGCAGAAAGAATTATACTACAGGATGGGGGTTTTTCACTAAACCCCTATCCTTTTTTTTTTTCTAAAATCTAACTTTAGAAAAAAATTTGTAAATAATAAAGTTTAGGTCCTAATGTCATAACTCTTTTAGTACTATATTAGATTATTACATAAGTTGTGATATATGTATAAAACTCGAATATAATGTTTGTCCTTTAATTTAAATGAATACATGTGAAATAATAAAGCTTATCTTGAAAAATAATTTCTGAAAGTGCTATTCAAAGTTTTATAATGGCATACACAGAACACATTAATAAACTTTCAAATTAAAAAAAAATTTACAAAATGATTTAAAAAAAAAAAAAATTTAAAGTGACGACTGAGTGTGGAAAATTTTGAAGCATGCAGAAATGCAAAGCCCTACATTGCACAACTTGCAAGTATTAAATGTTTGTTGCATTTTCTTTAAACAAGGTTTGAATCACTTTAATCTGTGTCACTAAATGGTTCATTTATTATAAGAGTCCTCTTCTTTTAATAAATAAATAAAATTTTCTCACCAAGGCAATCTGGAGTTAAATTTTTACGAAACAAGAAGCATGCAAAATATATCCAAAGACTGAAGCAGAACCAATACCAGAACCTTAAAAGACTCCACATACAGTCACAAAAAAGTATTCGGATTGGTATTAGAAAAGTTTACATCATATGGAAAGTTAAGCAGCGCTCCATTTGTTAACATACCAATTCTCTCCCTGCGCAACAGTTGACTATCAAACTGCCAAACACTGGCAAAATATTTACAAATTGAAGATCAGGAAACTAGAATTACATTTGTTTTGAATGTAATGGACAGTGTGCCATCTAGAGGTTATTAAAAATGATTTCAGATTAAAATGCACATGTATACCAGCCATCTACCAAGCCAGGTCTTCAGTAACGCATATGTGGTTCGCTCTTCTTTAAGAGGTTAAAGAAGATTACAATGAATTAAAACTTCCATATTAGAAGTGAGCCAACCACAAATGTTGGAATAAAGATCAAAAGAACCAATCAGTTGTAAACTTGGCAAAAGGATTACATTGATTATTATAGATTATATTTTGATATTTTAAAACAGAAGCAAATGCATATAATATTATTTAATGATTTTTACCATCTGTGCGATAAAAATATACCATTCACGTCATATTTCATTCTCAAAATTTAGTTAAAAATTATCATGGCAGAATTAAATTTGGTAATTTTGTATGAATTCAAATAATTTTAATTTGTTTAACAAGATACTAGTCATTATCTTATGAATTTCACAAGCCAAAAATTATACAGAAAGGAAAAAAAATTGAGTGTTTAATTCATTTAAAATATGGAACACTGTCTCAAAATGTAGATAAATAAAATAAAAAAATCAACTTTAAGTTAGGGATAGATCAGTATTTCATTTAAACCCCTTTTCAATAAAAATACTTCAAAATATACTTACTTTAAATACCTTTTCTGAACCAGGTACTTTTTCCATTTTCCAGTTTCCAGATGCATCTTTTTTCCATTCTACTTGAACAGTACTTATGCCAGAAACATTTCCATTGCCATCATCTAAGAATTTCTACAATATTAAGAGGAAATATTAAAATTTATATTATTGATACTTGTTAAATTACTAAGTTATCAAAAGTATTGCATGTTTACAATTAATGTGTTACTAATTTTATAGCTTACTTCACTCATTATTAAAAACTTTCTGGGATCTTCCCCAAACTTCAGTTTTACTTCTTCGTGTCCATAATCAACTCTAAGAACTTTTGGCCATTGAGGCCAAGGATTGTCATGAGCACGATTATTTGGAGGCTCAGGAAGGATTTCAAATGATACAATACTCTTTGCACCCTTTGAAAAACAATCTTATGTGAATATCATAAACATAAATCGCAAATTTTACTTCTTATTTAACAAAAACTTAATTGTTTCAGTTATAGAACTAATGTAACTCATTAATAAAATCGCTCAAAGTTATAGAATCAAGCTTAAGTAATATATTATTCAATAACTTTGGCTAAATGCCAAATAATCTAATTTTATCAATAAAAAAATTTAATCCTCATTAATTCTTTAAGTTTGATTTAAAATAATTTATTCTTTATTACATCTTTATTACATCAAATAACAATCATAATCATAGATAATTTTTTCACTTTTTAACAGAAAATTTATGTTAAATATCTAATGTAATTTGTTTTTTTAATTATAAAGCAGAAAGTTTTTGCTTATGTGAATTACAATTAATGTTCATCAAAATTTTCAGAATGTAGCGCAAAAATAAAAGTATTTAAGACTTATGAAAGCAATATTACAAGATAGCTTAAATATCTATTTATAATTAATAGTTATTCTTATAACAGCCCAAGTAGCAAAACAGCTTAGGCAAGTATTGGCAATCTTACCAAGATTGGCCCAATAATGGACCTATCACAGGTGCCAAAATTTTCCCTAATACTGGACATGCCAAGTTAAGCCCATATTGTTCCCATAAATGTAGCCAAGTTATTACCAGTCTTGGGCATGCCAAGATTCTGTCAAAATATAGTATAGCAAGTTAAATCCAATAATATCAATTTGTCAAAGCTGTTTCATTACTTTTGTTTATTAAGAATTTACAAAGTTTTCTTAATTCCAATATATTTTGAAACTTTGATTCTTGAAGTTTAATCATTTTTTTTATTGTTTATCAACAAACTATACTTTTCTTTATCAAGGATGATTTGAAAAAAGTAGCCATGCTCGTAAGTTAGATTTTTCTTATATTTGTTAAAAACAAAGTTTGAATACTATGAAAATTTTTTTTATCTATTTGAATTAAGAACTATAATCAAAATATTTCACAGTTTAAATATATTTTTCACATACAATTGCTCTGTATATTATCCATGAAACTACAAAATCCAATATATTGTTATATATGCAGTAATAAACTTGGTGGTACAAATATTTATATACATACAAATTTTCTATAACTGTATTTATAGAACACTATATAAAAAGTATTGTTACAATTTATGTGACTACATAACACTTTAGACATGCTCCTGCAATTTTTTTTTTTTTTAATAATTTTCTAAGATAAATTTATAGTACTCGAATACTGCTTTTTATAGCATCTTAATACCATTAGTTATCATCTGATTTATTGGTATACCTCTGTATGTTTTACATTTAATTATGATTATAATTGCAATAAATGACTATTTGAAAAAGCTGCTCACATGTAAATTTGTATTTTCTAATATTTGCATCAATGTTTGAAAACCATGAAAATTTCTTTTTTTAGAATTTATGTATTTTAAGAACATTATCCAAAAGTCTTATTACATTATGATTTGGCTTCACAGCACTTGACCTTGAAGTTATTTTTTACATTACAGTATTTCTATATTGTGTTTCTAATATCTTAATACTAATAGTTTCCGATTGATTTATTGATATACTTTAGTAAAGTTATATTTATTGGAAATTTCGGTTAGAGATTTCTTAAACTGTTTAATAAATTCAGCCACTTATTGGTAAATTACTTATTATGTCTTTGTTGAAGAATTAAACGTCTTAACTTATAGATAACTGTATTACATTGTAAATATTAAAAACAGCTCTAAAATTTAAATTTCACTATGCAAGGAAATTCAATTAAATTAATTTATTTAAATCAAATGCAAGTATTGAAGAAAGTATTTACTCTTATTATTAGCTTACTAAATTTTATTATATTGTATTAAAATCACATGTTGTATATTTTTGACCATGTTTTTTGCAATTTTTATATTACGAATTGTGTGCAGTAAAATAAAAATTGTTCAACATACTTACATTAATATTATTCTTAAGTTCAATATTATATATTTAAATTAAGTTATTTGCATATTAATTCGGACCATAAACTTATTCAAAGAGTAGGTTTGTTTGTCTATAACCTATCAAGTTTCATTGTATTTTAGAATAAATGAAATGTGAAAAGTTGTAAACAAAAATATTTGAAGTATGTCTTTTCATACAGAATTTTATCTTGAGCAATATATGTCGCGGAAATCCTAAGACAAGAGCTTTTGATACCAAATTAAAAGCAAGTGCAAATCTACGGAAACTACAAGCCATATGCAAGAAGCGTCTTGCGTATAATCACACATGGTATTATTATTGCAGGGGCATGGAAATAAAAAAAGTAACTTTTTCTCCTAATGTCCTTTTTTGCCTTTATAAATCCTTAATGCATTATTTACTGATGCACTCAATCTCCAGCCAATTTGTAATGCTTTAATTAAGTAGTCTATTTATAACGATTTAAAATTGTAAGTCATTTTAAATAAGTAAATAGATTGAATAGCATAATGCTAATTTTATAACTGAATAATGAATGAAATCACTTATTGACAAAGGAGATTAAGAAGCATTTCATTAAGCAAAATTAACCAAAAAATAGCAAAGTTATGGCGTTGCTATGGAAAAAGAGGCTTATAAAATCAAATGTTATTGGCATTTTTCATCACAATATTATTTATATTGCTCATGCATTTTCAAAGTGGATGAATTTAATAACTATATGCTTCTGAATACTCCAGAAGTCAAACTGTTCTTTTTAAAAATTGCATAATTTATAGGGGCCAACATTAAAAAAAATAATCACTAAAGCAATTTAAATGTATAATTTTTTTTAAAATCTAATAAGTAGTGCAAAACTTCATGTCTTGATTCTATTTAAACTCCAAAAAGAGAAAAATTTAATTTGATGGAAATCCATTTAATATAAATAAACACTTAGTAAAATTATTTTATTTTTATGTAGTAAAATATAAAAATGGGATTATAAATTTATATGCAAAAATTGACATTTTTAAAGCAAGTGTTAAGGCAGAAATGCAATTTTCTTTTAATATTTAAAAATCAAACTTTTTTTGATATTTTGCTAAAATGATTTAGAATGTGGCAGGTACAACAACCAGATGTATATGCTAAATAGCTCAAGCATATTCAAAATTGGTAAGTAATATAATTTTTTTTACTTCACTTTTCTTTGCATGCCAATTTTAATATGCACATGCGATTTTCATCATAAATTTAGATGAAGTAATTGAAGTATTGCTTGAAATAAAAAATTGTCACTCGTATTAACTTTTTAATTTAAAATACAAGATTGTAAATTTCAATCGTGATAACTTTATTTATAAAAGATGCAACAAATGCAGCTTTAAATAAAAATAAATGTGTATTTTTTAAATTTAACAATTCAAAATAGCACCCTCTGTTATCAATAAATGAGCTACAAATTGTAGACACTTATAAGAGTCGCCAAGATAGGACTAATCTTAGCTGCTTATATCAGAAAGCTGGCAGCAAAATTCGGTCCAATATGCGCTTCCAAGATTAGATATATTCAACCAACATTGATCTTATATAATGTAGACCATGCAAGATTGGCCCAGTTTTTGCCTCCAATAATGAGCCAAGGTGACACTACGATTAGTCAATATAGGGCAGAGATATTTTGCTATTTGGGAGGTTAAATAAACTTAACCATTAAAAGTTTGAAAGTAAAAAGTATATTTTATATCACTAGATTTGCAAAATATGAAAGCAATATCGAAATGAAAAATTAGTAATAATAATTACACAAAAAAAGTTTACAGATGTTGCTTTTGGTTATAAAATATGTCAAATTAAGTATCAGGTTTGTAATACAAAATACTAAAACTAAAATTTACTATTTAAATTAAAATAGTAAACTTTCAATCTTAAAACGACTTAAAAACTCAAAATATAGCATGGATATGCAAATTGTCAAACAAATAATCCAATCACAATATTTGTTGTACATTTTTTCTTTATCTCTGAAAATAATATCAGTGATATTTTATCAAAGATATTAAATTCGGTATTTAAACCTTATTAAATCCCAAAAATATTCTTAAATTATAATTTTTTAAAGATATCCGGTCTTACTTTTGAGTAGCATACATTTTTGATGTGTATACATCAAAATTTATTTCATCATAAAAATAAAGACTTATTCAATACATACTTGGCGCAATGAAGTAGCAATGCAATCGCATCCAGTGTCTCCTCCCCCAATAACAATGACGTCTTTACCTTTAGCATTGACTTCCTCATATTCAATTGGATTTCCAAGTTGATGTTTTTGCCATGTTTCTAGAAACTTCATCGCGAAATGAATACCTTTAAGGTCTCTTCCTACAGTAAAAAAATATTGAAAGTTTTCAAAGGAACTACATATAAGTTTTTCACAAAATTTAAGCACTGAAAAAAATCTCACGTTTAAAATTTATTAATCATTTATATAAGCATTTAATAAAACTTACGTTTTATTGCATATTAATTTTAATATAGTGATATGTTAGTTTCTAAACACTATATTGTATGAATTACAAAAAATTTGAAGAATACTGGATTTATGAATTTCAGAAAATTGTGGTTAAAATAAACTTTATTACAAATTTTATAATATCAAATTAAAAATTAACAATTTAAGTATTTTTTAAGCTTATAATAATTTTCAATTACTTCTTTTAAAAATAAAGTTTTCTACACAGAATATTATTAACATTTATAATACAATTAATTTGTTCACCATATCAATATAAGTATAAAATTTTTAAAGATAAATATTTTATCATTAAATTAATTATGAAATATATAAATAATTTAAATTACCTCAGTTCACTTCCATTTATATTTAAGCAACTTTATATTTTATTAAGCTTTGTATTCTATTTAAGCAATTTTAGGAATTATTTAGATGAACAAAGCAGTAAACAGGGAACAATATAATGACATACATAAAAAAAAAAATACATGTGACAAAAAGTTATAAAACAGTTTAATACTGTTGGTTGAAACAGTGTGATAAGTGAGTTTCAATCACTGTCTTGAATAGAAATAGATTGCAAAATGTTAAGTAAACTGAATAAGAAAGCAAATTATTGGATTTCCTGAGGTCAGGAGCATCAACCCTTCCCCCACCATTAAATCTCTCTCTCATTCTACAATTCCAAAGACTTCATATTTTAGCATATCAAAACAGAGTTTCAAATGATATCAAATATATTGAAAATTACTTATCAGGGGTACAGACTAACGCTATGTGCCACTTTTATGATTCCAATCCAACACTATTGTAAATAGAACTGTAAATGTTTTCAAAATGATGTTCACTAAATGATATGCTTTACTAAATACCTAGTACAAGATTATAATACGAATTAAAACTTTCCTCAATATAGAAGTACCTAATGAATCTTAAACATGTTGAAAGAATTGCAAAAATATTTTAGACTGAAAATTCTCGTAGCTTAATTTTGTATTGTATTTTCTGCAACTAAGCTCTCATACTGAGAGGGTTTAAAATACTTCTAAACTTAAAGAAAACTATAGCCATCTGGAAAAATTGAATAGTGAGATAAATTTATGTATCACTAGAAATGAAAATGTAAAGAAGAGAATGTCTTAACACTCTAGACATCTGGTGTACTGCACATTTTCTTCTTTCAATCATCATAATTAGTGAATATTTTAAACATGATATCTTATGATACATAGATTGTATTAAATTCAAAAGTTTAGATCAAACTAGTTTGTATTAAATTCAAAGCATGGCAAAATAATTCAATAAAAATATAACAAAAAACATTAGAGAATGCAACATAACAAAAAAATTTATTTTAATCAAACCTGGAATAGTCAAGTCTCTTGGCCATGTTGCCCCAACTGTCAAAAGCACAGCATCATTTTCTTCAATAAGAGTTTTAGCAGAAATATCTTTACCAACATTAACATTAGTATGAAAAGTTATTCCTTCCTCAGTTAATAGATCAACACGTCTTTTTACAACCTATGTTACAAATGGTACATTTTAATAGGAAATATTAAAAGTAAGGAAAGTTAAAATTAATACATGAAACTAAAATTCCTATACATTTAATTAAAACACTGTCACAAGATTTAAGGCACTATTACTAAAAAATATATACACAATTTATTTCATAAATTTCTTCAATACAATACTGTTTAATAGTCAAACTAACATTTTTTAACAAAATTAAGTGTTTTCAGAATGCTTATTAAATTTTAAGGATTTCAATTCTATGGTATATGGCTGAATAAAATACAGGAAAATTTTTTTTATTAATATATAGTTTATTTTAGCAAACTGAGTTTCCAAAAACTAAACTTAATGTAAATCACATTAATTTCTTCAAGCACTAACATATAAGTGTTTTTAGATGCAAGTAAAAATATCACAATTTTTACTTCCATCTAAACACATTAAAATATCTCAATTTTTACTAAAAAAAAAAAAAAGACTTAAAAAAAAAAAAGACTTAAAAAATTAAATGCACTTAAATTAAAAACTGCATATGGACTTAAAGTTAGCGTGTTTTATACATAAAAGTTTTCAAAAAGAATAATTTTAGAACATTTTGCTATCTTTTATTACAATTTTAAAAATAGCTATATTTTTAACAGTTTAAAAATATTATTCATGGTGATTTTACAATCAAGATAGATTTTAATTTGCATACCGAATTATGTAAAAGCTTCATTAAAATGCAATTAAAAAAGTGAATAGAGTAAATTAAAGTACATGTAATATTACATTTTAAAACTTAAATACTTGAAAATATATAACAATACAAGATTAGAAAAAACCTTTGCAAACAACTTCAGTTGGGAAACTTTTGACAATCTAATCTTTTCATTTTTGTCTGTTATGTTTTCAAGAGGAATATTCATAATTTTTCATTTTTGTAATAAATGAGAGCAGCAGGATATTATTGATTGTAAATTTCTTTAGTCTTGTTTGCCATTTTTAATAAAAGTTTGATCTTTTTATTCAATGTCAGAAATCAGCAATTTATATAAATTGTTTGGAAGTTATAAAATTATTAAACATATAAAATTTTTTAAAAAATTGAAATATTTCAGCTATTTAAACAATGTTAATGAAGTAATTGATGAATCTATAAATTTATAAGTTTAACATTTTTTATTAATATTATAAAAATATAAAAATCAAATTAGGTTATTTCACCTCTTTGCTTAACTTCATAGTTGGAATTCCATACTGAAGAAGGCCTCCAACTCTATCATTCCTTTCATATACATGAACAGTATGACCAGCCTATAAAAGTTACACATTTTAAAGATAGAATATACTTCATAAAATATGAGAACTAATAAATTGAAGCATAAATGTTTTTCCGTAAAAGAATCTGCTTAATAAATTCTAGTATTAACAGAAGATATATCTTTTATAAATTTGATTAATTACATTTCATCTTTATAAATTAATTTATTGTTTCATGTAAACATTTTATAGACAATTTATATTTGAAACGACATTATTAAAAATCATGCTCAATAAGAGAAGAATTTACATAATTATCAAAATAGAAACAGATTTACACCGTGCTTCACTCACACAACTAAAACTAAACAAGTCACAAAACAAACTACATCCTTTCTCTAGATCCTATTAATCATTTATAATTTTTAACAGTCATGGCGAGGTTTAGAAGTAGCCATCTGAAATGTTTGAAACTCTTGAATGAAGAGAAGATTTTCTCTCCTTGTTTCTGTTCCATCCCTGCCAGTCCTGCCCACCTTCCTGATTGTCTTGGGGCCTGATGGGCAGGATCTGGTCTATGGGAATCTGGTGCTTGAAGGCCTATTGGACTTGGTGTAGGCTTTCCTACATCAAGGAGATAACATACAGTCTTCTATGTTCCTGAAATAGCACATGGTCTTCTTTGTTCCAAAAATATATCAATTATAATTTCATACTTAAAATGGCAGCTCTCTATATTCTAAAAATGAAATTCTTAAGATTTCTTCACACCTGTCCACACATGACATGATTGTGAATAAAAATGTCAAATATTGTAACCTTAAGCTTTTTAAATTAAACTGAAAGTAAAATATTGTTTTTATTAGCACTAAAAAAATAGATTTTAGAAAAAATTCAGCAACGATAGTTAAGGAAAAAAATTAAGTTTTAAATTTTTCTTTAAAAATAAGGAGCTACATTACATCAGGAAAATTCTCATGTTTTTGTTACCACTCATTTTTACTTTATAACCAGAAAAAATAAATTTAAATAAAATTTAAATTTCATATTATAAGACTTAAATATGTTAATTCAATAATATCAACAGTTTTGGCACATAAAATTTTATGAAAATATTTGGTTTACTAATTATAATATTAAATTGAATTAGAGAAAACAGGTGCTATTTTATAAGAAAAGTTAAAAAGGCTATTCTAAATAGATTTAGTTTTAGAGATTTCCTCTATCATAAATGAGATAAAACTATTAATTCACTGAGAAAAATTTTAGTTTTTCAAAATTTATAGCTTGTTTTGCATTAATTTATAAGTAGGAAGTTCATTTAAAAAAAGTAATAAAATCAAGCATTAATAGAGCATACTTTAATACTGTTTCAAACAAGGATTGAAAGTTTCTTTAAGTACTGTACAGTATTAGATTTTGGCTTGATATAATTAACCTCTTAAATGTATTAGTCTTTTATGTGTTCATTTAAACTTCTCAAATACTTTTATTTGTTATGGGAGGCCTTTCAAAAGCTTAAACTCCTTATTTAGCTAACATAATTATTTGAAATTAAAGTATTGAAGTATATACTTTATTTAGTTGAGCTGCAGCTGCAAGACCAGATGGACCACCTCCAACAATGGCAATTTTTTTACCAGTTCTAATAGCAGGAATTTGAGGAATCATCCAACCCTTTTCAAATGCATTATCAATGATGGCACATTCAATATGTTTGATATTAACTGGTGGTTCATTAATACCCAAGACACAAGCTCCCTAAAAATAAAAAATTAGAAAATTTATGTTTTAGTATAAAAGAATCTTGTCATACGGATATACTTATTTTGATGAAATCTCTCTTTAAAAAAAAGAAAAGCCAATAAATAGTATCTATTTTTCATAAATTTGGGAAATTTAATAAAAGTTCTTTAGAACTTGAAAATGCTCTAAATATTGATATTAGATGGAGTTTTAAATTGAATATTTAAATATATTTTGTATTATATAGATCCAGATTATAACAAGATATATGGGATTTCATGAGCTCAACTATTTGTTATTGTCTAAAATTAGAATGCCAAGATTCATGTATATGTAAAATGAGTAATAGAAAATGCAGTATATATGAAAGTATATATTGTTTCAAATGAATAATGCAGTATATATTGTTTCAAATCTACTGAAAAGTTGAAGTTGCTAGCTTCTCAGATGCCTTAATGTTCTTAGACACTGCATTCAATTTAGGTTAAAACGTTCTGTTATTTGATTTCCATAACCTCTTTGAGACTAAACATTTAAAAAAAACACCTCTTGAAAATATTATAAACTGACACTAGGTTTTATGCAAATTTCTTTAAATGTTTTTCTTTCATTGATTCATATGCAAACAAATAAAGCAACCAATTTTTCAGACCAGTGTAGTTTCTCTATGGCTTTAGAAAAACGAAATTTTAATTGGATGTAGTGCAATTACACTTTTTTAAAATAAATTTCCATATTAAATTTGTTTATTTTAAAACTGAGCACATTTCAAATATAAATGAAAGGGAAATAGAATATTCATTTTGTATACAAAACAATCACTAAATCATTCAAAATAGGAAAAATAACGAATTCAATTTATTTAGCATTTTATCTTTGTTTCATCATTTTATACTTCGTGAAAAATAGTTTTTCAATAACAAACTTTATTTTTAAATACTGTTCTAAGAACTAAACAGTTGCAAAATCAAACATGAAAATTTGAAATACCTCACATGGGGCTGGACACACCCGACCAGTAAATTCAGGAAAGTTATTTGTCTGTAACAACTGGTTAAGAGCCTCTCGCCAATCTTCCTATATAAATAACATGTTTAAATATAAATAGGTACTTAATTAGAAGTAGGTGCATTATAAAATTTATATTACCAATCGGGACGTATTCAAATTTCAAAATATTTAAAAGAAATTGCTACATTCTGCTACACTAAAAATTGAGCAACTATATGTTAGAAAAAATTTTGGCATTTGTGAAAACAATAAGTTTGGCAATAATTACGATATATTTATAACATGGTAATATAGAGTAAGCAAAGAACTTTAGTTAGGCATGCACCTTTTTAAAAATTCTAAAAATAAATGAACCATAATTATAATTTAACACCAATGTATTAAATGCATACTTTTTTTTATATCAAGTTTTACATATTGTTTAACTCTTACAAACAATTTGTAATACAATGTAGGGAAGTATTTGTACAAGAACTTTAAATCAAAGTAGGTGGGCGAGTTAGTGAAAATCTTAAGCCCAATTCAAAGTAATGTATAATTTATATAAAATTATAAAAATAAATTACTGTCTTACCTTGTAAACTAAGTCATTCCATTTAGGAATTATATTTCCAAGAGGACAACCATGACTAGATTGGCAAAATGGTACTCCACACTCCATACACCTAATCAAAATACTCCATAATTATATTTGTAATGCAATTAAAATAAAAATTAAGACAGAAATCTTAATAGTTAAGATTTAAAAATATATTCTAAGTAAATCATAATATTAAGTCAACAGTGAACGTTTAATCAAAAGCAGTCATCATTCAACTAAACATACGCTAATCATTGATGTATCAGAATATAAAATATACTGTTAAGTCAGATGCAAATTCATATTCGAACAAATAAAAACTAATATCATTTAAAAAATTTCATGAAATAAAAATAATGCTACATTGAAATATCAATTCAAAATTTGAGATATTTAAACATGCAGAGCTAAGTTTAGAATGGCATTTTATGGTCACTTTGATAAAAAAAAAATAAATGATAAACAAAATGCATGATTCATGAGCCAAACATCAGCTGTAAAAATTTTTGCTTCACTCAGCTAATTTTATACTAACTGCTTGACAATGTTTATTGACAAATTGCTATTTCTTGACAGGAAAATTTTAAAAATTCTGTTAAAGATTGTGAAGTTAATAAAGGCAATAAAAAATTCCTTTTAGTTTTTCATATTGATGACAAAATCTCAAGAATCTATTTTAAACTTGCCACATATTTCACAAAAGCTTTAACTAGAACAACTTTTATTCTTGTGTTAATTCATTTAGCATTATATTTTTGTTTCTCCTTCCTAAGTATTTTTGAATTTTAAGAATTGTATTTCTTTTAAAATTTCTTTCTAAGTTTTGGTTGAACCTAAACTTAAAGTATTTTATATTCTGATGGCACAGAATTAGATGCTTATTTAGAAGACTCACAAATTGTTCCAATATCAAATATAAGTACTATTATTTGAACCAAATTTTGAAGTGCAAATCTTGTGAGATTAACACTGCGGAAAGTGAAATGCCTCTACACCAGAGATATTTATCACAAAATTATTGGGCTATTTATATAACAATATTCATTACACTCACTTCACAGTAATTTTTAGTTTTGCAACATTTCCCACTCAATTGTTTCCTATTTACTGTTGCTATATATATAATCCCTGTACTATGTTTTTCCTATGTAGTATATGAAGATTGGTTGAGATATTATCAAAACATTAGATTTTTCCAATCACATCTAGAGAAAACAATTTTTTCCAGCATTTCAGGGAGTAACCATAGATGAAAATGGTAGTGGAAATATTACTTGCAATATATTATGAGGAATAATTCCTAAATTATATTTTACAGCAGACTAATAAAAAATGAATTATAATTAAAAATAATAAAACAAGACTAGCAACATTTGTCACAATTACAATAGTTTTGGTGAAGGATTTAGGTGAAGAGTGTTTCACCAAATCTGATTGCAATATTCTACTTTTGTAGTATGGAAATTGGTGAACTAAATTAGATGTAGCACTTTAATTTTCATATTATTCCCTAGATGAATGTAAAATGCTTAAATGGGACAAGTATTCTAAAAAATTACAAATTTAATTTTCCATTTAGTAAGTTGAAAAAGATTTATATAATCCCAGTAACAAAACAATTACATGATCATGACAAAGATAATTGAAACTAGTATGATTACTTAGCTAAATTAAGACATGCCTCTCTAGGTCTTTTAATTCAGCAGTGAACTGAAAAATTTGCCTTGCCTAAGTTTTCCTAGATTCCATAACATTTTATGAATAATCAAATTATTCACAAAATGTTGCTAACTGTGAATAATTTGTGAAATTATTCACAGTTTATGCATAACTAAGTTGATATAAGGATTTATGATGATATTTAAATTGTAAATATTTGTTAAGGTGCTATAATGAAACCAACTGATTAGATTTTTAAACAATCTAATTTCCATTTTATTAACTATTGTAATTGATAAGTGCTATTTCTTATGAATTCTTAGAATATTTAGGGTTTTTGATAACAATTCTGAAGTAATTATACAAAAGATTATGTAACAAAAATTCAAAATTTTTAAGCTTCAGTTGCACATACAAAAGCTAAGCATTGCTATACACTTAAACTTTGTAGGCATGGACCTGATTACTACAGTCTCAGAAATCATTAAAAAAATAACTGCTTCTATAATTTTCAACACCAATGATGTTATTATCTGAGCTAGCTAGAAACTTCTCAAAACATTCTTTAAAACTTTTTTGAAAACCTGGTTGAAATTACTCAAACTCAATCTAATTTTTTCAAAAATAAATTTTTATATAAATAAACTTTATACAAAAATCAAAATTTATAAAATAGTTATATATATAGAAATATTTAATGAAACCTTAAAAAAAATGGAATTCAGAGCATAACAAGCACTAATAGATATTAAACATAATTAAATATTTTCCACTAATAGAAATATTTCCACTATTAGATTTATGTTTATACCAATATTAGTTTTCATTTCCCAAGAAGCATCCCACTAGATATAAATAAGGCTAATGAATTTTATACACGTATATTCAGAATAAACTAGTGAATTTTAAAAAGACCCAAATTGTATTACAATAAAAAATTGCATTTCATATTTTTATATTAATACTATTCATTTAAAAACAATGATAAAACAAAGATGCTTTTTGCATACTATTATTCTTATATATTTATTTAATATATGAATTGATTAATAAAAGCCTAAAAGGAAAATCTATTAAAAATGTAAATAAAAAAGAAATTGATTTGCCTAAATTTAAATAAGTTTTAATTTTAATTGAAATTGCAAAATAGTAGCTACAATATATCATCCTGTTTAACGAAAAAGTATTTCGAATATTACCTAGACGCTTGAACCTTAATAGTCTTTCTTACACCTTGAAAATCGTATATTTCATTCCAATCTTGTTGACGCTCCTTAGGATTGCGGTATGGATTCTTATTACGTGGGTATTTCATAAAACCTCTAGAGAATTGAAACGAGAAACAAAAGCAGTATTAGAAGAATAAATTGACATTGAATATAGAAAATTAAGTTATACTACATCTGTTGCTAATATTTAAATTTTTTAAAAGTTACATAAAAAATTTCATAGCTAAGAATTTCACGCAGAAGATTCTAATAAAAATTCAATTAGAAATTCTTAGCTTCAATAGCTATCAAGTTGCAGGTTAGTCACTTCTAAGTTCAGTTAACAGTTAATTTTGAGTTTAAAACCTATGAATAGTTAATTAGAATTCTACAAGTCTTACCTAACTTTATCCAATTTATCAGGAATGACGTCTTCAATGTCTTTAATTGGTTGAGACACTTTAGATGCAGTATCTGGACCATTAGTTAAAGAAGCTTTTGCCTCTTCAGCTGCTTGGCGTAAGGCACGTTGGTATTCTTTGGGGAATACCTAAAAATATAACTTAATCAACAATAAAATACAATATAGATATTTTTAAAAAAATTTTGCTTTTAATTTCATAAAAATGATTAACCATATATGCACCATTGGTGTAACACAGTTTATTTTTTATTAAGTTACACATAGAACTCAGAATTAGATAAGTCTTTCATTACTTAAGATATTTTTTAATGAATCTTTTTCAGTGAATTTTTTAAATAATCATATCCTCTATTTCAATTTTAATAAGTCTTACTGCCTTCTCTCACAAATTATGTGGATATTGTAAATAGTAAATATATCTTCAGTGTAAGTTCATTAAAATTTTGGGATTTTCAATATTTTTACATTAAAACGGAATTTTTCATAATTCAGATAACTGAAGAAATTTTAGATAACAGGAGAACTTTCAGATAATACACTAATTAAATCAAACTAAACTCTTGTGTGTTTAAATATTAATATATAAAGGTTCTTAATTAAAAGTTCATCATACAATCCTATAAATTCTCACTAGGGTTCAAGTTTGGCATATATGAAAGATGTGTACAACATTTAAAGGTGAAAATGAAATATCAGCATAATATACAGATCAAGCTGAAAGGTCAAATCTAGAAACCAATTGGAATCTGATACAATGTGGCATATCTATGTATACAGTACTGGCATAATGAATGAGTATCAGACAATGTTAAATTGAATAATGGCAGTGTATGGTTTGCATATCTATGAAAGCTTTCAAAGGTATACATCATATTAAACGATATTGAGTTGCTGCTTCAGTGAGATGTTCAACAGATAATCCTGGAGGAGACATATTCCTTCTTCAAATCATTTGAATGTGGAGGAAAATCAAAAAGCAACTAGAATGGTTATGAAATTAATGTAGGTATGTTTTGAGAGGTTGTTGGAGATCATTTCAAAAAGACAAAATATATTTAGTCTAAGAATATTTAGTCAAAAAGACGAAAAATTAGTAGCAGTCTCCTCCTGCAAGGGATATCTGCAGCAGATGATTGATAGTGTTGAATAGGTGAAAAATAACAATAGAAAACATGAAACATTTTATCAGGGTGAGGAAGATGCACAAAGGTGATTTATTTGCAAGAAAGCCAGTAACTACTACTACTAAGTCATTGGTGACTATGTTCTATGAGATCAAGAAACTAATAACAGATTAGAAATGAGGCCAAGTACATTTTAGGATAAATGATTGTTCTTCCTATATAATTCAGTCACTTCTACACATTATTGTACCCTGGTCATTCTTCGTGTGCATTTTTAATATTCTCCTATTTTTCCAATGCAATCTTCAACTTACAATATGATTTATCAGTACTTCATGGACGATAATGTAATACATAATACATTGGCTTCAGCAGATCTGTTAGGGGAAGATTTTCTCTGTGTATGTACCTCATAAAGGCATGATCTAAGATTTTAAATACTAACAAATACATTTGAGAAAAAGAGGATTGGTAACACATCAAAAACTGTCAGCACCCAATTATTCTGGAGCTAGGATTGGCACTAATTATATACATCAGGCATTAACTGACTTTTCTGAAACTTTTGTACTCATCATGGGGAGCCAATGTAAATTCTGCATCAGTTAGAAGGATCATATTTTGAACCAAAGGATGGATTTTCATCATTAATATCTAGATATTGCAGTCTTTTGTCCAATTGGGCTTTAAGCTAATCTTAAATAAAGTTTTTCTACTTTACATTGTACAAATACTGTCAATTTTGAACATTTGGATGTTGTTAGGGAAACATCTAGTGATTAATATTAACACACAATGTATGAACAAATTGAGCAATAAGTCACATAAGTAAATTGAACTAAATTATTCCATGTAGTTCATAAGTATTTTATGAAAAGACATTCTTAAAATGTTATTTTCTCCTAAGTGCATGTATATAAGCAAAAATCAATGTGGAAAAATAACTTTTATACAACAAAAATTTAAAAAGTTTCAACATTGCTTTTTATCAAGGTTAGAACATCATTTTCTTCACACAGCATGCAAAATTAATTTTGAAGTCATAACATTTGATTAAAATTTCATGGTTGGATACACACTTTCAATATCATTGGAAATAAACATACCATAAATCTATCCACTCAAGAGAGCTTATTCTAAAATACATAATTTAAGTACTCCTTTGTTTAAAAATTATTTTTGTTTGAACCAAATATTCAGTATAAACAGAATGTACAATTTGAATAATTTATAAAATCTTTGTTATGAAATAAGCTATATTAATGAGATTAAAACATTAACATTTATAAACATTAAATTTAAAATTAACATTTTCTAAACAGTTCTGCTTTGTAAAAAAGAAAATATTCAAATTAGTTTTAGCTTAAAAAAATTAAACGATTTGAAAATTTATTAGCATTTTTACAAAGTAAAAATGCTAATAAATTTTCTGTACAATGCAAAAATACTAAAGAAAGAAACATTTAAAATGATTTCAAAAGAAATAATCATATTCCAATTATCTTTCATAACTAAAGAGAAGTTATACAATTTAGTTTAAAGAGAGGAATAATATTTAAATAGAATATTTAATTACATAATCACAGTACTAAACTTCTATATTTAAAATATAGAAGAAAAACTTCTATATTTAAAACTTGTATATATTGTAGTTATAAATATATAAATAAAATATAGAAGTGTATCATGTTTCACTGTAATAAATGACATTTTAATAAAATGTTTATTCATATTTCATAATAAAATGTCATTTATTATTCATGTCATATCACTTATTAATGAAAACGTCTAATGTAATAAAAATATCAGGAATTTTAATGTAAAATTTTACCTTTACAAATAATTTTGCAGATTTTGGCCAATTTGACAATAAGCGTTGAGCTACTGTTGAACCTGTTTTCTCATGGAATTCTTTCAATAAGTTTTCCACAAACTTTAAGTCTTCAGGAAGTTCAAGAGGTAGAAGATCAACCATCATCAAATTACTTCGAGCCTCAAGCATATTTTTTCTAAAATAAATTTTGGGACAAATATTGCATTTTATACTTAAAAATACTTTTTCATAGATCAGTTTGTACTTTAAAAAACACAATGTAATTTTAAATAGCGATTGTGCAATCGTAATATAATATGGTGCAATGACATAAGTGAAAGTAAGTAAAACAATATCTCAATCTCCATAATTAAAGTTTCAAAAGTTAATACATTTAATCATAGACTAGTTTATTACTATATTTTCAGCATATAATCCACAGAAGCATATTATCTGAAAGACCTTTTTCTTCAAATAAAAACAAAAATACCTCATATAAACAGCAGTAATTTCTTTGGTGAATAGGCGAAAATACATATCAATTGATAATGTGGGTGTTGTGTAAAATAGGCGTACAGTATGATTAAAAATATAATAAATTGTACAGAAAAAATACTTATCGAGAAAAAGAAGTGTTTGGAACTTATTTATCGTAAAATGTGCTTTCAACTCAGTTTATCGCGAGATCGCTCAATGGTGATAACCTTTAAGAAAGTTCTATTAAAACTTAGATTTTTAGTCTCTAATAGCTTTTAAAGCAAAGTTACATTTTTTAAAATAAAATAATATATTTATTTCGTTGAGAATGAAATGAAAGAAATGGATTATTTTCAAACTGTGCATTGCATACATTTTTTTATACTGCGAATGATTTGTTTTTCCCTTTACATTTAACATGTTTGTCACCATTTTTTTTTTTTTGTAGTCTTCAATATAGCTTTTAATTTAAAATATATTGTATAACTTAATCTTTTCACTTCCGTATGATGATACACTAATTTGAATATTTTATAACGAAATAGTCTAGTCATAATGCAAAATGATGGTGTAAGATTTCCAAAGAACAAAATTCGTTCTTGAATGTAATTGGACAAAGTTGATAATAGCCGAAATAAGTCAGCCGTGTTATGATATTACTCGATATTTATTTTAAGAAATATAAACAGTATTTTAGACAAAAATTTCTTGTAAGATTTCGTGATGAAGAATGATTTTATTTTTTAATCGCGACAACATTTAATATACACAACAAAATAAGAAACGTTTTTAACACGTAATCCACGAATAATATACAGGAAAATACGATAATAAAGAACTACCAAATTCAAATCTTATTCAGAAAAACATTTTATATCTATTTAAACAATTTTAAAAACAAGCTTATTAAAGCAACTGATAAATAGTATATATATATACTTACTCATCCAATACATAAGCAATACCACCAGACATTCCAGCAGCAAAGTTCCGACCAGTTGGACCAAGGATAAGACAATATCCTCCAGTCATGTACTCACAACCATGATCGCCAACGCCCTACAAACATATCAAAGAATTATAATAAAAAAAGTATGCAGAAACCAATTGGTACATGAATTTTTTTATGCAAAAAAATGTTTTTGCATAAAATCTAAAAGTTTTATTGGGTGATTTAAGATTAATCGAGCAATGTTTCAGATTTGGATGTTTAACAAGGATAATCTGCCATATAAATAAATCATTTGAACACACACTTTCTGAATTACATTTAGCTATAACTAAAATTACATTCCACTTGGAAAAGGTATGTAAAGGATTGGGTGAATATAACCTTAAAAAAAAAAATCGATATATTATACATTGATTTACATTATAAAGCAACAAATTAGAGCAAAGAGGTTTATAAACAAAATATGTAAATGATAAAATTTCATTTTAATTTAGTATTAGAGCTGTCCTCTTTAACTTAACACTAAAAGCTAAAATTACATACACATATATATATACATATATATACATACATATACATACATATATATACATATATATACATGTGTGTGTGTGTGTAAAAGAGGAATTGTCAAAGAAAAAAAGACTATTGGCAATGCTGGGTTTTTCATCTTATTTTATGAGATTTCTAAGGAAACATTAATATTCTCACCTTTTCCTTGAATTTTAAAGTTACGTACATAATGAAGATTTAAATCATAACTTCGTTTAATGACATTGTTCATAAATGTAGGATAACTCAGAAGCACATAGAAATTGAATATGAAAAGTAAAATACACCTTAGAGAAATCATGGTCATAATCAAGTATCATATGGAAATTACAAGAAGCAACTTGTGATAGTGAGTATGTCAAAATGATGAGAGCAAAAGAGGAGTATATAAGTACCTGAGAGAAAGATGAAAAAGTGTTCACAGCCTGTTTGTACAGCACTCAGTGTCATGACTGCATAGATGACACTGCATGATGGCAGAATTATTAGTTGTCTGGAATGCAGGTATATGCAGATGGCATAACTGAGAAAATTAGAATCACCCTAACTGTCATCTGTAGACTGTTGCAACGATTCCAAGATGGAAATCGTCAACAGATGCTACAATCAAGGTTTGGTTCATTTGTCACTCAAAGATCATTTTTCGCACACTAGAGCTAGATCAATATTATAGTACAGGTTATCACCCCCCGCCAATTGACAATGTCCAATGACTATTATTATTTAGCAATAACCACCAAACAAAATTTAGCACAGCATCAGATCTGTTGCATCAGCAGCCATGGTTATGACTGTTTTAAGGCAAACCCTGTACAGACATTTGGGACAGTATGGTCTATATGCCTGTCAGATGTGTTCTGCTCACAACTCACTGTCCCCAATGATTAGCCTGGAGTAGAGAACATGCAATATGGACACCATCAATGGATTTGAATTATGTTTTCTGATAGCTTGAACTTGTGTGCAGTCCCATTCACATTTGACATTCATTTGGAGAATACAAAGTATTTAGCAGCACCAAGAAAGCAGCATTGAGTGCCCATGTCATAGAGAAGCAGGAGTGCTTTTTGGGGAGGCATACTGGGTTCCAAAATAGATCTACAAGCTCAAATTTGAGCTATTATAGGTCAAATTTATTAGAACATCATTCTGAAACATTTTTGTTTAAGGATGCCATAGGTACTGAATTTATTTATGAATGACAAAGCCCACTTCACAGTTTGAACATTGTCAACGACAGTCTTCAACCAGAGGATTTCACCCAGATAGAGTGGCCAGCATTCTCACTGGATTTAAATCCCATAGAACATGTGTGGGTATATTTGGCCAATGAATTTCAGTTTCTCAACCACTTCCTACCTTGGTTCCAGACTTTCAAAGAGCATTGCTAGCTGAGTGAAGTTCTGTGCTAATAAGTGTAGCTCGATAATGTGATCAACAGTATGTCTTGGCGTTGTACAAGCCACATTTCCTGGTATAGGAGACGTATCACATATTAACCAACACACAAACAGTATACTCTCCAGTTGTTATACAGGTGATATGATGTAACTGCTCAAGTGAGTATACAGAGTTTCAATATTAAAAATTAATAAGTTTTAGAATTAATTCAAACACTACTTTAATCAAATTATTAAATAATTACAAGAGTTTAACATAAAACAATGCTGATATAAAAAGACTTAACATTTTTCATCGAGCATAAAAGATTTTGTGATTTCTAATAGTCGATTGTGGAGATTAACCTATCTGAAAAAACTTTAGCAGAGACTGTTTACTAAGCACCTTCCATATTCTTCTGCAAATTTTATTTCTCCGTAACTGATTTGGTTTCAATGTGGAAAGAGCTCTACAAAGAGCTAAAAGTGTGGTTTACATGTTTGGTATCAAGTATGCACCATCTTTTTTGGTTTTTCTCATTTGTTAAGAGATAGGATTTGTGAATAAATCAGATCAGTTTTGTTTCTGCAGCTTTTATTTGCTAGTTCTGGTTTATCTTTAATTTATGGACGTATGTAAATTACTTGAACACCAAAACCGAATGACAGTTTGAGAATACAAAAAGGAATAAATTTTTTACAAAAGGAGTTTAATACAAAAAGAATTTATTTTTGAAAAGTAAGATTTTGCTTCAAAACCTTTGCATTAAAATAATGCCAGAATTAGGATTTCCCCCATAGAGTACACACTTAATACATATAAGTTATTATATATATTAAGTGTACTCTACAGAGCTTATAATCTTTCTTAAACTTTATAAATAATCACAAGCCAAAAGAAGCTCATTAATTTTTGCATATCCATGTAGTTAACAATTTACATTTTATTCACTAGGAATAAAATCTTAAATCAGGAAAAAAAGCAACAAAACTATTTTTCATTAAAGAAAATTGCTACATAATTTAAAAATTAAATTTCGAGATTATAAAATTTATAAGTTAAAAAGTAAAAATATGAATTTAATAGTTTTCATGAAAATTTATAAAACAAAATTAACATTTAATAAGAATATTAAATGGGTAAGTTATCTTTTTGGGGAAAGCATTTTATTACAAAGTAAGAGATGCTTAAATTGTCTAAAAGTAATACAGAAATTGCAAATTATTTTCAATTTCAAGATCTTATTACTACCATTTAATCTGTTTTAATCATTTTGAATAGTTTAATACAACTTGTTAAAAATCAGTAAAAGATAAAAAGAGCATTTGGCAGAGAAATAAAATTCAATATTCTTTATTTTAAATTAAATAAACTTAGATTTATTGCAACTTATTCATAATATAATTCTTAAAAATTTATCACAAAGCAATTTTACTAATCAATTGAGCAGAGTATAAGAAGCGTAATTCTTAATGTTTTCCCTCAATAACTTATATTAGAAATTACCTATACTTTAAAACAATACCTCAATAACAGCTGTAGCACCAGAATTTCTAACACAGAATCTTTCAGCAGCAATACCTCTAAAGAAGGCTTTTCCACATGTAGCACCATACAAGCAAACATTGCCAACAATAATATTTTCTTCAGATTTAAAATCTTGGGGTAATCGAGTTGGAGGATACACAATAACAGTTCCTCCAGATAATCCCTAAGTTTAAAAAATAAATTTATATATTAACAATTAACATTAAATTTCGATGAATCCAACAAAATCAAATTTTACCTTTCCCACATAATCATTAGCATCACCTTCTAATTCAACACAAATTCCTGGAGCTAAAAATGCGCAAAAACTTTGGCCAGCAGATCCTTCTAGTTTTATCTTTATACTATTTTCTGGCAGGCCTTGCGATCCATATTTCCTGGAATAAAAATATATTTTAACTATAATTTAACTTTAATTCATGTGTGGTTATGGATTCTCATGTAAATATATTTAATAAACAGAAAAACAAAAAGTTTGAATTCAACAAAGTGCTATCAAATTCAAATGTAAAATAGTTCTATAGCTCTAACATTTTGTAACTTTTCAGTTACCAGGAAGAATTGGAATACAAAGAATAAATTTGAAAAAGATTTATCTTAAAAATATAATTGTACTAGAAAAAAATCTTGTAAAAATTTAAATAATGCAGTGTTGGAATATAAATGCATCATTTCAAAACTTCACAATAACATTACAAAGTTTATTATTTTTAATTTCACTGTATTTAATTATATGTATTTTTTGTTAAAGAATATTAACTTAGCTTTTTTTAAATAAATTAATTAATTACTACTATGAGACATACTTTGCAATATGGTAACTTAGAGTAGCTCCAAAAGTTCTATCCACATTGGTTATATCCATATGAATCGTAACATCTTTTTTGCGTTTTTCTATAACATCAGCTGCTTGTTTTATTAAAAGATTATCCTGAAAATAAAGGATTTCACTTTTCTGGTAAAATTAGACATTTTATATTTTTAAATGAATAAACACAGATAAAACATTGCTTCTTATCTTGAAGAAACAGGATTGCAAAAATTACATTTGATGACTCTTTCAATGGGAACAAAAACAAGTATCCATTTAATGGACGTGTTTTCAAATACTTTTGGTACTCTGTTCATTGAAAATCAATACAATGATAAAAAATTTTATCATTGTAAAGTATTATTAAATATTTGCAAGATTTTTTTATTTTATCCATAAGAAACTTTTTTAAGATGTCATCCACGTTGCTCTTACATTTTTTTTTTTTTTTTTGATGATTTAAACAGTTTAGAAGGTTGCCATACTTATAGAAATTGCTCTTGGCGAAATTATAATCAACTGTTATGATATTTTACCCGACATTCGTACTCATTTATCTTAATTGTGAATTATATTTTTTAATGTTTAGCTTTACACATTTATTTGAAAATTAAAGAATACTTTTCACATTAAACATATATACAAAATTTGTCAAATATTAATCAAGTTATTATATATTTATAATATTATTACATATTACCATGTATAATATTATAAATTTAATTAAAAAATGGCTTAATCATGCAAAAATATATATACACATTGGTATAAATGAGTGGGATAAGAATGTTATATTTACTTGCAATTTATTAATATTTTTCATTAATACTCAGTTCTTACTGTAATAAAAATTGGTCTTGTTCAAAATAATTTGTATTAAATCTAATAATAAATATTTATGTTCTACAAATGGTTAAAATTATAATTCCACTCATTGGTTGGTAACAAAAAATTGATACAGATGACATTGTACAGTATACATAAAATATGCATAAAATTGTATGCAAACGCATTTTGAAAATTATCTATTTCTTTCATTAAAACATTAAGGAATAAAATATATTTTATTTCTCAAATGACATTGCCATGTTTTTAAAAACAAAAACCAATACACCAAAAACTTAACTAGAATTCTTGATTTTCGATCTTGATGATATTCTGGTTCATCATTCAGATGAATTTGGTCAAAACAAAATCCAACCCTAAACTAATTTTACTTGCTTTCCGCATATGAGTAAAATTACTTACAAATTTAGCTTTTAAATTTAAATGAATATTTTACAAAGCAATACAAAATAGACTAAGACAATTACAGTGCCAGTTACTTCATAATTTATATATAAACTTCTATCCATATTAAATCTTTAGTTTCATTAATTTATTTTTAAAAATTATATTAGCTTCATAAAAAGGTACATAAAAGAATTTCAGTCAATTTAAATTTTCATAAAATTAATAGAATTCAATTAAATAAACACAACATTGATATTCAAAATCAATTTACACACAAGAATAGAGAAACTAATTTTCCTTTTATAACTTACTATTCTATTTTCCAAAAGAAAATCTTGTTTTAATGCACCCCCAACAGTCAAAGTTCCTGGACGTAAAGACAGAGCATCCATAAGAATAGCTGAAAAGTCCAACATCTGAGCTTTTGGATTGTTTTTGTTGTGGTATACTTTTAGCAGATCAGTTCGTCCAATTAAATCTTGGAATTTTCTAATACCCAATGAAGCCATTTGTTGGCGCACCTACAAATTAATAGGGAAGTAATCAATATGAGAATGTTATTGAATAATAACTTACTTTTAATTTACAAAAAATACATAATTAGCTATAAAATCAATTGATATTTGAATTTTATTAGTATTTAATAAAAAATATTCTTAAAACTATTATATGAATCTGAATGTCTGATTTAAGAAAATTATGAAACATTTTTCTCAATTTCAATAACTTTAATATACAAGTTACATAAGTATTAATTATAATTATTAGGATTTATACTGTTCATTTCTTAAGTATACAAAGTTAAAAGCTAAATCTGAAACAGATTCTAATATAAAAAAGATATATATTATGCATTTTTATAATTGTTATCACAAACATATATTCATTTACATGTTATATAAAATATTTTTAAATTATCAAACAAAGTTTGAATCAATAAACATATTTTGTAATAGCATTAAGTACACTGCTACATATTAGCCAACATTGCAAACTTCAAGATATTATATGATAAACAGATTTTTTGGCATTTGTAGTTATAAAAATTAAAAATTATAAAAAAACATTTTAAGCCAAACATTATTAATAAAGATTCTACACATATTACAAAGAGTACTTCAATAGTTTTTCAATTAAATATTCAACACTTGCATTATGTTCTAAAGACTGCAAATAAGTTTATGATTAAGACTTGAAATATTATACATACAAATCAAAATAAAACTAAAAATTTTTAATAAATTCACTAAAATCAAGAAAATTTAGTAATAGAAAAATAAGTAGATTTTTCAAATATAGAATAAATCTCATTTTTCAAGTGAATTTAAATTGCATATCTGTTATCTGAGCCTAGTTTTTATGACTTTCAGTTTGTATACAGGATAATATGATAAACTGTACCAAAATGAACTTTAAAGTTTTTTTAATAAGTTGTTTGTAACCCTCCTTCACATTCCAAAAATATGCATATAGAATTTTGATGAAGTTTAATAAGGATTTAGTAAATAAGAAAAATAAAGATTCTAGTATAAATTATATATTATTCACTTAATATTAATTAACATAGCAATTATGTAGAGTAACATTAAATAAATATAATTGCAATGAGAATTAATATTATTTGGATAAAAATATTCATTTCAGATTTAATTGTTTCAAAACCAAATATGTAAGCAAAAAGAATTTTTTTTTTTTTTAAGTCTTCTGTTAAGACACATAAAATAAATATGAAACAAGTTATACCATCAATAGAACTATAAATAAAATATTTATAAATTATCAAACACAATTTAGATACATAAGTAGTCAATTTCAATAGAGATGCACACAAATTTAAAATTGGGATAGATAATTTTCAATTATAATCAATTCAAATTACCTCTTATTTTTTTTGTTCTTCAAATAAAATTAATTATAAGTAAAATAAAGTAATTGCACTTACATCTTCTGCTAACATGAAGAGATAGTTAACTACATGTTCAGGTTTTCCTTCAAATTTTTTTCTCAGCTCAGGATCCTGTAAAGAAAGTAAAAAAACTGACAAATAACACTATACAAGGGAATCTCTAGAAATAATCCGCATGATTACTTCTTTACATAGAAGAATAACAGCAACTTCACAGCAATCTCTCATAGCTAAACATAGAATCTAAATATCAAAAAAAAAAATGAATGCAAACTGAAAAAGAAATAAACAATATATCTTTTTTATTAAAGCAACATGCTCGGAAGAACATCCCAAAATCATGTCTGAAAATGCTAGTGTTTGATGAAGCTCTCCTTCCCACTTGCAATGATTTCCTCACCTGAGTGGCAATGCCGACGGGGCAGGTGTTCAGGTGGCACTTCCGCATCATAGTACATCCAAGGACTATCAACGGCGCTGTTGAAAAGCCAAATTCATCGGCTCCAAGAATGGCAGCAACCAAGACGTCGAATCCTGCGCAGGAAGAGAAGAAAATGGGAAAAAAATCACTTCTCATGGATGGTTTTAGCAGCTCTGGTAGCAGAAGTTAAATTTGGGATTTTGATTTAGGAGAATCCGCTGGATGTGAAACTTACTCCAAACTACTTACACATAAATGACAGCAAATCCATGTTATCTGCTCAGGAGATTGAATGATTAGGGATACCGCATATCACATTGGCTTTTAACTAAAAGTTAAAACTATTACATTGGAAAGGAATTTTTGATAAGGATATAAAGTGTCTCATCCTTAGGATTAAACTCTTATTGAAGAAAAAGAAAACTATGGGATAACAAAACAAAATTAATGATTGAAATAATTATTCTAAATGTCATCTGAAGATTAACCAAGCTGTAAGACATTTAAAAAAATGTCAGTGACATTTAAAAAAATGCCAGTTACATTTGCATACTGCAGCCTATTAAATTATCCATTAATCAAGGACATATAAAATATAAGTGGTCATTTTGTTTTTAAGAAAATTTAAGTTAAAAGTTTATCACATAGAAAGTTCATAATTCCATTATCTAAAAAAGTTTCTATAACTTAATGATAAATTTTTCCAGTCTTGTTAC
Organism: Latrodectus geometricus; assembly: GCA_026290005.1. NCBI lineage: Eukaryota > Metazoa > Arthropoda > Arachnida > Araneae > Theridiidae > Latrodectus > Latrodectus geometricus. The sequence continues at coordinate 185,223 of JAPDSC010132965.1, read as the reverse complement.
ATTTCACTAACTGTAACAGGGATGTTTCATAGTATTTTCAAGTAAAAATAATCCATTAATTTCTGAAGTATTTCTTATCATGTTAATATCACAATTTTAATACTTTAAAATATTATAGTGGTTTGAATTTATGAAATAGATTGTACTTTGAAAAATAAATTGATTGATACATAGAATATGTAAAATAATTCAAGACATTCACTACTTTTACATTTAAAAACTGTTCAATAAAACAAAAAAAATTCAAAATCAGAATCTGAAGATGTTAAGACATAGAAATTGATATTCATTTGTTTCATAATGATTTTACAATTTTTTTTTACATATGATTTTGTTACAACAGATAAATGTTTAAAAAGTTTTAGAGCACATAATTTTTTCATTGATAATTTAAAAAACAATTCAAAAAACAGAATTTTTATTTAAAATAGTTTTAATAAAGTCACACACATTTATAATATCTAATACATAGAAAAATTTTACTGCAAAAACTGACAAGTTCTTTCATAAAAAATCTAATTTGTTTAAAGTTTCCATTTTTATATTTTATCAATAAATCACAATGAAGTTTTCATGGATATGCTTGTCACTCTGTGGATACATTTAGCATAATGGCAAACAATTACAAACTAGTTTAAAAATTGTGATTTTTCAAACAACAAAGTTGGAAGTTAAATCTTCAAATTGTTAAGACCATACAACTTACTCATCCTACAAATTTGATATGTCTTATATAATAAACAAAATTAATGGATAGAATTGTTTTAGATCATGAAGTAAGTAAATTCTCACAATAAGAGGTCAGAATTTTAAAGAAGGGATATTGATGAATAAATCATTTTTAAGTGAGGTTTTTCGCAAAAAAACTGAAAGAATCTGCCAAGATTAAAACTTTAAAATGAAACAAATCATAGAAAGTCTTTATAATCTATTTTTGATGAAAGTTAATTTTAAGAATGCTTTTATTAATATGTTCCAGCTAAATATATCTCAAAACAGACAAATGATTGAGTGTATAATAACCAACAAAACTTAATTTGATACAAAAAATTAAAAATTTAACCAGTTTCTGTTTAAAACATTTACAAGATTAGCTGTAGGATGGATGGATAACCAATTTCATCAATATTTATACTCAATAGATGATCAAATTTTAAATTTCATATGTTACACAGAGAGAATGGTAGTCAAATTAGGAAGTGCTGTTTCAATTACAAATTTTAAATGTTAAAGATTCAAAACTGAATTCTTGAGTATTTATATAAGTACTAAGTACATGTGTTGAAAAATATTCAACTCTTAGTAACAGGGCACATTTTCAAATTTTTAATAGCATAATTGCTCAGAAAACAAATTTGGATTAGTTTAATAATACTTAGCTTGCCTTAAAAAATCAATACTTATGTTCTCTAGACAATCCAAAAAACATTTGACTTTAAAAGTAATTTCCCAAAAAGCAAGTTTATAAAATATAGCGTTCACATATTCATCAATATAAACAAAATCAACTACCTATTTCAATATTTTGAATAATCATTTTTCATTACACAGAATTTTCAGTCATTTTTTAATCACGAGTATACTTCCAATTGAGAAATAATATATTAAAAGAGTGAGGTTAGCACGTATACTGATTCATAAACCTAAATTCACATTAAATTCATTGAATTCAATATTAGCATAAAATAGGGCAATATTCTCTATTCTATGCTAATA
>JAPDSC010132965.1:111168-183497 GCA_026290005.1 Latrodectus geometricus | reverse complement strand
ATCATGCATATTTTTTTTACTTGATAATTTAAAAATATCAGATAATTGACAGAACTTTCTACATGGTTAACTCAATTTAAAAAAAAAAAATTAAAAAAACTAAAATTTTATTACTATTCAGTAAATTGACTTTAATATTGAATAGTTTAAGATTTAAAAATATTACAGGAATTTAGGCTAATAATGTAGCTAATTACATAGTTTTCCTTTTCTTCACAATATATAATTATGGAAAAACATAAAATTTCATAAAATATTACAACAGGAATCATAAGTCAATGCCTACCTGTTCTAATTTGACCATCTGCTTGAAGAACTACTCGAGAACGCAAATCGTTCTGAACAAGTGTTTGATGAGTTTCAGCAATCCCAAGTTCCCAAGGCAATCCAGCACCTTTTATTCCTGTCCAACTGCTAGCTCCAGTTCCTCCATCATGGCCAGAAATAGTAATATGTTCAGCTTTACCCTTAATAAAAATTATATGGAATACAGATTTTAGATATTATTAGAATGTAAATATGATTTAGGAAACTAGTTATCTTTCATAACCATACCAAAACAAGAAATTTAATGCCCGAATTACAAATTCTTAATTACAATACAATACTAACATTCTAAATACAAGAGTTTGCTCAATATTAATACTAGTTACACATAACTTATAATTGTAAACTAAATTACTTAAAAAGGTAAGCAACCTTAGCTTTAAAGATTTTTACAATATTAGTAAAATTCTTAAGTATATTTAAACATCTATATATACATATAATAACTATTCAATTTTTAATCGATTTTTTTAAATTTTTATTTTTTATATACAAATTATAGAGTAATTGTAATTCAATAAACCGCTTTTTTTTTTTTTTTTTTTTTTTTTTTTTTTATATTTATTTAAGAGAAAAATAAGAAACAAATGCATTTATTTGGAAATTTATGATTAAATAGATTTCATAAACAAATTTAATTTTATTATCTTTCAGATTTAAACATAAATATTTCCTTCACTATTTCAAAGAAATACTAAAACTAGGATATCCATTTAAGAAAAATAGAAATCTAAATTATATTCAAATATAAGTTTTACCTTTACTATACTACTTAATAATTTATAAACAATAACAAGTTACAATATTAGATTCTGAAAATTTGGAACTGAAAACTTTATATTTAATAGAAAATTCATTTGACTAACATAAACATTTAACTTTCTGAATTGTAGTAATAATTCATTTTTATCTTACAGTAAGAAATAAGAAATTGAATTCATTCTAAATATCAAATAGATCAACAATAAAATTTATTTATTTAAAGAATAAATTAGATATTAAAACTATACTAACGTCTACTTGCACAAATTTTAAATAAAAACAGAAAAACTTTGAATTTTATAAGACTAAAAATTTTTACTTAGCATCCACGATTAAAAATTTTAATAACCTATAAATGATGTTATGAAATTAATGTCGCACGTACAGCATAAAAGTAGTTCCATTTCATAAAAATTTTTACAGGGATAGAGCAAACATTTTATAATGTTTCGATTCAGCAGCAATTATAATTTAATTGAACAAATAAATACAATCATTAAGCTATCATAGAAACATTACAGACAAAATGAAAACCTGTAAATTCAGAATTGCAATTTAAGCTAAATTAGATTTTAATTCATATGATGAGAGAGATGAGCATAATACAATAAGTAGATTAGTAAATCAAAAATAAAATATTTGTCAAATTTTTGTCATTTGAAGAAGCTAGTGACAAAAATTTACAAACAAAAATAAAAAAATTGACTGTATTTAATAGATGAAAGTTTCAAACATGAGTATAGTAATCTGCAAGATCATTCATAACTATTTTACACAGTAAGGAAACAAAAAATTTGTACACAAAATAATGTACACCAATATGTGAGCAATACATGTCAAAATAGGATTTCTTAAATGTATTTTCAAATGCTCTGTTTAAAGAAGGTGTGGCTACCAAGTAACTTGTATGGTTGTAGTAAAATTATGGTAAGTTCTTATAAATTTAAAGAGGCTTTTGATTAACAATTGTGGTAATAATTCTCATTCCTTTGCCTTTCACCATTATGGGCAGGTTTTATCTATATAACGTACATAACTGTAAATGTTCTATCATATAAACAAATTTGTCTCCACAAGTCCTCAGAAACTGTTGTGGATGAATTACTCAAAATATATTCTAATTTTGTTGTTGCCTTATGAGAAAAGACAGTTATGAAATGTATTACCATACAAGGATGCTGGAGACATCAAAACAATAGATTTCCCTGATGTTTACCAAATCATATTTACCAAGTCAACTTCAGATGAAAACACATCAAGAAATGTGTATGCTGAAACTATGCTAATCACTAGGGAAATCGAATCAATCTTTAACAGTCCAAGAATAATGTTCAGGCTTCAAGATACACCAACTCTTCTGTAAAATACAGAAAATGCAAATCTTTGGTCTTCAGGTCGAACAATCTTTCACATGTTCTAAATGTCACAGTGAAGTCTTAAGGTAGCTTCTAAACAGTCATTAATGGGGAAATTGTACATTACAGATATTAATCTTGGGTGACTTTGTTCAGTCTTCCAAGGAAACATTTAAATATATGACACCATCGGCATAGCCTGAAGATCATCATAAGACACAAATAACTTATAAGCACTTACAATTTCCGACTGTCCAATTTCTAATTTACTGATATAATTTAATCTAATTTAATGATAGTTTAACAATGCCTCTTCATCACGATTAAACATTAAATAATACCCAGCAATTGTTTCAAATGCAATCTATGCAGTTATAAATGTCTAATAATTAAAGAACTCTAATTCCACATAAATTTAGTTATGTTAAGGTGGAAAATTTTTGATTGCAAATTTTTTGTTTATAAGTAAACAAAACCATTTGATAAACACTACATACATGAACTGAAATCCTTAAACTCTAAATCAATTTTGAAAATAGGTGGAAGATATTTTTATTACAAAATTTTTTTTGGAAGCTATTATAGAATAAAAACTTTAATTACAATATTTATGGATGAAAATGCAGAATTTTTCAACATTTCAAAACGAATGATTAAAAGCTTTTTTCAACAAAATACAACATTTACTGACAGCAATAATTCAGCAAAAATGATTTAAATCACTAAAGGTTAGAAAAATATTCAAAATAAGCAATTCTTATCCAATTTAAAAAGTATAGTTTCAAGAGTAATTTGACAACTAATCTATGACAAATTTCAATAACTAAAATTATAATTAAAATATGAGAAAGCAAATTTTCCCATTTTTTACCAATATGGATAAAACGATAAAATTTCCTGTGAAAGATATATAACAGCATAATTTAAATTGTTTATGATAACAAAAGTATATAATAGAAAATATCAGTTTTTAAAAATAAGCAGCTTTAAAATAACTTTAAATCATTAATCAATGATATTCACTTGAACTCTCAAATGAGAGTTCAAGTAAATATTATTCTCAGTTCTCAAATGAGAACACACAGTATATTTCTTACAAAAAAAATTATTTATGTTTACAAAAGGTAAAAAGTTCACAGAATGAAGCAACAATCATATGACAAAATGTTTGTTGATAGCCTTTTAATTTTCTTCAAAATAAAATATTTCTTTAAAACACTAAGTAATTAAACTCTTTAAGTTGTTTGATGCAAGAATTAAATTTCACTTTAAAGTTAAATTTATGTATTAATCTGATTTTTGAATTAGTAAATTATTAGGTTGAATAATTAGAAATGTTTTTAGTAATTGGATTATAATTAGATTCAAAGAAAAATTCTATAACTGAAACTATCTAATGCTTACGAAAAATTAATCAAAACAGAAATAAGTAGAAGCAAAATTTACAGAATTTTACAAGGATACTGTAAAACTTTTAGTGTTTAATTAAATGTAAACTTGAAGGTTCCATTCTGAATGCTAAAGAGTATTTCTACTTGTCAACAAGATGCACAAGATATTCTTCCCTTCTAAATACTAAAATTATCTATGTACTGGATGATTTACCGTTTTACAAATTTTAAATACTTATGTAATTTTTTTTTATAAAACTTAATATTGCAGATATTTTTTTTCAGTATAAAAAAGCAAAGTTTAAATTTCAAATGTGTTTTTCCATAAAAATTAAAACTATTCAATATCTCATTGTATTTCTGAAAGTTTGCAACAGAATATACATGTACTATAAAAAATTTTCAAAGCTACATTATAGCATTAAAATAAGATTTTAATATGTATTTCTCCACCCCCCTTACATAATATAAATAGTAATTTTCTAGGTGGAATTTCTCAAAGCGATACATGTGATGATACACAAAAAAATTGTGAGTATGTCTCACAATGCTTGCTCTTATGAAAAATTCAAAGGCTGCCATAATGCTTTTCTAATGAGGGCATACTATTAAAAGTCATAAAAGCCTATATTGATAACAAAACAGGAAGTCCTCATATTTGATAGCTTCCACAGATTCTAGAATAAATTTTTACTATTAGAATACCATTGAGTCTAAGATGTTGTAAGTTATAATGTTGAACAAGTTTAAACCCACTTGATAGAGTTTTCCTTGTTTCTTGCAACAATTGAACGCAGTATTTTTGTAGAGCCTTCTCAGAAAAAAGCAAAAGATAGCTAACCTAAAGCTTATTTTAGCAATCATAATTTAATATATTACACAACATTTAAATATGATTTTGTAAATCAGCATAGTTTTACTGCCAAATGTTTCCTATCATTACTAGCAGTTTAGATATAATCACTTCCATATGTTTGTATCCAATAAAATTATTTATAATCAAGCATTTAAAAAGCCTTTCATCTAGAAATCAGCATTTTTTAAATTTCGAATCTGTCATTGATGACAAGTGTTGCAAACGCAATGTTAAGAGTAAAACATATTGATTGTGACAAACAAAAACAACGGAATTTTATATTTAAAAAAATGCTTATTCAATCTATTATTTTATAAAAATATTGTATTCAAGATTTAGAGGTTAAATACAAACTTCAAAAAACAAAATACCTTAGCTACACCAGATGCTACAACTCCAACACCAACTTCAGAAACAAGCTTTACAGAAATTCGAGCTGATGGGTTTGCACATTTCAAATCATAGATGAGCTAGAAAAAATTTTCAAATTTATAAGCAATTTATAATTACTTAAACATTTGAGTATATTTACAAATTTTACTTTTGCTAAATTATGTAAATTTATATTTAAGAAATTCTAAAAAAATATTACAGAAACTAATACACAATAGGAAACTACTTTTAAATACAAATGTTTAGTTATAAGCAAAAACATTATAAATTGTTAAAATAATTTGAAAACTTATTAGAATAACTACCGTATTTTCCTGTATATAATCTGCATCGGCATATTATCCACAAGACTTTTTTAGAGAAAAAAAAAAAAAAAAAAAAAAAAAAAAAGAGTCACCTAATCCATGGAAAATTTTTTTAGCAAATAGTCTAAATATACTAATGATAATGTGGGGTCACATAAAAATACACAGTATGATTAAAAGTATAATGAATTGTAAAGAAACATTTATTATGAAAAAAGTCTTTTTGGGTTCTCCCCTTATCACAAAATGCGATAAACTGAGATGAAATCACAAAATGATCAAAAGCAATAATTCTGATAAGATTCTAGTAAAACATCAATTTTTTGTTTCGAAGACGAGATTAAACATTTTTAAATAAAATATTTGTTTCATTAATAATTAAATGAAAGAAATGTATTAATTTCAAAATGCACATTGGATATATTTTTCTTTTGTATTGAGCATTTGCTTTTCATTTTACAATTAACATATTTGTAGCCATTTTTTTAATTTGCTTTCCTTATACCTTTTAATTTAAAATCTACTGTGTAACTTAAACATTTTCGCTTTTATATGATGAAATACGAATTTGAATATTTTCAAGAACGAAATAGCTCACATCAAGACAAATTGTGAAATGTTAGCAAATTGCAATTGTATAAACCAAGAGGAACCAAATTCATTCTTGAATGTGATTGGACAAATTATACAGCTGAAATAAATCAGCCATATCATGGCACCATTTGTTATTTAAATTTTATAAAAGAAAATATTTCTTTCTATTTCTAGTAAGCTTTTCTGATAGAACATTCTCCATCCGATTATCTGTAGCTGCATATAATACACATGAAAATCAAAATTTTTTTAACACAATCTGCAGATTATGCACAGGAAATCACTAATAAAGGAACTCTAATTTAAAAGCTCTTGATATTATGAGTAATATAAAAAGAAAGCTCTTATATTATAAACTACATAAATGATTAAAATCAAATGATTATGATTCATTCTGTGAATTAGAATTGCCAAATATCAATAACTCTTGAAAGTTTGTAACATTTAAATATAGTTTATTCCTACAGCAATTTCATGTTCACCATAATTAATCAAATATTTTAATACTCTTAATTTCCAAAACATCAGTAAAATTATTGAAATTTTTGCATTTTATAATAAAACTTCGCTGAATAACAGGAATACGACATTTCCTCATAATGCTCGATTTTCAAATTTAATGGTATTCTGTTTCAACACCAGTAAAGCAATTATAAATATCAAATTATTTAAATGCATTAAAATCAATTTTTAAAATGGAAACTGCTTGACAAAATCACTAACTATGATTATCAGATGCTATGGTTGAAAATAATTATTTTCTTACTTCTGCTAAATCTTCAATGGAATAAATATCATGGTGAGGTGGTGGACTTATAAGACCTACACCAGGAATGGAATGTCTGGTTTTTGCAATGTCCTTTGAAACCTAAGTAATATAATCATGTATAAATAAGCTTATGATTTCTATAAAAATAGATTTATATTAACCATGAATTTTACTATAAAACAAATAGAGAATATTATACATGTGAATTTATGAGCAAAATCAAACAATAACAATGTTCATATATAAAATAAAATAACTACTATTCAAGTAAATTTTATTTCTTTCATTCAAATTCATTTACTAAAGCAATTCACGTTAATTTTCAAGAAATAATTAACAAATATTAGGAAGCTAATTTTGCTTTGTTTGTTTAAGCATTAGAAAACAAAACATATTTGAAATGTAGTATGACTTATGAAACCAATTTATTTTGCAAGATTAGTATCTAACGTTTAACTTGGAAAGCTGGCTTTAAGAAGTCCAAGCAATTTCAATATCAAAAGACAGCTTAAGAGGCCTAAATAATAAATAACTATTCATGAGACAAACATCACAGAACATGGTAATTTGAAATGCCATACATACATAGAGTAGACAAGCCCCATACTGTATCTTAAGGTTAATGGGTATGAAACACTCACCCATCACCAAGTGTTTCATAATTTTGAACTATGGTCAGAAATATGAGGTCACAGCTGAGGGGGCACCCGCGTTTCCACATTAAAGCCACAACAGCTGAAGAACTTCGGACATCACTTATTAACATGGACATGTCCTCAAACCCATTGAGCTCCAGCAACTCAGTGAGAGAATATGGTCACCCTCTTAATTACTGTCCATGGAATTAGTTGAGTCATTTTGCTAATCTTAACAGGAAACAGTGTGAAGCTACTGAGCCACAGGAGCTCATCTATACACATAGGCCAATCTGTGCGAGTTCTACAAATTTTGGCGAATTTTTTTGAGTAGCAAAGAGAACGAGGAATGGACATACTTTTGAATTTTAAAATCCACCTACCACCAAAATAATTTGAACTTTTTTTAAATGATAAACCTCTTTATAATGTATTATAATGACAAACATGATTAATAATTTCCACATGTTAATATGACTGGACAAATTATTTCTCATTTCCTTAAGTTGTTTACAGAGTTCTTAACAATTTTCTCTTGCAAAGACATGCAAGAGACAGGAGAAAAAAAATGTAGATGTTATTTCAAACAATCATAGTGTCTCATACATATTTACTTAGAAATGAGAAAAGCCACTCCATTTTTTTACTAAGGCTAGTATACAAGTATACTTTTTCAACAAGACATGAAATTTAACATTAAGAGATTATCCCATTACCTAAAATATCAAGGATATATTGGCATACAAAATGTTAGAAATTGAATATTACAATAAATTCATTATGGTAATGTTAACATTACATAAAATTATCATGGTGTTTAATGTTTGACAATTCAGTCATAGCAATAATCTAGAAAAGACATTTTAGACACCTAGCAGAATCATTTCACTATCAAAATAGAATAATAAAGTAAATTTCTACATCTGCAAATGAAAGTTGATGTATGAATTTAAGTGAAAAGATTTCAGCAGTTGTGCCACAATTTGAGTTAAATGTTAAATTAACTGTGAGACAGTAATTTTAGGGTACTTTTAATAATCAATTTTTAATCACATGAAAACCAAACTGTATATTCATATTTACAAGAAAACACATTTGATTTGACAGTCCTGAAGATTTACATTACCCAACTACATGCAACAAAAATCTGGGCTTTGTTAATGCTGCAATTCACTTCAAGGAATAATTTGATTTTTACTCAATTTGGAATTATTCATAAGACCAAACATTTATCTGTAAATTATGCTTCTTTTGCAGATTCTATTAATTATGATCAAGTCATTGACTAATAATACTTCTAACTTAATATAGAACTAGTTATTTATAGAATTTAGAACTTTTTTTCTAATATCAAATCCACACAATTTTAAATTTTGTTGATTTGATAAAATTCTAATATTTAATAAAATATACATCAGCCCATTTTGCATGCAATAACTCATATGAAATATTATATAATTGAACTTTGAGTTCAAACAAGATGGAATTCTATATATAGAGGTTTTGTTACATGACAATGGCCTGTTTGCATACAAAAACTAATTTGACATTCAATTTTTTTATTTCTATAACCTTTTTTACATAAAATGACTAATTATATATCAAGCCTTACAGTTAAAAATAAATTCCAGGCTATCGTAAACATCCAGATAACAGTGTGAATCAAACCTGTGAATTACTCAACTGAAAATTAATGTGCAAAAGAAAAAGTTTTAATAGATGGCACTGTCTAGCCAACTACTTGTATGATTTTTAACACTTTAGATTTTGATTTGATGGAGAAAAGTACTCCCACCATCTTTCGATGGAATATGCATTCCTTTAGATTTCTCAAATATTTAATTGAATGTTTCGAATTTATGTACATTTTTTTTCGTTTGTACCTTTTGAGTTTACTAAGATTGTTTTTGTTATAATATAGGATCTTATTACTTTCCAGAGCTGTGTTTTGAAGGCACTCTTTTGATCTTAGATTTAATCGAATTATTTAGATTAGTTTCCTTTTCAGTGCAAAGTATTCAGCTGTCAAATCAGATTTATGTTAATTCATTTATAGATAAAATAAATATCAGCTTTTTACTTAAGCCTATAACTATTTCAAAATACTTTTTAACGTTTACTCATTTGAAAATGTCTGAATGGTTTTGTTATTCTACATAACTTTTTACTCACAAAGAGTAGTTTGATTGTATAACTTTTTTTTTTAAATGATGTTACTCCAAACCTAGATTCCAAAATACTAAACATATTCATATTAAAAGTAACAACTGGATCTGTAAATGCTAAATTGAAGACAAATGAGTAGTTTGCATGGTCAATTAGTTTGCAAATTTTTAGGATGAATATTTTTAACCATTTAGTGTACAGTATACCATAAAAATGTACTTGGAAAACTAAGTCATCTAAATTGGATATCGCAATAATCAAATTTTCAATTACAAGATTTAATGTTCATGAAATTTAATTCCAGACTATGTCAATTGCAAGAGATCAAAATAACTATTAAAATTACAGCAGAGTCATCAAGTCACTACATATTTCAATAATGGTCTTTCAATTTAAAAGAATCAATTTATATTCACTGGATGTAAAATAAAATTACAACAAAGTTATAAAAATATAAATTACCTTATATCCAGGAAGTTCTCCTCCTTCCCCTGGTTTAGCACCTTGTGCCATTTTTATCTGCAATTCATCAGCATTTGCTAGGTATTCAATTGTGACACCAAAGCGACCAGATGCAACCTAATTCAAAAATTAAATTCTAGTATTCTTAATAATCTTAAAAATCTCTGAAGTTTTCAATTACTATGACTTTTTAACATCTTATAAACATAACTAGTCTAAAATAGGATTTCAAAAATAGTTCTAATATAAATGCATTATATGAAGACTAATATAAAATTGATAACTGGTCTCAGTAATAGTTTACACCATTCTAAACCTAACAATTTATATCATTATAACTGATAACTCAAGGATGATTTTTAATACAATAGACATTAAAAATGTTTTTATTTTATTAAAAATCATCCTTAACAATACAATGTACTAAAAATATTATGCAATCAATTTTTTCATTGAAATTAAATTTTCATGTGTGTTGCATACACCTATAAAGCTATCTTAAGATTTTATAATTGAAACATTTAATTCTATACATACTGTCTTAAAACAAATTTTAAAAATAAGCAATACTAGTATAACTTCAAAATATTCAAACACTGAATTTTTAGCAATTAACGTTAACTTCAAAAGATTCAAACATAGATTTTTTCTTTACACAAAGCTTTTATATAAAGCTAAAATATTACATTCACACATTAAAAGAAAATGAACAGGAAAAAAACAGTGTAAACTGCATCTAGAAATTAGTAATCAATGGTATAAAATAGAAGGAAATAATACCTTTTAATCTTTTAAGATAACCCAACTAGAATGAGATTTAATGTTTTTTAGACTGAACTTCAACACTATTATCTACAAAACTGTTCTTTATCTTAATATGTTTAGGAGATTTGGTTTGTCACTCATTTAAGATTTTTATACATGATGGCTACATAGATCAGGATCTACAGTTTAAAATGGAATCCATTTAAACTGTAGATTTTAAAATCGACAAATCTGATAAACTATTTTTATATGCTTCAAGATACATTTAGATATTTTGCTTACATCACAAAAAAAAGTCCCAAAAAATTTTAAGTCTAAAGGATAAAAGGTTTTTTTTTATTTTCTTTGCTTTTATAATTAGAATCCACATTTTGATCTTCCTATTAATGAAAAACTTATTTATAGGAATTAATTATTAAAATTCGGAATAAAAAAGATAAGATTGCATTAATTTTAGGATGTTAAACATTGATGTTTTTTAATTTTAAATATTTCAATGTAAGTTAACTAGATTTTACATTCTCATGATAAAAATTCTTGAAAATTTGTTTACAGAATTCTTATTTTTAATTTCTAATAATTTGTAAAAAATAATGTAGATTTTATACAATACATGGCAAAATGTTATAATAGAAATATGAAATATAAAATCACTTCTAGATATTTATTACATAAAATGTAAACATCTTAGTTTTAATATTTTTTAAGTACTTCTCACTTTAATATTTGTTGAATGTTTCTTAACAATATGCATTGATAACAAAACTTATGAAAAGTATGATTTTAATAGAACATATTGTTGAAAAAAAGTGATTGAAGAATCTAAAATCAATGCACATTAATATTTTTGAATCAGTTCTAGATTTTATTTAATTTATGAACATAAGAGTAATCTTAAATTATTTTTGCATTTTAATTTAGACTTTAATAATGAGATTTCAAATGTAACAAATGTGCAAATTTTCATTTCAAATCAAAACTTACTAACTTAAATGAAATTCATATCGATTATGATTTTTGAACATTTTTCAAAGTCTGCAAATTCTGATAAATAAAATTGTTTTTCTAATGCTTTGATAAATGCAAATTAATTTTTCACTTAGATGAGTAAATTCAACACATATCACAAGTACTGTAAAGTTTAGAGCAGAAACTACATCAAAATTTAAAATGTAGAATAAGTGTTCTTGAGAGGAAAATCGCAACAAATCAAATTTTTATTTATGCCGCTAATATTTTTAATAATGTATATTGATAAAACAAGAAATTGAAAATATAACACTTGTCTATATTTAAAAAAACCTATTCAAGGGGGACAGCCTATATCCTTGATAATTGCTTAAAGAACTTCTATATTAAAGCTTTTTACCTGTTTAATAGCAGATCTAGCATTATTGTTTGCATCTGTTATTATAAACCGATCTGGATCTTCTCCACCTTCACCTGTATTAGATTTTCCACCAACTCTATTCATTGCAACTGCAAGTGTCTTGTGTGCTTCCAATGATATGCTGCCAAAGCTCATGGCACCTAAGGATGATTTTATTAATTTATAATTTAAGGTTATGCAGAATATCAGAAATCAAAATATTTTTCAGTTGATTGATGCATGGTTTCAATATCTTACAATTACTTCTTATAACAGCAATTAGTGTATCGATTGATAATTTTCATGCATGAAAGTTTTAAATTGAATTAACAATAACAATTTTCAAATAAAAATTATCTGTATTAACAACGCTACGAACAAAAACATTTCCAAAGGGTTACTTTTTCAAGATTTAATAAACTATTAAATCTTAAGTAAAAATATTTATATTAAATTTATTTGGAATGCAACATTAATAAATCAAATTTATTTCAATTAAAAACCTTTACCTAAATTAAAATATATTTTGCAAAATCATAAAATTGTCAAAATGTTTAAATTGTTAAGGTCTGTATACAATGTCTTAAACCAGTGTTCTGCAAACTTTTAATAAATACATTTTTATCAACAACCTATAATTTATATAATTACATTCAAACAGGACAAAGTAAAACTTTATTAATACATAACTTTACTAAAAAAAATTAAAATTAAAAAAATTAGTACTTTAAAAAAAGTTTTTCCTAACAGAAAATAAAAATCAAATTAATTACAACAATTATTAATATTTGCGATTAGATTGAAATTACATGAATTTAGTATTAAATTAGATTCAATATTTATTAATATTTACATATGCCCTATTGAGACATTTAAACTTATTTCCTTGTAAGATGATGTAAAAGTCAAACTATTTTTAACAGAACATAAAATTAAGAAATTTTTCTGAACTATAGATGTAATAGAAATCTGAGTTATTTTACTCTGAACTGATTAGATTTTTTTCTTTATAGACAGATTCCCATTCTCAACTTCAAAAATATCATCGATAATTAATCTAGAAATATGTTTCTTTTAATTTCACAACATATCAAAATAAATTATATGATTGCATTTTTAAACATTAAAAATAACAAAATCTTAGAAATATTGAAAATTTTAATGGAAGTATTTTCTTTTGAAAACTGACATTTGTCATAATGCATAATAACCTCTTGTGAAGTTTTTCCCATTATTTATTGATTCTTATAAGAAACTTATATAGTGAATAAGCTTTAGTATTATTTCAATATTTTAATGAGAGATTACAATAATAGATCGATTATAGCACAGTTTAAACAATTATAAGTTTTAACGCAAGTCATCAAAAAATCCGACTTGCTGTGATCAGTACAATTAATACCAGTTTAAAAGAAAGAAGATATCAGAAAAGTAATCAATGAAGTCTGAGAATAACTGACAGTTTACATAATATTTATAAGAAAAACATGTACATGAAAAATTTTCCTGCTGCTCAAATGAGTAAGATAATTACTAGAAATTATATAGATGACTTCACATGACAGGGTGGTCTATAGGATGAAAAGATCATATTGATTAAATCAAGAGCAGCATAAGAATACATGAAAAAAGCCCAGCATAGGACACATGCAATTTCAACCAAACTGTTTCTTTGAAAAATCCAAGAAACAGCTAGTAGTAAAAGACAGTTACCTAAAGTAGTATGTTCAGTCTAAAATTCTGAAAAATGTAAATTTTATTCCAGGTTTTAAATAGGTACAAATATTTAAATGATTCTTAGTAATTCAAGAAAAATACATATAGGTATCTGATAAACTTTATACCTATTATCAGGCAACATTAATCAACAATGTATGACAAGAAAACAAGCATTGTTGCTTATAGCATTCAAATAATTTTATAAAAAGATGCTAATCTGCATATTATGCAGATGCAATTGACTATTAATAATACATAAGCAATTTCAGTATTATGATTCCCAATATCAGTTTAATAGATTTAAAAAATAGTTTTACTAACAAGGAACCAGATTTTATTTCTTAAGTGTACTAACTTGAAAGATATGAACAAGCAAACTGAGTAAACTAACACATCTTTTCTCTTTTATTTTTGAGCTATTATTTGCATATTTTTGAAGCTAAATAAAAATTATAATGAATTAAGTGATCAATTTAAATCAATTCTCAAAATGTAAGACATTTATAATGGTTTTTAGTAAGATATAACTACTAGAATAAATCTCTAAAATAGGTGGTCATAAAAATTGCCATAACTGGTTCGACTCTACACTTAACTTCCGCTCAAGAAAGCAAATTTAACAAATAGGAGCTCTCAAAAAGGATTCTGAACCAATATCACATTCAAGGTGAAAAAGTAATTAAGCAAAACAAGAATTAAAGCAAGAGTTAACTATACAATTTCAAGCTTAACACCTCAATATTTAGATAATCTAGTCTTAAATATCAAAAGATGGGGCTAAGTAATTATTACAGTTGAAAGAGTTAGTAAACAAAATGTTTTTATAACATTTCTATATTTTAAGAAATTATTGAAATATCCATGCACCATTTTCTACAATGTTAATTCATGTATTTCTTAAAGTGAATAATAAAAGCAAGTATAAACTACGAAATTATTTAAAGTATAATTCATATTGTATAGCTATCTGAGATATATTCAGTGATACAAATTAATGTTAATGTTCATGCAGATAAGATACAAGAGTAAATAAAAATGACAATTTTAAAGTCAATTAGAAAAGAATTTTAATGGAAACTATCTTTTGCTTAAAAAAATTTTGATCAAATAATATTACAAAAAACTAACCTGTTGCAAATCTTTTTACAATTTCTTTTGCTTCTTCAACTTCACTTATATCAATTGGATTTGCACTTTTTACCAATTCAAATTGGCCTCTAAGTGTACAAGCTCTCACATTTTCCATTGTAGACTCTACAAATTTTGCAAATGCATTCTTGTTGCTTGTTCTTGCAGCATCCTAAATGAGCACAGAGTAAATATATGTTCAGATTAATTAATTTTTTTTAATAAAGTTTTGAGGCAACAATTTATAAGTCTGATTTTTTACTGTCATTCATTAATAACTTAAAAATTAAACATTTATTCAAATAATTATTAAATGTAAGTTTTAGAACTACAAATTACATTCTTGTAAAATAAGAATGTCTGAAGTTTACAAATAAAATATAAATTTACGTAATTTAACTTGAAATGAAATAATCAATTCATAAAAAAATTCAAACAGAACTGAAAGTAATATTATAGATGTATTTTTAGTTCATAATTTTAAATACATAGAGTGAGCACAAAAATATGAAGCTCAATCTATGTGTTTAAAATTTTTACATTTCATTTTTAAAGCAAAAAATTTAAATTCAATCAAAACTGAAAAGTAATAGAAATTAAATTTTGAATTATCAATTGCTAAAAAGGTGTTCACCAATAAGCTTTTTATAGCATTTTTGCATATTATTCTGAACATTTTAGATAGAAAAACTACAAATTTTATTTAATATAGACTGCAAGAAAAATAAACTAAAATAAATACAACTTATATCACTACAAATTCCCATATATTATTGATCATTCAAACAAATATAAATGGCAAAATCAATGTATTGACAGTTGCACCCAGCTTATTTAGATGCTTACTTCATTAGATATGAAAATAACGATAGTGAGGTATTTTAAATACATAGAGGTTTTAAATCATAAAACTAGCAGAAGCATACTACCAGACATTTATTTATTAGAGTAAATAATGATATTTTAATCAAAATCTTTTCTTTACGATTATAATCAATCATTTTATGTAAAGTTATATGAATGCTACCACAATATTCAGGAGCATATTTTATAGATCTTTAAGGTATTGTAATGTGTAGATATAGTTTAATAGTCGTTACTTTTAATGTGACTGTATGGCATATATGGTAGCAGTAATAACTAAGAACTATTATATGGAATGTTTATCACATAATAGTTCCTAGACTAATATAAAACAAATTATCCCTTAATTGTAAGAGCATCACTGCCAGATAGATCAAATTCCATGTTGTAGTGATAATATAAATATATTGACCTCCTGTGGGTAATACAAATAAATATTAACTATGGAAATTACACCAATTTAAGAAGTAAATTAGGTAATAAATAACTACTGCAATTCTTTATTAGATAGTTAAATTTCTTTAGTAAATACTCAGATTCCAGATTCCTAAAATTTATAGAATTCTTTGCAATTTATATTGACAGTTAAATATCTCATAACAAACTTTTCAATATACTAATAGAAATTTAATACTTTTTTAATATATACAATGCATTAATGTAGTTAAAGAATGAACTTCATTGCCCATTCCTTATCTCATAAAATCACTGCAATAAAATGAATTTCCAATTGATGCACTATTGGATAGCCTGTTGCTAGCTGATAGCTACTGAACATTTGAATATCAGTTTTTGCAGTTCTACCAAAGACTTGACATATAAATATAGTTCACCATATAAAGAGGAAGAAAGTATGAGAAAACTACAAGCTTTCATACTATTAGAACCATTATAATATTGCACTAATATTCTGTATATAAACAGATCAGTACCATGTTTCAAGTGAAAAACTGAAATGTTTTAAAAACCTGTTACAAGGAAAAACCTAAAACATTCGATACTTCATAATTTATAAGTTACAAAATGTTGAACAAGTTATATAATAAATTATGCCCATAAATTTGTTTATAGGCATAATGACACATTTTTACCCAATAATTTGCATCATAACTCAAATTACTCTGTAAATGGATGTTATTCTATAAATATTCTTCAAATTGTTAGAATTAACAATTTGAATATCAGAATATGTAATAATTCATATAATATCAAATTAGTCATGAAAGGAAAAATTCAATAATCTTCAGAAAAATAGAGAATCTAGAATAGGTTGAACATTATTTTTTTTACATACATTTATGAAAGCTTAGATTGTTTTAAAATATTGTGTACACAATGTTGTGATGCGTATTTTTGCATGGACAGAGTAGAGAATGAGTGAGTTCCAACATTATATAAAAAAAACCATTGACTGGATATAAATTGACTGATATAAAGAAAAGACACAAACTGGACTTTTCTAAAGAATTTTAAATTCTAAAAAAAATCTATAAATTTAAAAAACTGATATTTTACCTGTAAGTTTGCAATTGCCAATGGATCATTGATATGTTTCTCTCCTCCACTCCTCCAGTGATAATTTCCAGGATTTCTCAAAACAATGTTATCGCAATCTCTATCACTATAAGCGATTCTATGTCGTTCTAGATTTTCTTCTGCCAATGTTTTGAAGCTAACACCACCAATTCTTGAAGGCGTATTCTACATTAATAAATTGATAGGAAAATAATTTAATTAAACATATGCTTTGCTTATACTATTAATAATAATTACTACTTTTCAATCTCGATAAATATTTCAGCAAAATAGAAAATTTTAATAAATGCTTCTACATACTTTTGTAGAAGAAATTTTTAACTATCATGATCAAAAAATATAAATGTCAAAACTACAAAAGAACTTTGAAAATTGAATATTAACTTATAATATCCTAATCTTCAACCAGTTCAATAATTTAAGTCAATGATTTAGAATTGCCACAATTTTTGATGGAACATTTGTTCTTAATAACTTTCTGGATTTAATATTTGAGTATTCATGAAACAAATAACAGACAATGTGATCAAATCTTAATCTAATTTTCTTTTCTCTTAAAAATTTGAGAAGTCATAAATTTTTGAGTTAATTATTAAAACTCACAAATGTTGAATTTGCTTGCCTTAAATGCTTAAATTATGGAGTAAATTATTCAATTATATTGTTTGAACTATCATTTGTGGTCATTATTTCTAATTTACAACATTTACATTTAAAAAATTACTTAAATGAAAATTTATTAATTCAATAATTAAACCAAAAATATTGATGTCAATAAAATTAAAAGAATTGAAAGCAAGCATTTAGTACTAAGACTTATCTTATACTTAAAGAAGGAAAACTGTAAAAAAGAAAAAAAACTTCAAACATTTTTTATGTCAAATTCAAATTTGAAACACTTAATTCAGTATATATTAATGACTCCTACTGAAATCTCATTTGTTTTCATTATATTCACTTTCATTGCCCACATTCATATTTTATATAAAAATTTATGTTTTCTTAAATGCCTTAACTTAAAAGGAAATTGGCCATTCTTTTTATAGATTTAAAGATAAACAGCAAATGAAATCCTTTGATATCTTAAAATGTTAATAAGTAATTGTTATTAATAATAAACTTAATCTGTGACTAAAATATTTAATCTTCTAAATTTACATTTCACAATAATATATCTGGCAAAAAAATGAACTTTTGAAATAACTTCCACATAGATTTATTATTTACAAGCTTTATAAAATATTATGTTTGACAGGTTTTATTATTTAATGAAATAATTTACCCAAATTTTCTGTGTTAGAAAATAATTGCTACATAAACATTGAGATCAAACACTTGAGAAAAAAAATGGCTGGTTAGTTTGAATCTCAGGGGGGGGGTGCAGTGTGGCTCCAGGTGTATCTCAGATAAAGCTAAATCTGTTAGTGACAATTTTTTGCTGTTTTGTATTACTTTTTGAAGGCTTATAAAGGTTTTTAAGGATGTTACTGAGAAACTGTCCTTTTAAGAGGAAGAACAACCCTGGCTTTAAAGTTCTTTTCTGGAAAGCTAGTGGACAATCGACAAGTTTATTGAACTTAAAAATATATTTCTTGAAAGACCAGATGCAATTGATATTGCTGAAAGTGGCTGTTCTGCAGGCAAGCTAGACTATCAAACAAAATATTTCCTAATGATTTAATAAGGAATTAATAAATCGTTCTCTTAAGCGTTCTCAACAAATTGCATCTGGAATTGTTATATTTGTTAGACATTCTCATTGTACAGCTTCTAATTAAACACTAACATCTTCAGACTTTTTGGAAGTGATTGAATTGAGAGTGTGCTACCTACCTGGGCAAAACTCTTGATACCAACCTAACTTAGAATAAGTATATTAATCACATGTAAGTAACAGATCGCCTTAGTCTATTGAAATGCCTAACTGGAATAAAGTGAAAAATCTTCTTAAAATGTTCTTATATCCATGTTTATATCTTATATTAAACCAACATTTGAGTATGGCTCAGAGGTTCTTGTTACTGCCCCTGACAGCACATTTTCAAAACTACTTGGTTCAAAATAAATTACTGAAACTTATTACTGGTGCTATAATTTCAACCTCTTTTCTTGCTATGCAGCTACAGACAAAACTTTATAACTTATCCGACAGATGAAATAATGCTGCCCTTCCTCTTGGTGAAAGATGTTGAGAATGGAACATTTCTGGCCTGACTACTTTCTTTCTTAAACTAGACTTAAATTTTCTTTTAATGTCAGAGACTTGCATGGGTCTTTAAAGTCCCTTTCTTTTTGACATTCATTCCAGCGATTTTCGAGCCCTCACACCTTCTGGAGCTACTTCAATATTGTACTGGTTTGCAAAACGCCTCATGTCTGAAAAGACTAAAGCAAGCGTAATTTAAAAAAAGGTTTGCCACTTCATAATCCTATTTTGTATATGAAAGCTCATACATTATATGTATATTAATATTCAAAAATTTCTGAATCATAAGGAACCATCCTTATTGTGGAAATAAATTTCAGATTAATTGAATAAAGCAGTGATCAATAATCATTAACTAATTTAGCAATTAATCACAATAAATGTTAAAACTGTGCCCATAGCAAACTGGAAATAATTTATCAGTGAATTTTAAGTTACAAGAATTTTTAATGATAATTAATGAAAAATTAAACTGGTACAATTTTCACATATTCAAAATAAATAGTACCAGAACTTAAAGATCTTACTTTGAAACAAAAATCTACAATTTCTTCGTTCAAACCAACTGCTTCGAATATTTGAGCTCCTTTATAACTTTGTAGAGTGGATATGCCCATTTTTGCCATCACCTGAAAATTAAAATATTTAAAAATGAGTAATTCTAAAATTTCACTTTAGAAAAGATGTTTTAACATGAAAGGACCATTTAACATAACTAATCAAAACGATTAACTAAATTAAAAGAAAGATTTTCTACGAATAAAAGCTTAATGATCTCTAATCATAAATAGCAATTTACAAACTTCTATAAGCATTTTAACACTTCCTTATTAAACTTTACATTTGCTTTTTAGTCAGAAATGTATGGTCACTTTTTTAACGTATAAAAAATATTAATGAAATTCTTTTTACTCCTAAAACACTTAATATTTTGAAGCTAAGAATTTGTTCCCCCTTTAGACACTTTCAATAGTCATATTGAAAGCTTATGAATCGGGTTTGGAAGTTCATTCCATGTGGATGATTGAAATAAAAAAAAATAAACTTCAAGAATAAAATAAGTTTTCAGAGAAATTCATACTTTAATTTAGAGGAATTGGAAGATAAAAAAAAAAAAGAAAATTCTAAACACAAATTTGTAGACTAGGTAAACATCAATGAAAAAACATTTGGTTTCATTTGTTCCCCCGAAGATCATTTTTTGCACATAAAAGTTAAGACTGATCTATGGCTTAAATTGGATTCCAAACTACTACAAACATCCACACCCAATGTGGGACTCAAAACCACAAACATATGAATAGAAGGCAAGAACACTAACCTTTTGACTACTGTGTCTCAGATTTAATACTTGCGAAATGGCTTCAAATAAGAAATAACTGGTACAGACTAAACTTTTCCCCACAGATATTTTCATATCAATACAAAACTGACTAGGCAAAAAAATTGGTTTTAAAACCAAGGTATTAAGAAGTCTTAAAAAAATTTCTTTAGAGTGAGATTTAAATTTTCCTGTTATTAGAATGTGAGAATTCTTTAAAAATCATTTAGTTGATGAACCCATTTTTGTTGATTAGATGATAAAATGATTAACTGTCAGCTCATTGAAACACAATTCAAAACTTTAATGTACACACATTTCTCAAATGAATGTTTAAATTTTTTGTTCTCCAAACTATTTTGTCTAGAATTTTGTCTCAATTAACTTTTTGATTAAATTGTTAAATTCTAATTCTTTTCATAGTTGGTTAGAATCCGGTGTGAATTAAGGCCCACAAACGGCGTGTGTCCTAAATAATCAAAACAATTATAAGCTTTATATATCTAAAAATATTGGATAATTGTTTTGAGACATTTACAATAATTATATTAGCTTAAATATAATATTTTTATATCAAGTCAAATCTGAACTATTTATATCATTAAAACTTAAAGAATTATGTTTCTTATAATAAACCTTAAAAAACTATATTCATCTTTCAAAAACTGCCTTTATTCATTGGTTATAGTTAAGTATTAAGCATAAAATCTTTTACTAAGTAAGCAAATTTAGAAATTTTTTGTTCAAATAGACAGGAAAAACTGAAGGAATCAGGTTGTCGGGAAGAACATAAGGAATCTTCATAAAAATTTAAGTGAATGCTTACAAGATTTGTTAACCACCAAAGTTTAAAAGAATATTTTCTCATTTCTTGTTCCAGAGCAAATTTGCAAGGAAAAAATTGACTTTTAAAATTGTATGCAAAAAACGAACATTTATATAAATATGTTATCAATTCAAGAATATAGTTGTCAAGCTAAATTTAAATACATTTCAATTTAAGAACTTACTTGAATCAATAGGTTATGCTTAGTTATTTTCTGATTAGATTTTTTTTTTATTATTATTTCCATGTATGAAATTTACAAAAAGCTAAGATATGAATCTAGGAGAGAAGTGCGTATATCTTAAAATCAATATTTTCATTTCAAAGTAAACTTTTTTGTAAACAAGCAAAGATAAATAAAAAAAGAAACAAATTTATCATTTTTTCATACATTCCTACTTAGAGTTTATTTTTGATACTTTACTTAAGATTAAATTATTTAATATTTCAAGTTAGTTTGAATGAATTACATCATACACTATTTTAATAAACAAATCTCAAATTAAGAAAATTATTTAAATAAAAATATTTTGAATAGCTCAAAGAAAAAAATAAAGTTACTTTTAAAACCTTGAAAAAGGACACTTTGACAGTTAATTTATTCTAATTCATTTCCAATGGGACATTTTTAAAAAAGTAAGAATTCTGAATTGTTTGAAATCAATTTTTCCATTTTAATTCTCAACAAATCAAAATTCTTAAATTTAATGAATTTTATCCTTCATGTAGGAACAAAAAGAAAAGTAACATCTAATATACATTTACTAAATTAAAAATGGGACTTACATATTTTAAAAAGAATGCAGTGGAACACTAACATTTTATTAGAAACATCTTCCTATGTCCATTTTACACAGAAATGTGTTGCAACCAAATTTACGTAAATAAACTGATATTTTTGAGGATTCTTAATTAATAAAAATTATCTGCATTATTTCTCATTTTAATCAGAAATATATATATTTTAAGTTTTTCCTTGAATCTCATTTTTTATATTTAAAGCAATTATAAGTAATGAATTTTATACTTTTTATATACAAGCACTAGAATATACTTTTTAATGCATCTGACTTACAATGTCAATTTACCGATTTCAGTAACAGCAATTTTAATAAATGTATGTTCAATTACAATAACTGTACATATTTTTAATTTAAAAGTTATGTGCAAACCCTGATACATATTATGAACAGACCTTCGCTATTCCTCGTTCTACAGCTTCTACATAATTCTTGAAAATCATATCTTCAGTTAAAGATTCACTAATTACTCCTTCTCCTTGAAGTTCAGCCATGCTTTCAAAAACTAAATAAGGACAGATTGCATCTGCTCCATAACCTAATAACACGCACATGTGATGAACTTCCCTACAAGATTAAAATATAATTAAGCAATAAGTAATCATGACAAAAAGTTTAACTAACAATTAAACTTATTATCTTTTTGTGTTATTGTACTATTTTTATTTATTTTGCAGAAACTGTCTATAATCTGCCATTGGAAATAATAAAAAAAAAACAATTAATTTACCTAGCTTCACCAGTTTCCAGAATCAAACCCACTTTCATTCTTTGAAGTTTATTGATCAAATAGTGATGAGTAGCTCCTAACGCTAATAATGCACTAGAATATTAAAATTCATTAAACATGTGAAACAAAGTCCATTATCCTTAAATAAACAAAGTTATTCTTGTAAATTTAATTACAATCACAGACTTCATAGTACAAAATAGAAACTAAACAATAAAAATATGACCAATTAAGGCAAAAGTTTCAGTATTAAATTATACATGAAGAATAAGTATAATAAATTTAGCAGTCTAAATCTTGCCAACAAGTTTTATCAAAAGAAATAATCTTTATGTTATTCAAATAAATTTTCGATTAATATGTAAATTAAAATTATATTGATGTAACGAGATATGACCAAAAGAATCTAACCTAACTGGTATGAAATCTCGTCCAGCTTTTCTATCAGAAAGTATGACTAAAGAATAACCCTGTTCAGCAGCAGTACATGCTTCCTCACGTATTTTATTCAGAGCAGGGAATAATCCCTCAGCTGCTTCTTGCACTGGATAAACAATATCTATCACTTTTGTCTGTATGGAAAAATTAATAATTGAAATTTTTTATGTTAAATTTAACTTGTGATAATTATAATCAATAATAAAGCTCAATATACCTTCCAGCCTTTGTAAGTTGTAACTTTCAAAGCTTCCATGTCTTTTAAAGATAGTATTGGTTGTTCTAAGTACAAGCGACAGCATTGTTGAGCACTAGGTTCTAAAATGTTTGCCGCAGGACCAATAGGACATGCCTGAATAAGATTTTTAGAAAGGATATTTGTTTTTTTCATGCATCATTTGACTTAAACATTAAAATATAATCAATGAATGCAATTTTATAAACCCCACATAATTTCACTTTAAAATCAGAATTAATTTAAGTTTTGACAAAAGATTGATTATAATGCAAAAATGGTATTTGTGCTCATAAACCATTAAATATATCACTATTTCCTAAAAAGTTCCAATTTTAGTATCTAATTTTAATATCTAAAGTATTTAAAATCTAGACAAAATGAAGAAATATGGAAACTTCCCATATGTTCTAATTGATATATTTAGACAATATTTAAATTTACAATTACTGTTGAAATATAAGCATTTTCTATTTAAAAAAAAGTGCAAAAACTAAATTAATTTTCTGTATCAAAACTTCTAAAATTAATATTTTATAAAAATGAATTTGTTTTCTTTGCTTCACATTAATTTAATGCAATTTATTCTTTGAAAAGTTAAAATATTTTTTAAATTATCTTTGTTCATAAAAATTATAGCATAAAGTCATTTAAGTTTTCTTTCAACCCATATGATAATTCTTTGGAAAGAATGAAACTATAATTGAATGCAAATTTTGAAAGTACATATAATACTTAATTCACAAATATTTACATATCACAAATATTGATATTTTTTAAACATGTGAATTAATCAGGTTTGCAAAACTCTTATCCTTTCCTTTGACATTGTTAATTATAGACTTCAAACTATAAGAGTATAAGGAATTAAGAGTAAAGAAATTTATACATTCATTATATACATAAGGATTTTTACTCGACTTAAAATTCCCAAGATGGAAAAAATGCCCATGTGGCAATAAATTCAGCGAAACTAATTGAAATTTTATGCTATAACTATTTTAAATAATGTAGGATATTGTATGACAAATTTTAAATTATTCTGAATTCCAAAGAAACTAAATTATTAGTTTATTTTATAATGTAAATTAAGCAAAATAAAGGCCAACATCATTTATCATTACTTCGATTTAAAAATTGCTAACTTAAGTGTTTATCATTTATTTAAAAATCCTGAAAGTATAAATTTTATTGCAAATTAGAAATTGTAAACACCTAACAAATTAAATTTTTTTTTTATTTCATTTCAAATAACGTTTGATTGTGATAAAAGTAAAATTACTTTTACTTAAAATAATAAAATTAACTAAACAATTCCAGATTTAAGATTATAATTAATGCATCCCCAATTAAATGTCATTATAAATGTTTATTTTCGAAACAAAAATTAATGTTTAAAGTATTCATATTTTAATACTGAAGAATCTTAAGACAACATTAACATCAAGCTATAACTGAATAAATTGCAACACTTAGTTAGATTTTAAAACTTAAAAGATTTACAAATACTTATAACAAATACCAGGTGTGGTCTAAAAGAAACTTCATCTATATTTGTGAGGCCTGAAAGAAACCAAGTATCCAAACCGTTTAACCAATCGAAATGAAATTTCAGATATAATTATTTGAATGTACAGGGTCCAGATTGTTATAATTTAAAATAAACCCTCAAAGTTAGTGAAAAAATTTCGAATGGCAGCTATTTTTTAAATGCACAAAATAATCAGAGTCAAATGACATTGAAACAAGTCATGTATGACATGAATTGGTAGTTTAAAACATTTGAAGAGTATTGTTAAAGATTATCACAATAAAAGGAAAGTTTTTTGGTACACTTTGCATAATTCATTGGGATAGGCAGAAGCATCAATCATAGAACACATTTGCAAAGCATTGCTTCTTATATAAGAAGTGTGGAAAGATTGTTTCTTCATGTTCATACTAATCCATCGCGTTTCATGAGAAGACATTTTCAGGGAAACAAGGTGAACTGATAAAGCTGTTTATCTGATTGGAGAGAATCTGCTGAAGCAGTGAAATTTTATCTTTGAAATCATAAGCTAAAACAAGGCTCATGTTTTGTAAAATGTGTACGTAATTTAGTAAAGAAATTTGAAGAAACAAGATGCATATGCCATAGACCCCGATCTAAACAACTCCGTATAACTGTTGAAGTTGTTGTAGAAGTGCAAAACATGATTACTACAGATCCATTGCATACAGCAAGAAGTGTCTCCTGCAATTCGGATGTACTGAAAACCAGTTTTCTAAATTCTGTGCTCGGTTGAAATTACCTTATAGATTGCAGCGCATCCAGACATTGGCACCTGGAGACAACCAACAGTATGATGATTCTGAGAATTTTTCCTCAACTGATATGAAGATTGCAAGTGGCCACTGCAGATATTACGGATGGATGAGACACGTTTCACACTGACTGAAAAGACAATGTGAAACGTGACAGTTTGACTCCAAGAACTGCGTTTATATGGCGAAAGAAATCCTCATTAGTGTGGCACTAGTGCCTTTATATGACAGATACATGACTGTCAGGGGTAGCATTGTAGGAGCCTTCATTCTGGATCCTCACTTCTTCAAAGTTACATCCAGTGGTATGCACAAACATGCTTCATCACAGGTGCTGCTAAAGCAATGTTGGAGAATTATGTAACTTGAGAACTGTAGCAGCAAAATGTCATTTTTGACATTTTATGGATTCAAGACTGTGTTCCTCCACACATGTTGCCTAAATTATTTGACAAGTGCTGCAACAGTACTTTTGCTATAGAGTCATTGTGCGCACCTTTGCAGTTTCGAGCCAAATTGTTCTGACTTAATTTCAATTTTTGGTTTTAGGGTTATCCGATTTCTAAGGACTTCACCTCAAATACCTGGAATTTGTCAAACTTGAAATATGCCATCAAACGGAAAGTTCTACAAATAGCTCCTGTCATGATACCTACGTCACTGTTATGGACAATCTCCCACAGTCAACGCATTATCATGTGTGAAGGTGGCCACTTTGAAAACTTGTAATTCGAATAAGTCTTTCCCTCTCCTTTCTTTTGTTACCTTTAAAATGCTCTTCTTTGTAAATGTTTTAGGCAGCCTATTTCCATCAAATGTGTCTAGTCCCATCACCATTTAGTATTTTTCCATGCTCTGATCAATTAGCACACGAAGAAAGTGGGTATTGCCATTCGTAAATTTCGAAATTTTGTCACTAACTATAACTGAGGGATTTATTGTTTTAAATCATTACAATCTGGATCCCATACATTCAAATAAGTATACATAAACTTTCATTTCCATTAGTTTGTTCTCTAGGAACTCTGATTTCCCCCCCCCTCCAGTCCACCTGATACTTATTAAGTATCATTTAAAATTAAAGTTTAAAATATTAACAATAAATACAACTAGGTCATAACATATTTCATGTTTTAAATTTCTGATTTAAGTAAACTACACCTATTTATAAATATTAGTTAAAAACTCTCACCAAAGACATTACAATCCGTTCTCTAAAGGGGTCAATGGGTGGATTTGTAACTTGGGCAAAAAGTTGTTTAAAATAATCGTATATCAGTGGTTGATACAAGGACAGACAAGCCAATGGAGCATCATTACCCATAGATCCAAGTGCTTCTTTTCTATTATAATAAGATAAATATGAATATTAATAAAAATATCTTTAAAATATCAATTACAAAAGTATTACATAACTTTAAGAAAGTTATGCCTAAATTGATAAACATTTATAAATTTTCAGAGCAAAATTATACCAATCAAAAACTTAACATAAAATAGAACAGATTTTAAAACACAATGACAATAGCAAAATAAAGTTCAACAAATCTTGGAGAATTATTTATAATATTAAGTGGTATATGCCACAGACAATTTTATAAACCTTTAATAAACTTGGTCTGTTTCTTTATCATAACTTTTTGAACTCAAGAATTAATTCACACCATTAGAGCTTACATTTTAAAAGATTATTCCAAATCACTATAAACCTTCATCCAATTTAATAAAACTGTGAAAAACATTAAAGTTTTCTTCAATTGTAATTTCTCTCTCAATTTTAAATCTGTATTCAAATACATATAAATTTCTTGCTTTTAAGCAAAAACTAATAGCGTCATTCAATTATGTTCACATTATTTATACTTTAGTTTAAAATAAAACAAAAATACAACTAATTTTGATACATACTGAGTGTCAACCATAGGGACAATAAGCATATTTATAGTTTCTATTGTGTATGCAAAGAGAGCAAGCCTTCTATCCTCCACAGCAAGACTTGTAGTTCGCTTACTTTGATCAAGTTTAGGATGACTAACATGATGATCAGCAGCAAATCCAGCAGCATGAAGGTCATTCAATGTAAACTAAATTGTAGGAAAAATGAATTTATTAACCTGAAACTTTTAGAAGAAAATCTCTAAAAATGATTTTGAAAATTAGTTTTATTCAAAAGCAAAAGTTTCTTCTAAATCATTTGCTAAATTCTTCCCAAAGAAAAGGCAGTTCATATTTGAAAAAATTATTACTGCAAAAATTTATACTGTCGATGTATTATATAGATTAAGTAGACATTTAAAAAAATATTTAATAATTAATTTAAATTAATATTTAATCACAATACAGAAAATTCATGTACATAAAGCTTCTATGTATGTATCAAGTTATTTTAAATATACATGAAACTAAAATTTAATAGTGAATACATAAATCACTAATTAAAAAATCACAGTAACTAAAAATAGTTAATCTTTGTATTTTTAAATATCTGTAATCTTTGTATTTTGATAGTTTTCTGTTGAAAAATTGACTAAGAATTAGGTGCAAAAATTGTATTTTCCCTCCCTTTTACATCTTTATGAAAAGATTAATATTCAAAAGTGTAAATTTTCAAATAAGGGTTTTATTAAATTTCATTTATATTTTATTAATCATTTAATAGATAACATATCAGAAATTTAATTAA
The DNA here is from genome assembly GCA_026290005.1 of Latrodectus geometricus. Taxonomy (NCBI): domain Eukaryota; kingdom Metazoa; phylum Arthropoda; class Arachnida; order Araneae; family Theridiidae; genus Latrodectus; species Latrodectus geometricus. The sequence goes on along the minus strand of JAPDSC010132965.1, from coordinate 154,555 downwards.
AATATTTACCATTTCTTCTAACCATGTTTTTAATGGACGTTTACAAGCAATTTGAAGTTTCAGATCTTCATCTTTAATAAACAGATGTTTCTCTGTATCAACAAGAAGCATTCGACCTGGTCTTAACCGTCCCTATAATAAAATAAATTTCATAAAAATCTAATAAAAATTTTAAGATTAGGTCTATTGCTGAAAAAAGTATCAAATTTATGTATTAGATTGAACTGAATGCAATATATTGAAAAAGAAATTAAGTCAGGAATATAAAATATTATAAAATCTAATTAAATAAATTTGATGTTTAGACAAATCATTGAAAGTAATGTCTATACTATGAAAAACCAAAGCTATACAATTTCAAAATTTATGAATTTTAAATTATAAACATTTAAATTTTAATATTCTTTTTATATAATATTTTTAATAATTTAAGGTTTATTCAAAATAAAAAAATACAAATGCAAAAAATAATTCAAACAAATTGGTTGATAAAAACAAAGCAAACTAAAAGATGCTTAAAAAAACTATCCAGACAGACCATTATCTCTTTAACGAGTTCAGAAATCTGAAACGTTCTTGATTTTACAAAATGCAATGTGAACTAAATTAAGATGTTAAATATAAATATAACTAAATATAATCTTACATAAACTAACATTTTGAATACCTTTTGAGCAATATTTGAAAATTCCATGTCTAATACACCAACTTCACTAGCCATGACCATGTGATTATCTTTTGTTAAATAATAACGTGATGGCCTCAAACCATTTCTGTCCAGAATAGCACCAATAAGTTTACCATCAGTAAATGTAAGCAAAGCTAAAAATGTAAACAAAGTTTGTTATTTTTTACTACCTGATTATTATACATTACATTTATAAAAGCATGTTTTATTATAACTAATATACAGGTGTTTTGTAAAAATATTTTTTTAATTTATTTATAAATTCATTTTAAATTAGTTAATGGAGTTTTGAAATCCATAAATTAGACAAGGATTACAATTTAAAGTGGATCCTGTATCTCGCTATAACCATCCATATTAAAATCACACTAAAATGATTTTTGCAATAAATTAAAATCCAATGATTTTATTTAAAAAATAAACAATAAATTCTCTTCCCCCCCCCCCAAACAAAATTCTTAGTTTTAGTGTATTTTTAAAAATATTTTGTAAGTATTAAAAATTCCTTAAAAAAGATTTTACAATGTCTCTTCACAGAAATTAGTATTTTAAGCAGAACAGAGGCTTACACAATAGTTTAAAAAATAACTTAAACTCAATACAAAATTGCCAATTACATATGAAGCAATTAAAAATAAGCTTTTCCCTTTAAGCTTTTAAACACATTTCTTTATCATTTTATGTCTCAGTTTATAAGGGACTTACGCTTTAACTCTTTCTGTTTCAGTAGTCCAGGTGATGGAACACCACACTTCAATTTGTTACCAAACCATTGCATTGAGCTACAAATGGATCAAATTGGGTTTAAATTGTTCTTTAAAATTTCTTTTTACATAATAGATAACAGCACCAAACAAGCCCATTAATAATTTTCAATTAGAGCAGATTATTTAAATCCCTTTATTTTGAAGAAATAGTTTGCAATATTTTTTTGTGATCAAAAATAGTTTGAAAAGAAATTTCACGTATTTTGTTGATTATATCTTGAACTATTTATTCTATATTACTTTTAATTTTTTATGCAGGTAGTATATATAAGGTTATTTGGATAAAACAAGGTGTTCCATCCCCTGGAGCACTGTGCTGCTAGGGCACTTTTCCTTTACACAGAGAACAATTAGCTTGTAACACAATGATAAGGGAAATTGCTGTGTTTCTCTTTTGGGGAAGAATGATCTAATGCTGAGGAATTTGCAGGGCAGGATTATTTGAATGGGAAATATTTCTACACCCTCTTCTGCCTCTTAAATTAGAAACTTCACTCTTTATCAGTTCTAGGATTATATCAATTTAAGTCATCTCTAGAGAGATTGAGAACACAAATCATGCACAATTTTCCTTTTTGCGTTGTTTATTTTTTTATAATTGTATTGATAATTTTTTTGAATTTTTATAATTTAATTTACTTCATACAAATGTATAATTTTAATATCTAGTGATTTTTTTTAATTTGTTAATTGTAAATAAATGGCAAGGAGATGTCAGTCTTTCTGAAGCAATAAAAATATTTCAAGAATTGTACTCTGGTAGTGAAACAGAACATGCAGAGAGTGATATTGAGAAATATATTCCTATACCACTTGATCAATCTCAATCTGATAGCGATGCTGTGTTGGATGCAAGTGAATATGATGATGATTTATCTAAACCAGGTCCCTCTCAGTAGCCCCAAGACATTATTTGCATAACTAACCAGATTGTATAGAAATCACTGCTTGATTTTACAGCCATATGATTGATGAGTGAAGATGTAGGACTTGCCTAAAACAAAAACCCTTTCAATATTTTAGAGCTTTATTACCAGTTGATGAAAAATATTCTTTTTCCAAACCAATCTTTGTGCCACACAGAGTGAAAAATGGAGATAAATATGCTGATGGCCAAAAAGACAATGCCAAGTTATAAAGATTACTGGACCAATGAAGCTCTAAATGACATGAAGCCTTCATTACATATCATGCCAAAGATTTTATTGAATTCTCACCATTGTATTTGAATGACAACATGCTGCATCTATAAAGGAGTGATGCAAAGGATGCATCACAAGGACGCCTGCTACTCACCTTTGTATAAAAAAAGGAGTAACACTAGATAAATTTACTACACATGTATAATGCATTGTCTTTTCATTCATATACAAAAGCCATTTAATTGCTTCACTGCAATGATCACTTAGCTGTGCTTTTCCGGGTCATTGCAACGCAGTGTTCCATGTGATAGGACACCCACAAAATCGAGATGGTAAGTGCAATCTTCACAAAATTTTTACTGTATACTCTTTAAGGTCTAAATAGACAGCCTACAGTTTTCATTGATATTTCAACTTTAATCGATAGTGCACCAGAAAGGCCTAAAGTGGATTCTGAAACAGTACAAACATCAACAGCTGAAATGAGAATCAAACCTTTTGAACATTTTATAAACAGACTTTCATTTAATAAAGTAGAATATAAGCAACCATATCCATTATGTAACATTTTGAAATTAGCTATTTACTTCCGTTTTGTATGTTCGTATTTGAATTATTGCCAATTTCAAAAGAAAAATATATGTTTTCAAGTTTAAACAATGCCTAATAAATTTTCAAGTTAAAAATAAACACAACTTTAATATAAATTTCTATTATTCCCAATATATTTCTTATTTTAAGTATCATTTTGTAAACTCACATTTTTATAAATATACATAAAAACAAAGCTGTAGTTCTTGACATTAGTCTAAGAGATTTTGTACATTCATACATAATTCTTTCAAACTTCTTAATTTATTATTTCAATATTTTCTTAATAGTTGTTTAATAATTTTTTTCAAGTCTATTAATTTTTTTAACTGATCATTATTAATAGCTCATTAAATAAACTCATTCCTATTTCTCTTCGACGGTTAATTCAATTGAGATTTACAGTAGAAAATGAATTCTGAATTTCATTAATATCGAATTTGATTTGTTTTTACTGAGCAAGATCCTCAGATGGTATAAGCTGCATGAAAACCAAGTCATCTTTGATAAAATTAAGTGTTTGAGTAAATCATTGATAAGATCTAATTAAAAATATTAAGATAAATAATTTAGAATAAATTAAAACAACCAACTATAGAAAGCCAGAAGGATGAGACAACTAAGTAGCATTAGAGTTTTTAATGATTTTTAAATATATGAAGAGATTTAAATGGGGAATTTCACCCAGTAAAAATTCAAAATTAATGTTACTTAAATTAATTCATTTAAACCAATATCGATTAAGAGTGCATTCAATCAAAATGTGTCTTTTAATTTCTAATCCCAATAGCTACATTCTGGGGGGGGGGATTCCATAAAAAAAACAAATACTTATGTGTCAAGTGTGTGTCCAATCTGAAGTCTCATTAATAAAACATCACAACTGTATGTCATAGCCCTTCCATAGTGAGAGTTTGTTTTATGTTATGGAGCTCATAATTTGTTTCGATTCCATTTTTCCTGCCAGTGACAGTAACACAAATGACTGCCAGCAATATTCATGTCAGTATAAACAATTGGTAGAGTCAGGAATTCTGAAGCTGATTTTGCAGCACTGTCTACCAATTTATGACCACTAATACCAACATGAGATGGAATTCATGAAAATAAAATATGGACTTCTTTTGATCATAATTGTCTATGAATATTTGATTCTTTAATAAGTGGATTATGAATAGTTTAATAGTTCATTTAATAACTTTTATGGATTTTGGTAATACTGCTGTCTTAAAAGTTAAAACATGTTAGGTGGGGAAAAAGTCTACCATCACATCAAATGTTTATACGAAGTGCAACACAAATTCCTTCCTCACTAAGTTCTTCATAAATTTTACAGAAGCAGAATTTTTGGAAGTCTGGGTTAAAAAGAACATTGTGGGACTCATTTAAAATTTTACAGAATTATTGGAAATGATCCCTAATTTCTTAGGTTACTGATTACCAAAATTTATTTCAAGTCAACTTAAACAAGATTTCCAGACAGTAATTTGACATTCTGCATGTTACCAATAGATGTGAGAAGTTTTTATACTAGAAAAAAGGCGATATCCCACAAAAAATTTGGTGTGCTTACCAGCGCATAATGAGTAGATGAATTGTCTTCAACAATGAAATTAAAACCTATAAAATATTGATAAAGGTTCAAGGTCAATGGCACCATTGACTACAGAGCCCTACAAAGTATGGTTCTTTAGACTGGTTCTGGATATTTCCAGCCCTGACATTTATCATGATGATAGCTGACACCTACACGCTGAGAGTCAACCCTGGAGACTGACCACCCATAACCGTTTGAGTATGGAAGAGTTTTCTTATATATAAACATAAGCGAAGCGCAATAGCACTTTGCCACACTCAAACGGTTAATGCTAAGTCCAAGCATATAACCCCTTTGCTTGATCCCAAGCAGACTAACCACAAGTGTAGTTAAGTACCAAACGATTGGTACAGTTGGATCCAAATTGTACCACCTGTTCAAAAGGTTGCCACAAATGCCCAATACATGAGGATTCTAATTGTCCATGAGAAGCAAACAGAGTAGCAACAGCTACTCATGGAAAGTTCACTTGCTTGGTGTTGAGATGGAAGAGAATAAGGAATGGAAAGAGAAATTCAGAATAAAGATCCCTGGGTATCTCAGGATTCACCTAAAGGTAAGTGCCATGAGGGGTGACTTAGGAGGGAACTGAACCCATAATTTTAGAAATAAATACTATATAAGCTAATCACAACCAATTTCTATTTTTTGTTGACAGAAAAATATTAAATGTAATTATACCATACCTGGACCATCCCATGGTTCCATCACACACCCACTCCAACGATAAAAAGCCTTTTTATCTGGGTGCATTAAACTATCATTTTGCCAGGCCTCTGGTACCATTGTCATTACAGCCTTAATAAAAATGTGAAATAAATTTCCATTCTTTATATTTACATGAATTAATGATTTGACTGTTATAACTTTAAAAATAGGACATTTTAAATATTTTATATTTGTTGAGCATTTAATGAATTTATTATGAAACATTATAAACATGAAAGCTTTATTTTCAGTGTCAAATTATATAAATTTTGATAAATTATATGTATATAATATTTGAATATAATATAAAAATTAATATTTGTACAAAATTATATAATATTGAATACATTAAAAACAATTTTCATTTTATTCAATATTAGTACTTATGAGTATTATTATCATTAACAATACAAAAGGTTGCCACACATGCTGCACATACATATAAATCACTGCAGTTATTTAATAACGAAATATTTTTAGTAGAACAATAAATGCTTAAGTTATACAAAATCAAGGATTTCATAAACTCGTTTCCTTTTATGTTTCATTTAATTTTTTTTTAGATTAAACTCAATAAACATTTCCCAAGCAAAAATAAATCAATGAAACTCTCTATATTTTTTGCCTTTTTCATAAACTAACTAAATTACTAAAAGTAAACACCCTATTAACCAAACTGAATTAACAAGGTTTGAGATATATAACTAAAATCAATACAGCTTGCATACGCACAAGCCCCTGCTAGCTGAAATTATTTCGGTAATTTCTTAGCTATTTTGCTTTTATTAATTTCATGAGCTTAGTGAGATTAAGTATATAAATATTTTAAATTTTACAATGCTGTTATTAAAAAAATATTTATTCAAATTTTTATGTAATATGCAAAACTTTATAGAAAATTTTCAGATAAAAGCCATTTTTTTTAATTTTTGAACTTATTATAAAATAATCTAACTTCATAAGAAATTATTTTTGATCCAAGCCAATTTTATAAAATTGTATAACTTTCAATTTATAAATGAAATTATTAACCCAAAGATTAAATAATTTTTATAATAATAAATTAAGAAAATAAAAAAGCTAATTTAATTTGTATGTGCAACTAAATACAGTAAACATACAAATTCGCTAAAAAAACAGCATAAGAAACTTAAACTAAGTTTTCATAAAAAATTTAATAAAAATCATGAAAATAAGTAAAATAGACTAATATATCATAAACCACACATGTAACAATTCATATAATATACATTTTACTTATTCTTTAAAAAATTTTAAACATTTATATTTTAAACATTGGAACTTTATTAAATCTTGGAATTATGTTCCAAGTTTCTCATTTTGACAATAAGATTTGAATAAAAGTTTTGAAGCAATGTCTTAAATTTTCCAAATATTTATGTGCAATCTATAAAAAAAATTTTATACAGCTCAAAATAAAAATACATTAGAACTTAAGATGTGTTAAGGACCACGGAAGTTTTCTTATTTCCACATTATAGGTTACAAGCTTAATATTACTTGCTTAACTTCATATACAAATATACACAAAATATCCTTACTTCTGGTAAAGTTCTTTCTCCAGCCATCACTAGAAATTCTAAGACATTGTCAGCACATCCAGAATCGGACAAATTGGGTTCAACAACAGGATACAGCTTATGAAGCTCATCACCAAATAATTTACTTTCCATCACACCCTCACGAGCTCTCATTAAGTTGACATTTCCTCTTAGAGTGTTTATTTCACCATTGTGAGCCAACATCCTGTAAAGTATTTTAAAATTAAGTTTACAAATTAAATTATATAAATTTAACATTTAATTTCATAATCAAAATGATTTACAAACTTTCAGATTTGAGTTTATTTAAAATATGCATGAAAATAAATTTTAAAAGGCATATCAGCATATGCCCAATATTTGTATTAAAAAATAAATGACTTGTGTAGAGTTTAATTCACTAGAACATTTTGAGAATAACAAGAAATTTGATATAGTTGATTGCTATTCACCAATTTTATTTAATTTTGAATCTTAATTTATAATAAAATTTACACGCCACAAATAAATAGCCAAAAGCATAATTATTAAAATAAAGGTGCTTTCCACATTTTTTAGTGTGAATTTATAATCTTTATAAAAATAAGAATAAAATTACCTCATTGGATGAGCCCTTTCCCAACTTGGAAATGTATTTGTGGAAAATCTTGCATGAACCAGGGCTAAATAAGTTTCAAATAAGCTATCTTGGAGATCATAGAAATACTCCCATAGTTGGGTGGATGTCAACTGACCCTAGTAAATTTCAAAATATGAATTTAGCTTTCAAACTTATGTTTAAACATTATAGGCTCAAGTGGCAAAAATATAAATAATTTAAACTCTATACAAACATGAAAATTTGCTCAAAAATATTTTAATACTTACTTTATATACAATAGTTTCTGTTGATAAGCTGCAGATGTAAAAGCGAAGTTTAGATGAAGGAATTTTGTGAGTCGCATATTTTCGTAAAACGAAAACCTAAGTAAACATTAAGTATACTGTAAATAGAATTGCCACATGTAGAATAAATTTTTTAACCCGATACACATTTTAAATGCAATGTATATAGCCAAAATAGATTTTAAAAATACTAAAATACAAAAATGTTGTGTTCTTAAAGAATTAAAATAAATTAAAAATAGTAGCTGAAAGTATGTTTGGAGAAAATTTCTCATTTGAATTAGAGACAATTTAATATAAACATTTAGTAATCTACCAACTAGTTTAGACTTCAATAACTATATATTACCTAATTTCAAATATGTGCATAAGCTCTTTGATAACTATATAACTATTCCTGAAATTCGTTAAAAATAGAACTACATAATTTCTTCTTATCAAATTTAATTATTATTCTACAGTTAATTTTTATCCACAATAACAAAAGTGAACATGGTGACATAAAAATTGAACATAGTGATAAAAAACTTCAGAAAATACTTAACCGAGAACATAATTTTTAAATAGATTCATAGTCACTACAAGAATCCGTTGCTGAAGTGATCAACAAAACAAATTTTTGAATTGAATTAATATTTACCATTCAGTGACTGCTTGGCATAACTAAAGTTTTTATTCTTAAATTTTCATAGATTAACACCCATTTAATATGCTAATACAAGTATTTAATTTTTGTATTCAAATAAAATTAGGCTTATTTTTATAAAAACCAATAGAACATTTGCAGTATTGTCTAATTTTTTTACTAGTTATAAAAAAGTATAATACAAGTAAGAAAATAATAGCAATTATGCATTTTCTGTTTATAAGATTAACAAGAAAGTTCTTGAAGTTTTTGCATTGGTATTAAATGAAGTGAGAATAAGTATGCAAATTAGAGTACGATTTGGTTGAGACATTGGTCAGTCGAGAATAGGAATATGTCATTATAAAAGCAGGTCCAAAGTGCATGTTCATCTATCAAAACTCCTACAGGCAAAGAGAAATAAACCCATCAGAAGAGCTCGTTCAGTATTGTTTGCCTTAAGACTTTTTCAGCTTATCAGCTGCTGCATCAAGTCGCCGAATATGTTAAACTTTTAGAGATGCTGCTGAGAAGACAGCAAGCATTGGTTTCACAAAATCCAGATCAGGATATTTGCCTTTCTGAACACATACAAGATTATGCTTTGTTTCTGGGAGACTAGTTATCAAGTGGTTCATTATGAGATGCTGTCAATGCTCACTGCAAACTTGTGTTCCTAGCAATTGGAACAAGTACAACAGGCATTGCAACAGAAGGAGCCAGCACTGGTTAATTGCAAGGAAGTACTGTTTTTGGCCAATAACATGAGGCCAAATGTTGTGCTGGTGGCCAGAAATGCCAAACAGCAACTTGGTTGGAAGCTTTCATATCATCCTACTTAATCATATAACCTTGCATCATCATATTACCATCTCTTCCATTCCCTAGAGAATAATCAATGAAGTAGATTTGCATAAGGAACTCAGGATTTTTTTTTTTTATGTCCAAAACCCCAGAGTTTTAACACAAGGGGATTGCACAACTGGAGACACACTGGCAGAAGATGCTGGAAGTTGGTGATTACTTCGCAGACTATAAATAGGCTACACTTTCTGTAGGTCATTAAAAATTGTAAGAACTTTGTTTAACTTGTAATTTTGATAATTCATAAAAGGGCAAACTACATTTTATAAATACCAACTTATGTCTGAAAGTTTTTTTAAATAATCTATTAAACATAAGTTAGAAGATTATAATTTAATAATTCTGATACAATTTTTGAAACATTAACGCAAAAATTTGAAAATGTACTTATGAATACACTGCTTTATCAAGACTTTTTTTAGAATTATCAACACAATATATTAAATTCAGTAATGTTTAAAATAGCTTTAAGTTGAGATTTAAGTTAATTAAATAATGTAACATTAATTATGTAAAATGGATTTATTGGCCAAGTTAACTTCAATAATGCTTTTTATCTTGTAAATAAGTTTCATACTTTTTACTTTGGGCAAAAGTTAAAAATCTACCCATTTTTGGATATGCAAAATTGCTTGTATACACGTTTTAATGATGAAAAAACTTGGCCAATCAAACTGTGTTGATGTTTAATATATAAATGGATTATATCACACAGTTAATATTGAAAAATTCTCACAGGGCTTAATATGGAAAGTGAGAAGCACAAGACATTGTTAAAGAAGTTTGATAATAAGTATGACAGACACAGCTTGTTACAATGTTAATCAATTTTATGAAGTGGATGTAATAGATGAAAGTATGACAGTGGTTTCATAAATTTAAAGAAGACATGCTACCAAGATTAGGCTAGGAATAGTCAGAAATTATGCATTGGAGAAGAAAATATTGACCAAGCCAAGCAGAAATACTCATCCATCTAAGAATTAATGCAGACTTTCAAAGTATACTGAATATCAGTTGAAACTGGTGGTTAGCTTTGTTCTTGAGAAAGTTGGATTGTTGTTTATACATAATTTCATAACAAATCTCTCTCAGCAGGCTAACAAAATCCCCACTTGTTTCCTTGATTTCTTGGTACAAAAAAGTCTTGACACAAATTGTGACAAAGAGTGTTATTTACTGTAATATAAAATGTCATAATTTGCCTGTCTCAACTTCATCCCAAGGTGCTATGGAGTGTGTTTTGAATATGCAAGGACTAATTCACTGGAAGAGCCTCCACTCTCCCAACCAAACTATTAAAAAATGCTTTTATTGTCTACAGTTAAACATTAAATGTAAATTTAATAGAAAAGTGGGCAGCTTTTACCAATTATGGTGTTATACCCATCATACTCAATAACAGGCTTTTGTAATAATTTGCCAAAATTAATAGGCTTTAAATACCCTCTCTCCTTATTCTCCTAACTTGTCATCAATTGACAATTAAATGTTATGTATCCTCAAGAATTCTTTCATATAGAAGAACTTTTGTGATTTTAATGCTTCGAAAATGCCACCCCCTCCCCCCAAGACCTTTGATACAAAACCAGAATTTTACAAGTGTGGAATTGACCTATCAGAAAAATGGCAAGAGGTCATAGATAACAATGAGGATTATACACTATCATAGGTAAAGTTCATTTTGTGTTTATATTTGCTCTTTTTTATGGTCTTTTGTATGGGTAATAAAATTGGGTGGCACACTTTCCCAACAAAATGCTGGTTTTAACCTAAATGCTTGATAACTTTTAAATTAACAAAAAGAATTAAATTAACACTCAGAAGTTAAAAATTGATTTCATCAAGATTCTCAATATTTATGTTATAAAATCAAATTTGAAATTGAAAAGGAAATTTGAAGCTTTTTAAAGAGCAGATCTTTAAAGACTTACAGCTATGAGATAAACTTTGATTATTTAAGTAACTATGCTTTTTTAACAATTAAGAAAAATATTAAAATTTTTGTAATATTTCAATTTCTAAAAGCTAAGATTAACTTAAATATAGATATATCTGTTAAAACAGATTCTTATAATTAGGATGTGTTTACCTGTAACAAATTTGTAAAGTAATATTATGAATATTATATATTTGCCAATATATATCAAAATGATTCCACTTAAAATCAAATGATTATTAGTGGTATTTTCAATGAACGATAATGCATTGAACATTGTAAACAGTCAGAGCCTATAAGATAGTTAGAAAAAAATCTGTGGGAATCTATTGTAAAAAGGGCACTTATTTCAATGAAAATGTTAACAAAGCAAGACATAAGTTGATAGTTTCACTTAAATTAGAAACCAGTTATATTGAATTACCATTCAGTCTCTAAAACCTATAAAAACTAGGTCAAGAATAACCTCTTTTACAGAAAATCAGATTTTGTGATTTAAAAAATGCTGCACAACAAGACTCCACAACTATATTTCTTCTTACTTATTTGTATAGTACAAGGGTAATGTTAACGGAAAAAAAAAAAGCATTTGATAACATTATGTTCATCTTTGTAAATAAAACCTAATTTGAATAAAAAATAGTTTCAACATCTATCTTAGAGAAGGATTGATTAGATCCATGAACTTTCAATGTGAAAGTCAGAATATAACCATTCAAATATATCTAGAGAAAATATTTTGCAGATTATCTGCATGCGAAATGACTAACAATGAATTTGTGCTTATGTGCATCCCACTTAAGACCTCATTGAAAGTAGTAAGTTATCCCTAAAATCCCAACTAAGTTGAAAAATTTATGGTGATTATTCAGCTTGCTGATTCATCTTATTTTGTTTTAGACACAATGATTCTCTAGTGTGTGCATGTGCATGGGTGCGTGTGCGTTCATACATGAAGAGAAACACTACTCTCAAACATAAAAATGTGTGTGAGATTGTGCAAGAAATCTATATTACAGACCTGAAAGTATAGTCAAATAGAGCTTTAGATATTAAATTAGATGAAGTATTAAATGTTATTGTTCCTCCCTATATATGCAAATGAATAACTTACTCTACCACAGTTTACTTCAAGTATCACTATCTTGAAAAAACTTATCCAAATTGGAATAATTAATCCACTCCCATAAATTTAATCCTACTTATGTAGGGGGGACCTCACGAAAGTGCATTGCTACTCTCTAACACAAGCTTGGATAGAAAAATTGTTATCTAAGCGATTTGATATTAATAGAAGGAAGAAACTAAGTCCAACTTTACTATTCCAAATAATTTTACTATTGTATTTAAATTTTTAATTATGATAGTTGATTTTGTGTAAATAGCTCAAAATTTATATAAATGTATGAAATTTTAATTTTATGCTACAAATACAGAATAAAGAATTAAATTTTATCTAATTTGCTTGCACACCAAGTTGTATTTTTCACTTGCAGCTAGACTTAAAGATAGTGCATATTAAAATTACATTTAATAATATGTATTGCTAGAAAACATAAGGGAGATTTAAAAATTTACTGCATTTATAAAGTTTTAATAATGATTTAGAATTGAAAACTAGAAGTAATTTACCTATTGAATTTTATCAAATTAAAAGTTAAAAATTTAATTAAATTATTATTCAATTTTACAGTCAAGTTTTTAAACCCCAAATAAAACAAAATTTGGTGAGTAAATTATTCAAAAACCAAAGAAATAATTATAAAATCTTAAATTTTTCTTAAGAATTAAATGAGATAAAAAAAATTCAACACAGGTATTAATGATCTTAAATGAAGTTAATACAATTTTAATTTGTCATTAACAATTTTTTATAAAAAAGCAAGTTACTTCTCTGCGGAATTTTTCGGCATTCATTGATGGTGATGTGACAAAAACCTGCCTCATAAGGGGTTCATTTGCTTTAGCGACAGACCCAAGAATGGAACTGTTCACAGGAACATCACGCCAGCAAAGAACCTAGAGGGGAAAAAGATAAATTAAGAAATTTATAAAAGCAACAATATCTGATAAAATTTGCATTTCATTTTAATCACACTAGTATGAATATACTTCTAACATATTAACAAATTAGCTCTAATACATTTCCACAATACAAACATGAATTCAACATAATTAATCCTTTAAAAATCTGATTATTCTACAAGCCCATGCCAATGATTTTATGGTGACATAAGAAATTGGAACTACTACAAATCAAGGATAAGAAAAAACTTTAAAATTTCTTAACAGAAGACTAATTCCTACTTATACGAATACTAAAATGTGGCCTACAGATCATAGGAAATCACAGATTAAAAAGATTTGAAGCAATCCAAGTGTAAGGAGTAATTTTCTATGATAAAAATTTGTACTTATCTCTAATGGTGATACAACATGAAAAGTTGCACAGAATAGCTAGAAAATTGAGTTTCTCAAAAGAATTAGTCATAATCCCACATAAAATAGTTGCTGAATGAATGCTCTCCCACAAAGATTCAGTTTAGACTGATTATTTAAATAATTTATAATTTCATTATAACATTAATTTTAATATTATAACTTAAAAATCTTACTAAAAGCTTAACTTCATAATTTGAGTTAAGCATCACTCAGCCTTCAAAACAGCAATTTTAAGTAATTAGTGTTATTCCTTTTTATATTATGACTATCAAAGCCAAGTCAAGTATGTCCAATTAATTGGCAGTCTTAATAATGCACAACTGAGTTTGTCACAAATACATGCAATCTATTCAGTTCCTTTCCAGCTAAATTTAGAATATTTCATGGAATCAATATCTCCATCCATTAACTAGACAATATTAACATCTTGATTGCTATCTTAAAACTGGATAAAGGAGTTAGAGCAGCTCTGGTCTTATTTCAAGATTGGACACTATCACTATGTCATGCAAAACAGATGAAAGTTTTGTATACTAAACTGAAATCCTTGGTTTAAAAGTTAGTCAAACCAAAAGCTTTCAATCAACCTTAAATTTCCAACCATGTGACTGGACCACCAACCTAGCTTAAAATCACTCCTGCATTCTCATATAAAATGCCCACACATTAAATAAATTAAAGCATACCTTAGTGTTAAAAAACTAACAAATGGGAAAAGAGCCTTCTTTGAATCACCTATCATTCTTCAAACATTTCAAGATGCCTGGTTAAAAGCTTAAAAACATTGGTTTTGGAAACAAGGGAAGACTGGGCAAATAGCAGCATCAAAGAAGCTGATCTATGAATTATTTCCTACCTCAAAGAGTTCTTTTGGAGTACAGATAAAAAATGTCTAAACCTATTTGCATTAATTTTATCTTACTCTTAAGCTGACTGTACAACAGTAATGAAGGTAATCCTCTTCATTATTTGACAATATAGCGATTAACAAAGAGGTTTGTCGACAAACATAACTACAACTTTAGAAATATTTTCTGACATTTAAAGAGCATATCTTTAATAAGATTTATATTTCATATTGGTAAAAACTCTAAGAAATATTCCTCTTAAATAGATCAAGATTAAAGGTTTTTAATTTTGAAAAGTATTTAAAAAATTAACACAAAAATAGAATGCTACAAATAGTTTATGCATGTTAATTTTAAAAAAATCTATTTTCATTTAAAATCAACAAACAAAATTAAGCCATTAAAATAGCTAGTGCAGTTTCCTAAAAAGCATTTAACAAACTTGAGTCTGAAAAAAAATACAGTTTTACATTAACACAAGTTTAGTATCAAATTATAGCCTATAAGAAATATAGGAAAACTTACAGCTTAAGACTGAAAACTGGTGCCATATGTGTTTAGTTCACTTTTATACAATTTTATTAACACAATGGATTTAAAACCCAAGAGATAAATTATAATTTATCAAATATCTTAAAAAGCTACTTTATGTAACTTGATCGAAACTTATATAGTTTTACTTGTCAGAACATTTATGAAACTATGAATTGTTTATAATTAAAATAAATCTTCATAATGAAATATACTTAGAAATCATTCAGATATAAAATATATTTAAGTATAAGATAATGATAGTTTTGATGATCAAGATTGAAAAAAGCTTTTTGAATCAAATTATGATAAAAATATTTGCCAAATTATAAGCATAATAGTATTTTTTAAATATGATATAAAAATTTAGTTTTAATTTACATTTCTATAAAGCTCAAGCACAAGTTATATTAGGCATTATATTTAGAATTTTACAAACATTTAAAAATAAATTGCATGTATAAAATTTTATACAACTTTTATTCAGTTTACTATATAACTTTTTTAATTAGAATTTTTGTATATAGAGATACAAATAACTAAAAATAGTTTGAATAATATATAAAGAAATAGCTCTTTACCTCCAAGTGAAGCTCTCTAGCCAAGTCTTCAAAATGTCTTTCAGCAGCATGGGAGGTACTACTATCTAGAAATATTATGCCAGTTGCATACAAACCTTTTGATGGAAGAGGGACTCCCATATCTTTCCTGCAAAAGCATCAATTTACAAGTATTTTTAAATCATTGACATTACAATTATTTAAGTAATGGTTAAAAAAATCTACAGAAATTACAGAGTAAAAAAATTCTTAAAAAATTAAAGATAAACCATTTAACAACTGAAGATGTGAATTTCATTACCAGTATATTACTACCATACTGTTTTGTTGCTCACACAATGGCCATCTAACACACAAAGGCTAATTAGACCGACACCTATGGTTTAAAGTAGATTCTGAACCACTACAAATATCCAAAAGCATGGTGGAATTTGAACCTACAAACTGTTGAACTAAAGGCACAAAAGCACTAATCACTTAGCTAACCTTATGTTTCAATTCAAAATATAAACTGCATTAAAACATGATGAAAACATCTAAATGTATAAATTTATTGCAAATGCAAAATCTTATGTTATTTGCAGCATTTGCTATTTACCATTAAATTTACATGAGTAAAATTTCACAAAAGAAAAAATAGAAAAATCAAAACAATTCACATTTCTTTATTATTACATTAAATTTAATCTTTTAGGTTTTAAATTATTATGATATTAACAAAATTACAATCATTTTCCTCCTAGAGTAAATTAAACATGCAAATGCTTAGCTTATTTAAGATACTCACATCACAATCTTTGAAAAATAAGAATGAGGAATGGCAGCCATGACTCCAGCACCATCTCCAGTACTGTTATCACAGGCACAGGCTCCACGATGTTCCATGCGCTTAGATATGATTGCTGCATCAGTTATGAGCTGAAATATAAAAAAAAAATACATTTTTAGACCATAAAACACTAAAATGCATTACAATAGAGAGATATTCGATGATTCACCAAAAACTTCGTTCTCAATATAATTTATCCTAACAAATGAAATTATAGAGTTTGCCATAAGCGATTTCTTTTGAGATATTCAAAATGTTTTTCTCATTGAATTTTCTACTTGATTCACTTTGATCTTTTAAAATATAGCTAGCCTAAAAATTAAACTTAGTGGCATGATAATCCCCTGAGGCTAAGGCCTACAGTTTTCATGTGTTTTTGTGACCAAGAGCCATGGGTTGAGAAGCAAATGTTTAAGTTAACTGGTCAGCCCAACATGAAAATGAAATCCCCAGTGATTAATTCCCAAGCATGCATACTTAGTTTTATCAACCCACTAAAGTGATGAAAGGTTAAATAGAACTCGCCCTGGCCAATGATTGAACCTTGGAATGACTTGAAAGTGCAAAGTCCTCAGTCTTTGGCAAGTCCTACATGCTGTCATATCTAATAAAAAAAAACAGTAAAACCACAATTTTGCTATATGAATGGAATATTTTTGCAGAAAAGATTGAGATAATGACTATGGTCTGTTAATATAAACATATGATCTACTGAAAACACCAGGTGTTTTTATAATCTACATAATTTTAAAATTTTACTGTGCTCACCTTATTCATAATTAGATTTTTTAATAATTTATGAATAAAGAAAAGACTGGTTAAAATCTTAGTTCCATTCCAATCTTAGTATATAGATAATCGGTATAACTTAATTTCTGTATTTTTGATTTGAAACACTTTTAAAAGGACTTATCACTTAATTTAGACATTGTAGATAAATGGCTCATGAATAATGAAAAGATTATTATATATATTATGTACATAAACAATTTTTATATAAATTTCCTATTAGGAACTATATTCAAGTATAATTAATGTTAAAACTTACGATTCCTTCAATATAAATTACTAATTAGTTATTTTACAAACTTAATTATGAAGATTGACTTATAAGTATGTAAGCAATTTTTTAAATCAGTGCCACAATTCTTTAATATATATTATCTTATTTAGAGAATTTAATTCTTAAGCCAATGTTAGAAAATATACAAAGATGAGTGTTTCAGTTTAATTGTTTTTTTAAAATTATAAATGAGAAACTTGTCACATTACTTTTATAGCATGTGAAACGTGATTCAAAGTTTGTAGTGCAATTAAAAGGAATTGTTAAGGGTAAATCAAACAAAGGAGTCATATTGCAAGATAGTTTTTCAGTGATGAAAATTAAACAAATTGAATAAATATTATATGAGAGCTATTTCTGCTTTAACAGTGATCAATATTAAATTGTAAACTCTTTATTACAAACTTACATCAGTGAGAAGATAAATTCCCAATTTTTTTAAATGTAGACTAAAAAGTTGGGTAAAAATTCTAATCTTAATTTATTGTAAAATTATAACAATCAGTAGAGAAAATACCGTATTTTCCTGTATATAATCCGCAGCGGTGTATTATCCGCACGGCCGTTTTTTCGAGTAAAAGAAAAAAGCTGCGTATAAACCGCAGCGGCGTATAATCCGCGGCAATTTTTTTTTTCGGCGAATAGTCTAAAATATGTACTGCTGATAATATAGGTGTCACATAAAATTTTAAAAAATGCACAATAGGATTAAAAATTTAATAAATTGTATAGAAAAAAAGCATTTATTATGAAAAATAAATATCAGTCTAAATCCAGTTCATCGCAAAATGCGATAAACTTGAGATAAAAGCACGAGATCGATCAAAAGCGAAAATTTTGAGAAGAGAGTCTTGTAAAACTTATCGATATTTAGCTTCCAATAACTTTTAAAACGATGTTAGACATATTTAAATTAATATATATTTGCTTCGTTAATATTTAAATGAAAGAAATGGATTATTTACAAATTGCGTATTTTAAACAATTTTTTTTATACCGCGCGAGCTTTGTTTTTCACTTCACATTAACACATTTGACGCCATTGTTTTTATTTGTTTTCGCCATAGCTTTTAATTTAAAATCTGCTGTGTAACTTAAAAAATTTCGTTTCAATATGACGATATACGAATTCGAATATTTTCAAAACGAAACATCTCACGTCAAGGCAAATTGCAAAATGACGTTAGCGAATTTACAACTGTAAAATCTTTAAGAGGAACCGAATTCGGTTTTGAACGTAATTACACAAAGCCGATTATAGTTTAAATTACTCAGGTGTGTCCTGGTACCACCTGTTATTTATTTTATGAAACAAAGAGTATTTCTTTCAAAACTTTCTTGTAAGCTTTTCTGATGGAGAATGTTTTTTATCAGATAATCCGCGGCGACGTATAATACGCACAACGAAATTCGGAGCTTTTTTTAACACATAATCCGCGGATTATATACTGGAAAATACGGTAATATTCGGGATGAACATTCTTCTAATATATTAAATTATTAAAATTTGAGTAATTTAAATTAAAATGGTGAATTTATTTTTCTTGGGAGCTTTTCTTAGATTACAATTCATTGATTTGTATGAAAATTTACAGAAAAATATTAGTTTCTGAATAAACGGTTCTAAATCTCAGCTTTTAATCTTCAATACAATTTCAATTAGTTTGTCACTCTACGTTATTTTTGCACACAAAGACTAATTCAAACCATAACCTTGTTCAAAATACATTTCCAAACTGCTGCCAACACACGATTGATATAGGTATTGAACACACGAACTGTTGAAAGCAAGTAGAGATGAGAAAAAAATACTAGTAATCAATATTTCGTAAAATATCAGTAATCAGTATTTTCATGAAACAGCCTATAATGAGTAATTTTTTCCCAAATATGCATTACTTTGCAACAAAGTTAGAGCAGGTCTGGATTTGTTTCAAGTACAGAAGAGCCAATAATTAAGTGAGTATGTGTTTGTTACAAAGTAATCAGTTACAGAGAATGTGCTTGTTACAAAGGCAAAGCACATTCTCACCAAACACTCACACATTCACATTCACACTTTGTAACAAGCCTACAGTGATTACTTTGTAACAATGATGTTCTCGCTCTGAAAAAAACTGTTTCAAATACAGGAGAACCAATGACAGAGTGAATACAGTAACCAAAAGTAACAATATTATCGATACAGATGGATGAATTAGAAAATTATGTAAAATTTAGACAATTTTTTTCTTATTGGGGGAAGAATGGATAGGAGAAGGGAAATGACAGTTGGTTTAACTGGAAAATAGAGATATTCTTTGGAATTGAAAGATCGCTTTGAGTTGGAAAGG
Source organism: Latrodectus geometricus (assembly GCA_026290005.1). Lineage (NCBI taxonomy): Eukaryota > Metazoa > Arthropoda > Arachnida > Araneae > Theridiidae > Latrodectus > Latrodectus geometricus. The sequence continues at coordinate 134,581 of JAPDSC010132965.1, read as the reverse complement.
GGAACTGAGGGAACATAGTGAATTTCTATTGCGAAATAAAAATGCATAAGGAAAATCAATAATCATGGCTCATTTATATTTACATTTTTTTTTTCAATTATATAACATTTTCGAATGTAGAAAAGCCTAATATTTTAATAATGTATTTAAAAACTTTTAATAGATTTTATTTATTAATTATTTTTTTTTTTAGGATTTTAGTTTTACTTTATTTTTAAATGTTTAAAATAGGGTTTTTTGTCTTCCTATTAACTTGAACGAGAAATTAATGGAATATTACTATATTTCAGATTCAGAGATAATTTTATAATACTTTTAAAAGAAATTAACATTTTTTACATTAACAAATTAACTTTAATTTCTTTTCAAAAATTTTCTTGCCGTTAAAAAATAGATTGTCATATAATTACATAAATTGCTATTCTTTATAATTGATTAATTCTTCATATACTATTAACCACATAATTAAAAAATTTTATTTAATTGAAAAATTTTACTAAACTAAAACAAATTAAGTTTATAAGGTTGAAAAAAATTCTACAATTTCATATTTTAATTAACATTGGAAATCTTAAAAATTACTATTGAGTAATTTGAAAATTTACTTTAAACAGATACAAATATAAATTCTGAAAACAAAATAACAAAATATGAATTTTGATATTGAATAAAAATGCTTTGGAAATGTATAAGTGCAAAATTTTTCACAGAAAAACTGTAAAGGAAATAACTAATATTTCTCTGCCTCATACAAGAAATTAAAATTTCATTAATACAAAATTGCTATTAATGAAATGCAGCATAAAAAGAAAAAAAAATTTTTTAGTTCTTATATTAACATTTAATTGATTGCTTATACTTATGCGTTAATGATTTAAATTATTGTTCAATACAGATTAATTTTATGAAATTATAGATTTAATTATTTTTTGATTATTAATTTAATTTAAACGCTTTTGGTTTATACGAAAACATCTTAATTATTTTTTAATCCAACAAATGGCAGCACATTACAAAATGTAACAAGTATGAAATGTAATAAGTAAAATACTTGTTACTTTAAAAGTAACTAATCAGTACTAACCAAGTACAAAAAAGTAACTACGTTCCATTCTTAAAAGCCAGAAGGTTAAGGATTTAGCTCAAATACAAATTTTGTTCTTTTAAACTAGACAAACGTATTTAAACAATGTTGACATCTAAAGTTATTCGCTTTTGGTTTATTCGAAGAAAATCGAAAAGACAATTCTTGGTAAGTAAAACAAATCTTGTTAAATTTTTTAAATCACATAATTCCTTAAAATCATTAAAAATTTCAAATTTGAAATGTTTATGAACTAAAATTTCTTTATTTCTGTTTGAGTGTTCACTTTTTTTTAGAATTTCACAATACTTCCAATAAGCAAAAATTTTAAAAAATTGCCGATATAGAAACATTGTATATTTTCTGTATTTGATTACCTGCATTATTTTTCCATTGTTATTAATTGTACAAAAAAATTATTTTTATTATCCTAAAAAGGCTTCTCAGATGTATAAATATCTTAAGAAATATTAAATATTGGTACTTAAATATAAAGGGTAACTTTGGCATATACTTCTCCTATTACGATAATGAAAACAGGACGAATTCTTAAGGAGAAAAATCCTAAAATAGGGATAGTAAAAATTTGGAAAAATCTTGTTATCGGCATAATAGTGAAATTGTAAAATGAACACAGATGAGGTAAAAAGAATACAAACGAATTCCAGAGAATTTGTACATATTTTGTAGATGCATATAATTTTGTCACAAAATTACTACTCTAATTTAAATTTCTAATATTAAATATTCGCAAAAAAGCCTTCAAAACTCCATTGAGCATATGGAATACCCAGAGACTAAGGCAGGGGCATACGGGGAAATTGTCCTGGTCCCCAAAATCAAAAATGGAAAGGTTTATTTATGTTTAGGTTTATTAAAATTTATGGAGTTTTTTCAATCAAATAGAAAGTATGTTGTGAAGTAAAGGGGGCCCCCATAAAGTTTGCCTCGGAGCCCCAATCAGACTAGGTCGGGCCCTGAATATATACTGCTGCTTCATATATTTTGAATAGGGATTTTTGTTAGTAAGAAGTGTAAAATATTTAAAATATCAGAGTCTAGTTAATAGCGAGTAGTCCGTTGTGCTGTTAGAATAGATTTCAGATTGAATATAATAAAAATACAGTTCCCTCATGACAAGTTTTTTATAAATTATCGCTTTCTTTGAGAATAGCTTTGGAAATTCGGAATGCGTTATTGATACCTGCACATATCACCCAGCAGCTTCCATTGACGGTAGAACTTTATTTAGACATAAGTATAAAGTATAGTCCTGCTTATTCACGTTTGTCGGGGTAAATGTTCGTTTATTTTTATTGTTATATATACGTTATATATAGATAATGTGTCTCAATATGAAAAATATTTATTGAGGACTAAATGTAATGGATGTTCAAGGCTTATAATGCCCTTCGGCCTTTAAAGTCTCATAAAAGGACTATTCAAGACAGTAACCTAGTTTCTAATGACACTAAAATCACGATATACGAACTGCAATTAGCAAAATTTGACGGATTAGTCACGTACTTTTATCTGTCAATATTTTAAAAGCAAATATTTATAATTTTAATGCTTATACCCTAATATAGCTTGGTAGCGTCATTAAGCTGTATGTTGAAATATTTAAAATGATATTCTAAAGAGCTAAAAATATTTAATTTCTTTTTTATTTAATGAATATAACAATGGAATCTATTTTATGACCCCATTTGTTTTAGCTTGAAAACAGTGAATTCTTTGCAGGTAAAAAGTAACCATTTAAAAGGTGTGGAATCGTTCTACAATTCAGAAATTTTGCTTCTTTATAGACAGAAATGATTAATATCTATATACATATTAAATAGAATAGGAAAAAGTTCATTACAAAATAAAAGTCTATTAATTGTAGATGGGCCAAAAGTTTAGAATGAGACATGTATATTATTGGATCTACTTATTATGTCCATGTACCAAATCAGAAACGTAAAAAAAAATGGATAAGAAAGCAATAAAAGGGTAACAAGTAAGTTAGAATCATATTTCTTAGGTATAAAACTTGACGATAGAAAAATTGTAATTAGACAAGCATACGTTACGAATATATTTCAGCGGTTTGAGTGCAGACCTGTTTATACCACCATTTTGAAAGAGAAAAAAGATAAATAAGACGATTTTTTCTTAACATGAAGCTGTTGGAACATTAATGGGTCTTATGGGGACAAGACCAGATCTGGCATACGCTATTAGCGTTTTATCGCATAAATTAGAAAATCCCTCTAAACAAGACTTTAGATAAAGGTAAAGCTCATTTTTAGGTATATAGCTGACTCAAAGTAAAATTGCATCAACAAATCAGAGTATACCCAAGAAGTTCTAGAATGTTTTCATGCTGATTTTAGAGATTGCATCCAGACAGATCTATAAGCAGAGTTTTAGTCCTGCATACACGGGGTGCAATATCTTGGTTAAGTAAGTTGCAAACATGGTAGCAGCTTCAACGACTGAGGCTGAAATAGTTGCAGGAAACAAAGTTTCAAGAGTTAATTAGGCTTAAAAGACTACTAGGACGAGTTTTTAATTTGAAAGATGTGCCAACAATTTTTGTTGATAACAGTGAAGCTGTTAGGCAGGCTCAGAATCAAGAGTTTCGTCGTAGAACAAAGCACAGTCTTTGTGAAAAAGTATTAGAAGAGGAAATCTGTAAATCAGATAACAGAAATGCAGCTTGCAGATATGACAAAAAATCTTCCCAAACTAATGCTATTAATGTTGTATGTGATGGGATTTATATAAACCCTAACCATAATTTAGAATTTTTTTTTTTTTTAAACAAGGGAAAGTATTGAGTATAACGTTAAATGGAAACAATTATTTCTCGTTGCCAACGTTGCCTTAATCTGTCAATATTGTAATTACAACAAATATAACAATACAAATACGAGATACATAACAAGCAGTTAAAACTTAGGTCTGTTCTATTTACTTTCAGATGCTTATGGTTGTTTCATTTTCGTATTATAGGGTATAATATTTTAATAGCAATTACTAATTATCTTTTATTGGAGACACGGCGTTAAACGAAAATATCCTTTACATAACATACAATTCAATAAAAAAATTCATTTGCTATATTCATTTTCATAAAAAACTAAATTACTTCCGAACAAGTCAACATTATCTACTTACAATATAATCTAAACTTCTAGATGGAAATAGAATGTAAAAAAAAAAAATTCCATATATGGTCGTTATTAGTATTCTCATTCGTCTTCAAATGATTAGTTTAAAAAATTTTTGAGATTGCGGATTCATGAGTAGTACTGCAATTTTTAACATCCAATTCTAATTGAAGTTAAGCACATTGAACACTTCATTTCGGAAAAATTGCCAAAATAAAACAATTTTTTCTAAAATAAAATGCATTATTTGGCGACAGTGTCAATGTGTGTTTCCGTCGTAACTTGGAATAAAACTGCATTTACACATTGCGAGAGTTAGACGCAGCTATGTCATCAACTATGACTGCAACTATTGCAGTTTCCATTTACACAGCGGTTGTTCGTACTTGCATGAAATAAGGATACTAACGATTTTCTTTAATTTCAATCAAGAGTAGCAAAAGCTGTATCCCTTCAAAAAATGTACCTACACTATTTTAACTTGATAAGTTATACTAATAAATGAGAGATATAAAGATCATTTAACAAAAAGGTTTAAAATAACAAAAATTAGGAAATCAAATGAGCTAAATATCCTAAAAGGTTGAAATTACATAAAAAAAGTTAACTTGGGGATTTTCACTCAAATACATCTTAATTTAAACTATAAAGCATGCCAAAATGTTTAAAATAAGTTTCGAGAAGAAATGAAATTCTTCAATAAAATCTGACACTGACATTTGCATAGATATTTTGCTATAAATTTATAAAAAACTGCTAATTACGAAGTCGAAACATTCTAAATAGGACTTTAATAGCACTTCATAAAGACAGCCGAAAATCTGGAATAAATAAATTATATCTATACTGTATTTATATATTATATATATATATATGTGTGTTTGTAGAGCGGCTTTTAAACTTTTAAAACTAGATATCTTTATGATTTTTATTTATTTATTATTTATTTATTTATTATTTATTTATTTTTTTTACTTAATCCACAGGGGTTAAAAAAACTTTAATGATTGGAATTCAAACTTTGATACACGATAATTTGCTAGTTGTGACTTAAATGGCATTATACATTGTATTAGTAATAAATTTATAAAAAAAAACAGTAATATTAATAATTTAACATTAATATCTTAAATTATTAATAAGTAAATTATACATATACAAAAAATAGAACTTAGATTCTTTTCATTGTGTGTATATATAATACAATGAATCTTAATAAAAGAGTGATAAACTGAGAAAAGTTTAATTATGAAGTCACTTGCTATTTCAAATAATTCAAAATATTTTAAAATATATGTATAATTGTTAGTTTCTATACAACCTAAGAAAATACAAAATGAGTGATTCAATAAAAACTCAGCATTCTATATTTATGCTAAAAGTTGCCATAAGAACTAATATACTGAAAACACTTAGCAGTTAGTTTCAATAGCTTTACAAGATTTTTTTTTTAAACTTTAAAATTGTGAAAGTATTTCTACACTATCCTGTATATGTCAACAGAAATTTTTTAAATACAAATTTTTCCTGAATTAAAAATCAAAGTTTAGTTTCTTTTACAATACACTAATACAGAAAAATTCAAATCTCAAAATATCTTGTAGCAAATAAGCGTATTTTAATTGATCATATCTGGCAGTCAAGATTGTCAGGTAACACCAATCCTGTCTCCCAGCATTTAATGTTTAGAATCAAAACACATTGTGCTCTCATAATAATAATAATAATAATAATAATAATAATAAACGTAATAGACTACGCAAACAGTTAAGGAATTTTAGAACCCGAGAACGGAATTCTCAACTGAGCATAAATTTTAGAATTACATTATAGATTTGATAAAATTGCTACGAAATGCATCCACCTTGAAAATTTAAATTTATTATTCCTTGGAAAGATAAATAGATGATCGCTGGAGGATGCCAAAGACTACGGGCCTGATTAATTCTCCCCTTTTTCAATTTCATAAATCAAGCTAAAGAAGTTACTTAATACGAATTTGTCACCCAACAGTTATATTTTGCACTCGACGGCTAGACCAAGGCCTACAGTTAGATGCGTGTAGTAGTTCAAAACTTGAGTTTAAGTCAAAGGTTGGATTCGAATCTGCGATCTACTGAACCGATGCTGATCGCTGATCATTCAGTTGCCAGTTCAGATTAGTTGAAACAGTTTATGTTTCCAAAATAAACGATCCATATCATAATAAAAAAATAAACATATGATTTTTTTTGTGTTTTTATAATTTATAAATATAGAAATAATCACATATAATTCAACATACTTTTAAGGTTTTAAGTGAAAAGTTAAGTACATTTTAAAAGGCAAACACTTCAAAATCAGAGGTCAGCAATCCGTGAACCGATTTCCCCCCCCCTAAGTCGAAGTCGCCAACTTAACGTAGAATTGACGTGTTAGAATATAGCTTTGCTCATTTTAGAGCCCAACACAAAGGATAAAAAGCATTCCCAAAATAAGTATTACGGATGAAATACAGTTATTGGGCAAGCATTGTATAATTTGAACTTGAAAGTAGAATATTATTTGCATGAGCATAATTACTCAAGAGAATTCATCATCTCTGTCCATTTCGAATGAAAAACAAAATCAAATTTTTTAAAAAAGAATATCAATATTTTGCTAAACTGTTGAATAACAAAGTTTGGGCGTTTCTTTATTAAGAAACTATTTTTAAAAAGAAATAGAAAAACCTAGTCTTTTTTATAAAATAATTGTACATAATATAAAATAACGTGTAATTGTAAGTTATATTTAGCGAAACACCCTTTGAACTGGATTGACTTTGGATTCTATCGAGTTCCTTGATTTAGTATTTACTATTTTTTAGAGGCTGCGACTAAAGACTGAGAAAATGTACTTCCTGAGGGGAAAAATGTAACCTATTATCTCTCAATTTTACATTAAAACTATCTAATAAATCAACACAATTCTATCCGGTGATAGTTTCTCTTTTCCAGATAATCTCAATGTAGATCATGCCTTTTTGACTCCCAGAAAAAATGTTATAATATTTCTAGTCGATTGAATAATTTTTGCATAGTGCCGAGAACCGGTTCATGTGAATGAATAAGAGTTCACCTTTTACTATTCTTTTATTTCTGATGTAATAATCTAAATTACATCAACTGCAATATAAACGGCGAAAATGTCTAAGCACTGCTTTGAAATGGCTTCTCGAGTCAATTTTGTTCCACTGTCAGCAATCATGGAGTATGACACCGCATGACAAGGCCGAAGGCCGTTGTAAGGCATTTTAACTTGCACGACGTAGATTGACTTCCGGGAAAACTTTTCATAGATAGTGGGGTGTACTCAAGTGTCGCAAAGAAGAAAGCCTGAAATATTCAAGCACCCACTCCGATAGACATGCAGGCAGAAAGAAGTTCAACAATTGGCTGGAAGCGAACTCGGTACCTTATGCTCTGAAGAGCTTTGCGTTACTAAAGCACGGCTGTTCAAAAAAGCTTTATAATATACAATAAGTGGAATTCCTTCCGTGAGTATTTTTTATAAATAGTGGGTCGTATTCACATATTGTAAGGAAAAAAGCTCTGAAAACTCCCAACCATCCAGTAGGCTCACATGCAGAAGTACATGTTTCCGGTTATTTAACAATGGCTATGACGGAGACCAGGACTTTTTTTGTCAGGTTTGGTTTGGAATTATTAGTCAACAATATTTTTTTTTTTTTTCAAACGAGGGCTAATTAGTCAGGGGCTTACATTTTAAAATGGATTTTAAACTACAAACTCCTATGTTTGAAAAAGGTTGGTTACTCAAAGGTCATTTTTTGTAACACGAGCGTTAAAAAAGATCGGGACCTACAGCTTAAAACGTCTAAGATGGGAATCAAAACCACAAACTGTTGAGCTCAAGACCAAAGCCTATCCTATGAAGGAACCAAGGACTGTCCTGCCACTAAACCATGGTGAGCCTTCTTGGCGCTTATCGTGCTACTAACTTTTACATGCCCAAATGTTTAACCAAACTATTGAATATCAATTTGATTTGTTTGCTATCTTAGCTATATTTCTTTCATGCTTGAAACTAGCCATAAACTGAAATAAACATCGAAGATACTCTCGATATATAACTCATTGAAAGTCTTAGTAGAAAGGAAGTATTCTAAATGTTTTAAATTAAATATTTTGTAATTCTTTTAAGTTGTGGTAAGAACTTTACTAAAGGAACACTTTTAAACTTACTTTGTGTGAAGCTTTTCCGTTAATGTTGACAATGAATCCGACACCACAAGCTTCCTTTTCATACTGTGGATCGTAAAGACCCTTCGGAGGCGGAAGGCCATGGTATTCAATGGAAGGTTTCTGGCCCTCCATTCCAGGATGGGATCTAGAGGGATAGCTTCTTAACAATGTTTGGTGTAACACCTAAAAGAAATAAAAGTAGGTTATTCAAAACGTAAAAAACAAATACATATATTAAAATCAAATTATAATGCAACTTATCACTAGAACAGATTTAACCATCTCTAAAAATATTTGGAATAAATATGATAGTAAACATAATAAATTTAACAAATATCCAACGCCAAACATTTATATTTAAATTATTTGGATATGTAAATCCTGTTTATACAATGCATAATTTGCAGAAATATTTTGCAAAGTAATATCTCATAATAGTTGCCTATTGGATTTACAGCATATCATTTGTAAATAAAAATCGATGCATTTAAAGCATACATTTTTTATAAACAAATAAACCAGGAAAAGCTACAGAAGTTCAAATTTGTCAAAAAATGGTTTTCTGTTGCTTACGAGTTATTTTACTAGTATTTTTTTAAACACGTAGATCGAAAAGCAATGCAGCAAGTACAATGTATTACAAAATATTTAAACTCTAAATTATGATGAGCAAGATTGTTCATATAGTATTTTATCATAGTAATAATGACCGAGAAAAGGTAAACAGTGATCTTAAAAATAAAACTATCATCCGTTATAAAAATTCTGTCACATTTCAAGCAATGAATAAGCAGTTTTATACAAAAAATATTATTCAAAGTATCAAGAGGCATTTAAAAAGGTGTAGATGCTTACATGGAATTACGTCAAGTTTGCTCATTTTAGAAACAATAGTTTAATTAAAATATTAGAAACTAAATTGAAATAATTTAACCCATTTTTAAAGAAAAAAAGTATTTGCCACGCATTTAAATAGGGGAATATGAAATTGACTAGAACTACACAAGCGAAAGATTAAATTTAATTATTAACAGATAAGAAAAAATAAAAGCAAATAATATGTTTCTATGTGAAGTTTAACTTATTAGACTCCATATTAAAACATGCTTTAAAGCAAAAATAATTGATAAGAAAAATTTTGTAAGATTCTAACTGTGTGAGAAATATATTAAAAAGAACATAAAAAAAATTTGGTGATTTCGTCAGGAACTTTTTTTTTTTTTTTTTTTTTTTTTTTTTTTTTTTTTTTTTTCTTAAGGGAAATAATAAACTATTTAAAACTAAATATTCCAGTTGAATTTCACGGTAAAAAATTTTTTATGTATATTTCCTCGTAATTTCATTGCGATTACCCATCTTTAACCCCAATTAAATATAGTTCAAAAATCGCAGTCACTAACCACAGGAATAAATTTGATTGGCACAGAGTGTTACTTGCTTAAGAAGTCGAAAATCTTGTTAAATCCTCATGCGGTTATGAGTTTCTTGGTAAATACTTATAAACGGAACAGTCGAAAAGCATAAATCAGATGAAAACTACCGAATTTCAAAGAATACAATTTTTTATTAATACAATTAAAGCTCAGTATCAAAAGGAAAAGGTAATTGATAAGCTATTTGCACGAAGTTTAATTTTTCCAAATAGAAATATAGATTTTAAATAACATTGAATAAAACCATTCACCTTATTGAAGTTCTTACAAGTTTGTTGCCATTTGTTCCTTAGACAAAAAATTCTTAAGCTTCAAGATAATTTCAAGTTTAAGAACATTTCAACACACACTTTATAGAACCGAATGCTCCGATTGACCATAAAGTAATCAGTTCCTAAACTTCATGATCGTTCTATTATGTTTAATTTGTTTGCAAAGTACTTTGCATATGAGACTGATTGGATTGTGATCTAAAATTTAACTTGGAATTCAAATCTTTAAACAACCACAAACATGCTAAAGTGGGAATTGAAAGTTGAAAGAGGGAAGGAAAAGTTTTGTTAGTGCTGTCATTCAATTGCTCATATTTAACGACTATGGAAGGTCAGGTTTGGGTTAAAATAAATTTTGGTATTTTTAAAAGATTTTAATTCTAATAATTTAAAATATAAATATTTTTAGAAAAATAAAACTAAATAATTAAAAAACTTTAAACCAAAATATTTTCCAGAAAAGTTAACACAAGTACGAAAGGAAGCTTTTTTAATTGCTTGTTACATGTATCTATGTTCATAAGATAGAACTACTGTTTTCGTGTGCCAGCCAGACTGGCAATATGGGGTGCGCTGCTCCACTTTCCAACTGAGCCGTAATTTGGTGTGGAGTCGGACTTCCTCAGTGTACACATGCCATAGGTACCCGTTTATAGGGTAGACAATGATTCACACAAGAAAAGGACAAAGACAAGAGAGAAAGTACATCCATGCTCGAACCGGGATTTGAACCCAGATCCTCTCCACCTGTACTCAGGTACGTTGACCACTAGACAAGGCAGGCGGCAATACTACAAAACTGAACGTACTTTAAATTTATTGAGGCAGAAAAGCAGACTTAATATTTAAATGCTTCGGGGGATTAAGAAAAAATGTTGCTTAATTCAACTTAATTGAATATCAATATTGTCTACATATTCTGCAAGATATTTCAAGTTAAAAATATAAGATACTTTAATGTCGAAAATATTAATTTCATTGTTTGATCTAAACAAGTAATCAACGAATGATTTTTTTGTTAAATATTTTATAATTGAATTTTTTTTAAAGTGTATTTTAATCTAATTTCGTTGAACAAAGTAATAGATGAACTCAAAATTTCCTGTTGGAAATATTAGAACATTTAAATTAAAATAAAATGATTTCTAAAATAAAATATTCTACAATTAAGAGGTTTTAGAAAGCAATATATAATTTTTTATATTTACAGAAATGTTTTTTTGTCGTGTACTTTGTATTAATATAATGCATTATTATACATATGTAATCGTAATGTATTCATTGGACCCATTTTTACGGGTTTTATAAGAAAATTCTGATGCTTTATGGCAAATGCGATTTAATCCTTTACATTAAATTCTAGTGAACATGGATATTTGTTCTGATAAGTAATTTATTCACAGGATTTCGAAATCAAATATTTCTACTTTTAACACAGTAAATCAATTGCAAATAAGTTAAAGATCACAGCCAGATATTTTTAATCTAGAGGATTTATGGGCGGCTTTATTGTCTGTGAAGTTTATGTGTGATCAAATGATGCGGAAATCGATTGTGAGTGTAAGATTTATTTCGCATTGTCAAAATGAGCCAAGAAGTAAAAACAAAAAAGATCTAAAGATTTTTATTATGATAAAGATATGTATTATTTAAGAACAAATGGCTTGGAGAACACTTGTAGCATAACTAAAAAATTTTGTTTTTATAAACCCAAATTTTCTTCGAACCAAATAAGTATATAATTTTCATCTGTAACTTTATAAAGCTGCAACACAAAAGTAGATAAAACGGGCTTTGAATTCAAAGAATATTCTTTCCTCAAATGAGGTAAATTCGTAAGATATTTCGCATTTTAAAATCTATTCTAAAATATTATTTAAATAAATTTGAAACTTTTAGATTAAAGCAAGATGTATAATTCTTAATTTTTGAAATTTCTAAATATCAAGTGTCACTTTATCAAAATTTCACATAAGCAATAGTAAAATATGAATCTTAAAATGCATTATGAGATGATAAATTCGAAATAATTACAATAACTGATTATAACCATTGCGATTTATTCTAAATTAAAATGTTTAATACCATTTATGACAGTTTCTCAGGAAACGCAAAGATTCTCCAATACACAACACATCAATAGATAAATATACAATTAGTTTTAAAATGTTATAAGACAGTTTTAGAATCTAAATAAACTTAATAGAATATACAATAAAATTCGTTATTCATTAACTAAATGAAAAAATACATTATAAAATATCATGTAATTAATTAATTGAAGTATTTCGAAAAATCCCAGAAACAGCATTGACATGATATATAAGGTTATCTTTTACTACTTAAAACGGACTGCAGATTTTTAGGCACTAAGTTGAACAAATAGTATACGATGACTAAAGATAAGGATACATTTTTTTCTAAATAATGTTGACAAAAAAAATTGATCAAAAATTAAAAGCATTAACGAGTTTAATAAGTACAGCAGTAAAATCTAAAGTTTTCGTAAAAATTTTAAATATATTCATTGAATTATTTCTTAATCTTTAGTACGATATTTGGAGAGAAGAATAACTTTAGGATATTGATAATTTTATTATAATCCACCTTACTTTTCTCTACCGAAAGAATTATAAGTTAACTCACACAAAATTACTTAAAGTTGTTAGGTTATAGTTGCAATTTAACACAAATGAGACAAGCATAGAGATTATTTTTTATATAACTGCTGGCTACTAAGATTTTCACCTTTATCAGCACTACAAGAGATGGAAGTGATGTCACCTTATATAGTGAGGCACACAGTGGGTGTGCCATCGTGGCACAAGGAGTGATTGGGCCCTCGTAATTTAGAACCAAGCACCAAGTAGAATACCCCAGATTTGACCTGCCCTCCTCAGAGGTATTTAACAGCGGGACATTGCAAATAACTACATTTAATCTACTCCAGCCGCTATTAGAGAAAACGACATATCTTTAGTTGGGTAGGGATTCGACATCAGTATCTTCAAATAATGAAAATGAACGCCCTCTGCAAACAGACCACAGCGGCCATGCATTGAGGTATATATTTTAAGCTACATTCAGCTGTTTGTAAATAAAGTTTTAAAAGGATGATATTACATTTCACAAAATTTGGAACATTAAACTCTTAGTTCAATTTTGTTTCTGTGTTTTCTAAGTCATTTGAATACGTACTTATAAAAACTAATAAAAGAATTAACACTTTAAGATTAACTAAAGCTGTTATCACACAATTAAGAATACGAAAATCTTCCTCTATAATGGAATATTATAAAATCTTAGAAACTAATTTCTGTGCAGTATTTTTCAATGATGTGTGAAAACTTCATTTTTTATTTAATAATTAACAGTCGCAAAAAAGAGTTTTAGATTTCTGTAATGTTAAAAACATTTGAAGAAATTACCAATTTTTGGAAGTAAAATGTGCTTAAAGGAAAAAACTTCCAGATTTCGCATCTTTTATCAGTTTACTTTTTAAGCGTCCCATAATCGCAACTTAAAAATATGTACATGTGACAATCCAACAATCTGAATGAAAACTTGAACAGAAAATTCAAAACCACACATTAACTCTAATTTATTATTTTCATTGTGTAACTTTTCAAAATAAGACATTCAGCTTTTATCTTCCTGCTGAATTGCTCAAAACCTTTACTTTTTAAAGCAAATAGAAATCGTAATTTGCCTTATTATTAAATATTGGTACAGATGCCCAAACAAGCAATATTAATTGGTAGGTCAGAAATCTCTAATCATAATACGGAAATTTAAAATTTATCTCATGTGACTCCAGATTTTCATATAAGTTGAGCAAGATTAAACTAGAAGTACCACCCCTTTTGGGGTTTATTTTGCAGCCTTGTTATTTCTTTCTTCGGTGTTATCTAAATCGAATGCCTTGCAGTTTAAGGTGAATTTCAAACCACCATTGAAGTTATAATTGAATCCACAAACTGTTGAGTTAAGGCCAGAGCGCTACCACTCAGCTGCCAGTTCGGTTATTCTTTTTGGAAGTATAATATGTTCAATTTGCAAAATAGCGATAATTTTCCCTGAATATAGTTTAATGAAAATGATGAATACGTAAAAAGAAACTTAGTTAAAATCTAAGTTTTAATTTTATGTAATTGGCAAAAGATCTCAAACTATATCACATAACAGATAAAAACATTTTCCAATCTTAAAACTCGAATTAAATCAGATGATAGAAATTTATGAAATAGCAATTTTTCAAAAATAATTTCAATAATTTGCCAGTGAGAAAATTAATCAAAAATTTCCCACAACTTATATAAGTAAAATCATACAATAAAAATTGTCCAGATTTTTATACAAAAATTATTTAAGGAAATATATAAGTTCTAAATATTAATAAAATCATATGAAATTTTGTTTCGCATACATTACAGGTATAAGAAGATTTAGAAACACACGACGTAATTAAATAAAAATGGAGTTCATAAGAAGTACGCAAAACTAATAGAGCTAAGATAATAAAGGGGCAATGTTGAAGTGTTTTTTTCTCTTCAAGACCTGAACAAATTGTTAGACAAATTATCGTTCATGTAACATGTAATTATGAAAAAGATCAAGGTAGTAAAGCAAAAACATCAAGGAAATCAACGTGGAATAAGAACTAAGATAAAGATCATTCAACTTTCAAAGACTGGCAACATTTCAAGTTAGATGTTTCGTCTTGTCACTTCTAGAAAAATTAGACAAATTTAAATATCTTGAAATGAACCAAGATGTAACAGTGTAAAATTAAAAGTGCGACTAAAAAAACATTAAGCTATTAAAATAAGAACAAAGTAATGAATTAAAATTGAAATTTCTGAAAGGAAAATTTTTAAATACATTAGTAATGAGTAGAGATTTTTCGAGATACTACAAAAATCTCCATATTTAATTGAAAATATGGTGTTCTAGAGAAAGGAGTTTTCTAGCAAAATAACAATTTTAATTTAGCTTAGCTGTATGAATGTTAATACGCAAATTTTCTATTTGTATAGCAAAATTATGATTTATGATAAGTTTTAAAGAGCACGACAAAATTATAAAATATCAAACATCAAATTAAACATTGGTAAAATATAAATTTATTTTCTGTTGAATTATCTTGGGAAAATTCTAAATTTCAATCTTTAAATATGTTGTAAATATTTTATATTCACTGCGCTTAGGTGTAGAGTAATATATACATGCATTACTTTTGAGCCAACATAATGGACAGTGAAACAGCGGAAACTGTTAAGCTGTTCATTTTGCGGAATACGGCTGGGATCAAACCCAGGATCTACCGCTCCAGGGACACGATGGGTTCTCTAAGTTTTTAGAATAAATAGTTTCTCCAGTAAAATTAAATGAATATATTCATCCTGACTTTTAGACGTAAAATACAGTAAAAAAGCATTGATTAAAAAAATTTTACTTCTGTCAAAATGTCAATTTCCTATATGAATTTACATGGAAATATTGCATAAATCTATAATTAAAGTTTTTAGTAATAAATTTACTTTTTAAAGTTTTTTTACAGAGCTTGATGTTCGGAAATGGGGATAATTTTATGGACAGAAGAATTTACGAATAAACACGTCTTACTATTTCCATTACATGTATTCCATTTCGTTACACAAAAATTTATATTTGCAATTTTGTTTGGGTAGCTTCAAGTGGTCAGTACATGTTAAATCAGAAAAACAATCGATAGTTTCATTATAATATCACTTTTATATAGAAACTATGTTTGAGAGTTCCATTTGAAAAACGTGAAAAATAAGATTACTAATTCGATTAATCAAAATACGGAACATTTATTTCAAATCCGAATTTCCATATCTCTTTCAACAATTTAATGAATTTGGACATTTTTACAGGATTTATTGAGAATTAAATTTTTAAATATGCCGTACATCAAACTCATTTTTTAGATAAAAAGAAATGCATAAACTTACATTCAATTTAGCATAAAAGGATGATTATATACAGTTAATAAAATTATATAATGGTTTATTTTCAAAGGTGACCTCATGTTTCCTTAGGAGTACTCATTTTCGAAACAATTACCAGTCTAACTTTATAAAATTTAAAGATAAATAATTCAAGTTTATTTCAGAAATATTGAACGTAATCATATATTCTAATCAATAGTTTGTCTATATATATTAAGCATAGAAGCACGTGAATTCGCAAGCCAGATTGACTCGTGTTCATATCATGAAGCTTTTCGAAGATACAATTTAATAAAAAATTGAAAATGTAATTTGAACTTCAAATTAATTTACTAAATGATAGTATAATGTTTATTTTCCATTTAATTTCCTTCAAAAGAATCCTTAAAAAATTACCTTTAAAAGGCAAAAATTTACTAGTCTTACATTAATATATTATTTTTCTTCGCTCTCTTACGTCGACATAGAACAGATTTACAATATTTTATACATTTATGGATGCAATTTTGAAAAAAAAGAATAATATTTATATTTTTCGCCAATCATCTGTCTACAGGCACATACGCAAACATAGCCAGAGTACAATGAAATTCCAGCATCAATTTTATAAAATATTATAGTTTCATTGTTGAAAGCTAGTAATCTGAAAATATATTTGTGAATTGTAAAAAATGCCCACATAGTTGATTCTAGACACTAGTTATTCATCAAACATGAATTGTTGATCATAAAAGCTATTATTGGCATCACAGAAACCAATTGTTCCTTATACTTCCGGTTCTTGAAAACACGACATACAGAAAGATTAAAATATGAAGACTCGCGCTTGGAGTCTGTTCACATATTTGCTTCGGTATTATAAAATGTAACTAAAAATATCAGAAACAGCTGTAATTTTATTGGATTTTTTTATTTGCAGGAGTTCTATTATTGTTAACATGTGATACTGTATTAAATATGATTTTGCTTTGATAAACCTTAAAGCTGAAATCTTTGATGTTGAAAATTTATAGCGTACAGACTAATAATAAATAGATCAACAAAAAATGAATGATTTCTTATAGTGAAATTAAGAGTACTCTGTTAATTTAAAATTAAAAAATTAGATTGTCTAAAGGTATAAATTGTGTTAATATTTTTATAATACGAATAGAAAAAATCTTAAATTTCTTGCAAACAAATTCTTAAAACAATCTTTTGAACCACGGAAATATAATTTTAAACTCTTAAAAATTGATAACTTTTTCTTTGATAGTAAAGGCTTTAGACCAATAACTCTTAAATTGTTCGTTAAAAGTGCTGAATTTTTCCTTGCATAAAAACAATTTGACATAAATTTTAATTTGAAATTATTTGCTTTATTGCCTTAAAATTAGAAAAGTGTTGCTACTGATACAGTAGTTTTATGAAAGAATTATTTTCATTTCCAAATATTAAAACAATTCAGTACATTCAAGACTGCGTGAACTTAACGATGTATTAACTTTTCATATAATTTATGTTTTCAGTTTATTGCGAATCAAAAATCAAATTTAAGTTTTCATAATTTACCTCGGCAAACTCAATTTTTTCAATAAAACTTAAATAGGGTATTGGCAAACAATGATGCTTGAATTTTCGTAAGACTATTTAAAATGATGAGTTTGCAATTCTAAATGTTAAGACTAAAAGGAAATTAAAATTACTGAATATTAATTATGTATTAAATTCGATTACAATGAACGATTTTTAGAATTAATAATTAAATTTAAGCGATATTAAAAATTTACACAAAAACTTTTAAGACTAAAATTGAGCTACCAAAATTTCTAATGATCCAACATTCAAAATGCGGACACACTTAATACTTTTTCCTTTAACAAAACGATCAGCATTCATCATTTGCGTACAATTTTTACTTTGGTATTTATTAGGGTTTGAATTCGACTTTATAATCATAATGAATACAACTATCACTACGTATAAGTGATTATTTTTTTCATATTTCTAAAATGCGTCAAAGATAATCTAACATATGAAATGCAAAAATGATTGTTAAAATCAATTTTACAATTCAAAAGCTAGATTATCATTTTACAGTTACTTTTCGTGTATAAGGGAAACTAAGATATTACAATTCTTTAAAATACAAATCGCAAGTCTAAATGGTTTTCGAAAAGGAAATTATCCGAATTAACAATTTTTCTTCGTTGTTTAAACCCTGTGAAAAAAATATGAAAGTCATGTATTCATTTTGCAATTCTTACTAAAGATTGGTGTATTAGATTCATGTACAACTAAATTAGCTCAACAACATTACAGAAATAACTATCTTATTCTATAATATACTTTCTATTTATATTAGTGCAACGTTTCTTAAATAGTAATTATAGTTAAATTCAAGTTGCTTAGATGAAAGATAAAGAAAAAAATATCAGTTATATAAAATAA
This sequence comes from Latrodectus geometricus, assembly GCA_026290005.1. NCBI lineage: Eukaryota > Metazoa > Arthropoda > Arachnida > Araneae > Theridiidae > Latrodectus > Latrodectus geometricus. The sequence continues at coordinate 116,003 of JAPDSC010132965.1, read as the reverse complement.
AAATGAATGAAATGCATAAAATAAATAAATTTTTAGTAAATATTTGTTGCAAGAATTTGATCAAGACTTTGAATTTAAATTTGATTTCAAATCAATTCAAACATCCACGCCTGAAACAGTCGAATTCACAGAAATTTTCGGAGTATCACGCACACCTTAACTTAAACATAAATGCGGTGGAATTTTTATCATTTTGCCATTTATGTTAAAGTTAATACACTTATTCTAGAAATTATATTCTAGAATTAATATATTAATTTCAGATATTCAATCGCTTCTTTCAGATAGTTTCTTATATTTCAGCTGTGAATGAAACTAACTCACAGAACTGGATTACTTGATCAAATCTGATTTTAAAAAATGTCAAGTTTAGATGAATCAACTAGAAAAATATTAATTAAAATATTTTTCACATAATCTTCCTTTTCAGATTTTTAAGCAGAATTACCTGGTGAAACAGTTTGTTATTTAAAAATACAATCTAGTAAATTTATTATTCTGAACCTAAATACTTAAAAAACAGTACAATTATATCAAAATGTGAACTAAGTGGAAGAATGTTTAAATGTAAATTACAGGTAACATTCAACATATTTGTCAAAATCTCAGTTTAATTACCTTCAAGATTATTTTATTTGAATGCATCGTGCTTTAAGAGTTTGCTTGACCTACATAGTGATTACAATTTATGTTTTAATAAGTAAGGAGATTTATTGGAAATTTAAGCGGCTAATTATATAGAGAAAGCTTTCAAAACTTAAATTTTTATAACATTTTCATTTTGTAGTAATCTTAATAAAATCAATGCTTCCTTAATTTACACATAATTCAAAATCATAAAGAATGGTCTTATAACACAATTTTTGCTTTGAAATCCATTCAAACAAATAGCTGTCAAAATTTCATTTTAAAATGCCATTTTTAGAGAATGAAAATAGTTTCTGAAAAAAAACTATTCAAATAAACAATTCTTTATTTTTATAGAAGCCATTAAAAAAGATTTAACGATGTAAAAAATCAGTATGAAATATTACTGCAATTCCACATTTAAATATTTAAGTCTTATATTTCATACAAGAAATAATTAATTCAATTGCATTTTAGAATCAAAATTTCATATTCTAAATTATAAACATTTTTTTGTAACATTTACAATTTAATTCATGAAAGTAGCTTAAAAAATCTATATTAAAAGTAATACAAAATAAAGAATTAGAAAATATACAAAAGTTGTAAATCCTAAATTGGAAAAAAAATATCTCAAAAGCATTTCACGTACCAGAGAAAACAGTAATTTAATAGATGACCGAACCTCGTGGAGGAGAGAACGAAACTGAGAAAGCAATCCTCTTGGCGAAACGAGTTTCTCCTCATTTTCGATCATTTCATTTCATTTGGAGTTTTGACGCCAAATGCGATTATTTTTAATAGAGCCGTTAAGGACCGGTATCATCAATCTGGTAAACGCTAATGGTTCATGAAATGCTTTTTTCACGAAACAGTAAGCTCTAACCAAAAGTGAGAGTGAGCTTAACTGTTTATGTTAATCGTAAGATAGTTTAATGAAACTAGGTATCAGTAATAATTTTGTAGGAAAGTGGTTTCACTCGAAACAATATATTTAGTATTCAGAACAACTATAATTCAAAATTAAATTATTGTTCAATATATTAATGTAGTTTTAGTTCTGAAAAAAAAATCTGAAAATATTTTGAAGAAGTATTTTATTGAAACAGGAAAGTATTTCAAAACCTAATGGGAACCAATTTGTATATAAATGTTGAGGAGAACTACTAAAAAGGTCGAGGAAGAAATTTTATCCAACAAATAAGTATTTTCAGACATTGTCATAGGTGCGGTACTGATCAATATCCATTCTTTTCTCATGAGATTCAAACTCACATTTATCTAACGAGAAGGGAAAGCTTAAAAGACTTACTAGTTTTAAACGTCACCACTTGCTAATGAAAAGAAAAATTTCTAACTGCTCTGTGGACATTAACATCCATTTTTGAACTCTTAAGTGTTAAATCCGAGATCATGTAAGAGGGAAAATTATCAAAATCTTAATATATTAAGAAAATCTTCTGCAGCTACGATGTAAATAAAGAAATTTACTCAAAAAATAAAAATGTTTTGATTTTTGAAATTAATTTGTAAACTTTAAATGAATTTGGTATACAAAATTTGGAGATGTTTTCTTAGAAATGTACCTGTTAATTTTAGAGAAAAACCATATTTTTATTTAATGATTATAAAGAATGATCCAGTATTGCGTTGCATATTTTTGAAAATAACTTTTGAAAATTCAATAAATATTTAAATATAACCGAATTTTTTAACACCTGTAGGTAATTTGTATACGTACTCTAAAGAAAGCGTGATAATTTCAATAAGTTTAATAACCATTTAGAGCAAGGTTTTGTTTACATTAGGCTGTAGTATTTAATCTTTATTTAATGATATTTATTCTTTTATTTAATTAGTAGTAGGATGAGAAAAATACAAAATTCTGAAGAAAATACAAGATACACACTGAAAGATGAATACTTTTAAATTCTTAAGGAATAAAAATAACTAATAAACTGAAATTTGTCACAAATTAAATTCTCTACTTGATAGTGAAAATTTATCAAGATTTGGGGTATGCTAATGACCAAAGACTATAAAAAGATTGTAAAATACTTGAAAATTTGGCTCTCCTCTTCTCCTCCTAACCAAACAGCCCATAAAATTTTAACTTTTTCACCAAAAGAAAAAGCCATTAATCTGATAGATTTCTTATAACTGTTTTTTGAAGTCCTAATTTATTTAAAGCATAAGTCGATTTTATTCTTGAACAATACAGAAAGACTGCTATTTATTACATCGAGTTTTTATAAGAATATTAAAACAGTAAATCACATTAAAAGATGTTCTATTCTTTATCTATTATTATCATACTTCAAGACAATACAAGAAAAATGAGCTAATTTCTTTGAGCAACATTTCAACACATACTATATAGATCAGACTTAACATATTTGGAAAAACATTTGTTTACATATTTAAAATATATATATATATATATATATATATATAATTGATTAGTAGATGGGAAAATAATGTTCATTTTAGTAGAATACCCCAAATGAAAAGACGAGCAGATAATCGGTAGATTATGCAATACTAATTAAGTAACAGATACTTTTTTTGTGATATATTCTGCCCTAGACGTAGCAACTTGCCATCTAACTTGGTGTTATTCCGAGACAATTGAAAGTCTTTTTAATATCTCGCGAACACATTTCTATTGGTGTTAAGACTTGGCTAGGTTTAGAAAGGCAATATATCCTTAAAAATATTACTTTGTGTTCAACTTTATTTTCTAGTACTTGTCAATAGCCGTATATTAAAAATCGGCAAATGAATGCAGTGACACGTAATATATATACAATGAATACATAGAGAATAAAAAACATCATCTTTAAAAACGAAAATGGCATGTCATTATTACATTAATAATACATTCAATGTCATTTCATTATCAAGATAAAAAAAGTCTTTTATAGCTGAAAACTCAGCCATTTTTATGTATCGCAATAATGATGCGTCTCTTTTTCCACGAGTAATTACTTTTTTTTTCAATGTCATTATGAACTGATGCAGTGTCGTTAATATATGTTGATATATTAGTTACATAACAAATTCAGAGTATAGCTATCTAACGACAATTAGCTCACTGAAAATTTTGTTTGCATGCGAATTCAAATAAGATATCTTTAACAAATAATTAAAAAAAATTAGAAAAGAAACATAATTAAGAACAGAGTACAATTAAGATTAAGCTTAACAAAAAATTGTGCAAGCAAATATCTTTTTTGATTCTACAGCTGAATCAAGTTTCTAAATTAGAAATTTATATAATAAATAAAAATTTGTTTGTATTAATAGAAACTAAATATTAAAAAAAAAAAAAATGTATCAATGAAATGTGAGGTTTTTGCTTCATCAAATATTTATGACCTTATATTTATTTAAAAATAGTAATATATAATCAACACGTGAATATATTATGTAATGCTCTTTTGAAAAAACTTAATCGAATAAACCATAATTAAGGACTGAGACTTAACTCACCAAATCCTTGTCGCATTACTGCAGAGAAATTAAATCACAATAACTTAACGACGACTTACATAAATAATATTTATTCCCTTGCATTATTTATGTTACACAAAATTAAATTAATGATTTTTCTAATGAAGCACTAATTATTAATGGCAAATTCTAAATATATACAAGTAAGAAAAGTCATTGATAAGATATTTTAACATTCTTATTACTAATTGAAAATCGAATTTAAGCTAGATAAATTTTTATAATTTTAGAACCAATTCTTAAATATTTTTAATTATATTTTCATTTAAGAAAAAACTATTTCATCCTTAACGCTCTTAAGAAAATTAACAACACATTACATAACATTTGTAATATCGATTAAAGTTAACTATAATAATTTATTATAAAGTATTTCCATCAGTTTCATCCTGATACTTCAATGAAATGGCAACCGACTGATTAGTGCTTAGATTATGACGATTTTTAGTGGTTCAGCAGTTCGTGTGATCGAATCTAACGTTGGATTTGGGTGTTTGTACTGGTTCAGAATCCATTTTAAGTGCTGGTGTTATTAGAATGAGCTCTCGTGTGTTAAAAATAGTCGTTGAGCGATTAGCAAAGCATTCAATTTTAATTCAATTGGCATCCATAATATGAACGTCGTACAGACGCCAACCAACTTGCACAGAATATAGATGCAAATTTCAAAAGAAATCGTCAATAAACTTGTTTAT
>JAPDSC010132965.1:33838-106168 GCA_026290005.1 Latrodectus geometricus | reverse complement strand
AGTATTTTAAAGCAGAATTTGGTAGATCATTATTAATCATTGGTATTTCCAACTAAAATATAAGCGGTGCCTATCACTGTTTTATAATGCAGAACGTCAGGCTTCACAAACTTTCAGATAGAGGTCATGACTACGTGTTAGATCAGCTGTTACTGCAAACACAACAGTGAGTAAAGGTGATTCTAAATAAGTCTCTCCGTCGGATGATGCAACAATCATGATTTTAGGGAAAAAATATTTGTATACAATAAATATTCGATTGTCCGTGAGTGGTTTCCGCGACATATAAACTCCATAAATACTTCGGCCGCTAATTAAAAAAAAGAGTTACAATTCGAAAAAAAAAAAACTTTTGATAGATTTTTACTATAAATTTATAAGAAAATAGAAATTTTTTTATTCCTCAAATAAGAAGTATGTTTATGTTTATGACTGACTTCGTAATTGTTTAAATGCATATTTACATTAATTTGTTCATTCAAAATTTTATAGATTACCCACATAATTGGCTTATCCGCGTGTGTCGCGACATTAAATTTTGCAGATAATGGGCAGTCCACAACATTTTCGATGTTTAATACTAGGTCTTCATATATTACCTTTTACTGAGTCAAAGAGGATATTTTCTAAGGTTTCATAAGTAGATCCTAACGTTTCATACGTACTGAAGCATTTAAAAATGTGATGAAATGCATAAAATATTTAGGAAAGTAATAAAATATATGAAATATTTGAAAAGATTCTTCATAATCTTTCTTTTTTACATAAATAAATTAATGTTAGCCACAATATTTTTTGTTTAAAAAATGACTATCAATGTTGACTCATTTGGAATTCATTTATGCATTTACAAACCACGAACTTGCTAGCTTTATAAATGCACAAATTACTTAAGTAATTAAATTACTTTATGAATAAATAATAGCACCAGAAAAATAGTAATCAAAATTAATAGACAATATGTAATCATGTTAAATATTGTCGAGGAAATGTGATTAAAGAAATGTTATTGAAAGAAAAAAGTCTAATGATTTTGCGAATAAATTATAATGAATAAACTTTAATTCCTGTTTTAAGTAAAATCGTTTCTGTTTATGTCGGTGGAAGAAAATGATGCGCACGATGTAACCACGTGTTCAGAAAAATGACGAAGACTATTTCGTGGCATATACAATGACAGCTGTTCACAGCTACAGGTGACACCTGCGTTCCAGAGTGTGTGTAATCAGTTGTGACTAGTCTCAAGACATTCACATCATTTTTTCTAAAAAGAAATATTGCTGACTAAACTATATATTGATACTTTCTTCTTCCATAATCCAATGGAATGTTTTAAATAAAGATCACATTGGATTTTAATTATTTAAAAAGCGAAAGCACTGAATACTTAGTTATGACTCGAAAGCAAGATTTCATATTTAAATTTCAACATGATTTAATTATTTTACATTTGAAATTATTGTTTCTATATTCTTGAAATTATTGTTTCGATGTCAACAAACTGTTTATTGGAATGTATACCCAGGAGACATCTCAAATCAATTTGGAATGTGCATAATGGCGATTTATTGTGGTGCCAGATAAGTAAACTTTAAAAAGCCCAAGGAAAGTTAAGTAATAAAGAGTCGGATTTAAATTTGTCACTTGAATTGGTTTAAAAACACGTGATATGGATTTCAAGCTCATCGTCTGCTGTGTGCCCCAGACCATTGCAAATGCCTCAACATAAGAATCCAAATCGAAAAAATGTAAAAGAACAGATGCGGTATCAGACATAACTATTCAAAATTTATTTTTAGTAATATCAGAAATTAAGGAACTCATCAGATATTTTTCGTAAATATTAAAGGGGAATATTTGATATTTAAATTTCTCGGTTACGTTAAAAAATACCAAGATAGTATTTCTTTCAATTTGAAGGTGGTTAAATTAAATTCTATTCTTGAAATTATTTATGAAAAATTATTTTAAAAACATATAAAATAAGCGAAACACGCGCAAAGTTATACAAAATAACTGAACTAACATACATGATCATTGTCCGAATAAAAAGTCTGTCAATGTAGTCAGTCAAAATATTAATGGTAAGTAAAGTTATGCCAAAATTGAAGCGTTTCTTAACCGTAACTATTGGCATTACAAAAAAACATTGTCTGAGTAACAAAACAGTTAGAGAATTTCAAGAATCACTCTACCAATAAGAATCATTGCCAAGAATTTGCTCCCATAATAACAAAAATATAATTAGAGGCATAAAAATGCAATAATAATACATGCACAGAATTTAGGACAAATTATCATAAGAGAAGTTCCACGTGGTATTGTTTATAATAAAGTTGTAAACTGCCGTGTAAGTTTGGTAATAACATAGTAATCTGGAAGAATTTTTTTTTTTATCAAAATTAATATCATACTTTAAGTTTATTTAAAAACGCAGTATAATTATAATTACTTGCTAAACACAGCACCCATATTTTGCCCAATATTATAAATTTTCCTATTCTAAAATTGCGTGTAAAAATATATTTTATAGCTGTCTCTTGTATAATAATTTTTATGACAGTGATTTTCTTTTTTTTTTTTACTTTATACAAATTAGATGTCACATGTTTTCTACCTATATTAGTACATTAGAGGACGAAATTTACTTCAGAAAGTAGCAACTATAAAATAAGGCTGATACTAAGAATTATGTCATATTTATTCAGTTATGTTATTGTTATATTTACAGTTCAGTTTCAAGTAGAAAGGACTGAACTGGATAAATATACTACTATTTATTTACATTCTTGAGTGATATAGCCACAATGATAAATATTCGTTATAAATGATTACAGTGTAGAAAATCTATAACACGGAAGTTCATATAAAAACATTTTTTTCGTTGGGATTTTTAAAGAAAATTCTATGTTGCAGCCACTGAGTGACTATACACCTAATCTTCAAGAGTAATATATATTTAGATGAATTGATTTTTATATTCGTATTGTTCCGTAAGCAAATCCTGTAAATGATGATGGAATGCTGTCATTTATGCATAAGGAGACATAACGGAAACGTTCATTCTCCTTGACATCTCACTTATATGCATTTATCATTATGCCATACGCTAAATGGAAAATCATTCTTTTAAAAAAATATGTCATTATTTATCTTACCATTATTATTAGTTGTACCATTTGTATTCATAAAGAGACTCTCTTAGATCCATAATCCTTTTTTACTTTATAAATTCAAGCAATGGAAACCAGCATAAGCATTATTATCACAGAAAAATTATATTTCTGATGAGCCATGATCAGAGGAGAAGCTGAAATTCAGGCAGCACTATAAGAGTTTGACTTGGATCAAATAGTCTGAATGGCCAGTGTATCCATCTCAGTGATTATGCCAGTGGTCTATTAATATCGTGTTGAAATACTAAATGACAATTTTTTACATAAGAATAGAAGTTTTCGTTATAATTTTTTCCCAATAAAAAACTAATTCTACTGTAATATCTCTGACGTACCTAATATAGTTAAATTCCAGTTAGTAGAAATTTTCCCTTAAACAATTCATAACAAGATTTCGGACTTTAAAATAGTTAGCATACAAAATCAATTCTTTCATAAATGGAATCTTCCTTTTTGTATATAATTTAGGCAACATAACACATATTTGCTTCATGAGAATGCGTTGAAACTCTAATAATTAAAAATATACCAAACAATATACTTTGATTCAAATATGACGTTTATTGCGAAATGGTATTTTTCTATTGAAATTTAAACGACTCGCAGTTTACATCAGATTATTCAATAATTATTTATATTGAAGGAAAACTTTTTTCAAAAAATATTCCATTTTATAGCATTTTAATTTTAATTGGAGTTATAACATACAAGTACTACAATAATACTGATCGCAATTATTTCAATATAACAACAAATGATTTTATTTGATATCTTGAAAATGTAGAAATCTTAAGTAAAGAAAGTATTGTGTTCAATGATATTTTGAGATGTTTATAAATATCGATTTATATTAAAGATTTTGTTCCGTTGCATTTTACTTTGATGGGAAATTTTGGAATCAATATACAAATAAAATAATATAACGACAATTATTTTAAATCCAAATTAAAAGTTACATTACACTTTAAATTATGCGGTTATGGTTCTCAAATAAATGAATTTAAATACCTACCATTATAACAAGGACATTTTTCATATAAATAACCTAAAATATTATGTATTCAACCATTTCAAAGATGATTTTCATCAATAAATAGCATTTCTCGTATACTCACAACATTTTTATTTATTATAGAAATAAGAGGTATTTTTAGTATAAAATAATAAAAGAAAAAGTTTAAATGCGTTAAATGTTCTTTTACTAGAGTTCATAATAGCAAAATTTAATAATTCTAATAAATAAATTACTAATATACATTAATTAACAGGAAAATGTCTCCTTTCTAAAATAACAATTCTAACTTAAAATATTTTCAGTCAGTCATAAAAAATAGTCAAAGACATAAGAGCATAACAGTGTTAGTTTTAATTTAATACATTTACGCGTATTTCTGAGGAATGTAAAGTAATAAATTCTATTTTCCTATAATTACAATTTATTAAGCTTATAACTTATGTTTAGTTTCATGCGCTTTAGGAATTGCAAGAGAAATAATACTGTAATATAATGACACATCTATTTGCGTTATATAAGTTACTATCATTTCCGTCCCCTTGCAGTGATGAAAGGTAAAATATCTTAATATAACCGGGCATTATATGAAAAATGATACCAGATCTTGCATGCTTAATGAATAAAATAATATGAAAAAAATGATACCAGAATATAATAAATAAAAAAAAAAAAATGATAGCAAATCTTGCATACTTGCAAATTGTAAATCATCAAAAAATCTTTTTTTTTTTTAAGCATTATTAAGGTATATTAAATTACGATTCAAACATGCCAGTAGCAATGCCAACCTCTTAATTTATTCAGGAAAAAAATTTCATAAAAAGCACCAGCAATCATTCTTTCATCATTTCATCAAATGAATATCATATTTACGTATCCCAGAGCAATGTTTCTTGGTCACGTTCATTAAGCAATAAAAGAATTCAAATAACATGCTCATGAACAAAGTTACCCTTTTTTTTCACAACTAAGATAATTATAATCTTTGAGATCACATCATCCATTCGACAAGCAAATTATCGAAATGAACATTTTTCCATGAAATAAGTTACATTGAAATCAAATATCCTGCTTTTTTCCATTTTTTTAAATCGTAGGTTGCTTTTGTAGTAGCAATCGTAGGAACTTAATATATTGAAACATTTTTTCATGCTTGATTAGATATTTCAGAAAATATCTCTAGGTTCATATAATTTCTATAATTTTTTAGCTTTAACCTTTCCAAATTCGAATGTCATGTAATGTCTTTTAAAGCGAAATAAAATTTTAAATTGTAGTTTGTTCATACATATCAATTATTTTTAAAAAATAAAATTTGAAATATGCGATAATTGTCATTTGGATTTTTGTACTAATGTAAAAACAATTAAAACTATTTCTTGAAGATTTTAAATACAGAGACATTTATTTTTTATTTTCTATTGATTTCAAAAAGAACTCCCTTCATAAGAATACCAGTATGTTCTTAAATTTCTTGGCTCTTTCTCAGCCAGAGATTCAAAATATCATCATAAGAGCATATAACATAACACAACAAAACTAAAATAGTGTTTTATTTTATTATCATAAGCGTTTTATTCTTACATTTATATTTCTCAGATTGGAATTAGAACATACAGCTATCGCTTAGAAAACTTTTAGCAAAAGGTGCAGATTTAATTATTTTTCTCTTTTCGCTAAGCATTTTCTAAGCGTATAAAAAAGTAAGAAATCTTAATCTGACGGTTTTGATTCATGGATATCAGTCAATATTGTGCTTTAATTGACAATTAATCAGCAAAATAAAAAATTTAAATGCACCACAGATTTTATATTGAACCATTGAATAGTTCACAAAACAAATGTATATTTTCGTGAAGCATATATAATTACTTATATTGTTGCGTTAAAAATCATGAACTTAATTAGCACATATTAATTAAATTTAATTTAACCATTTTTCTTAAACTAATTTATTGAAACCTTGATAAAAACTATTAACAAAATAATGAAAGTAAACTGAAAATAAAAAATTGCTCTTTATATTTAAAGAATATACAAAGGATCATTCTTATATTTAAATGTTTTCTAATTTATTTTCAAATGAAACTTTATGCATATTCAAGTAATACAGAATTTGTTTCTGCATATATTAAATTAATTTTCGATACAAATTTCAAGTCTCTTCAAAAATTCTTTTCTATACACAGTCCAGTCACATTAATGTAACCACCACGTACTTTTAACGTCGACGCTAAATAACCAGTCACAGAAAGCAGATGACAGGACAGTGCATTTGACCATATATTAAGAGTGTGTGAGGTCTTTGAAAAATATTGTAGTCGATTATTGGCGTTATGCAGAAACAGAGAGATTTATCAGACGTCTTAACTGGCAAGAGCACTGGATTTTGAGTCAAGGGTAAAAAAATTTCCTAAATGGCTAAGTTTGTAAATTGTTCGCGTGGCGCCGTGATAATAATATGCCGTACATGACAAAATAAGACTCCAAAATCAGCGACGTGCAAATGTGGTGTACCATGGGGCATAGATGACAGAACTGAATGAGGCTACGGAGATACGTTCAGATGACGTGCTATCGTTGAGCAACTGATTGCCTAGATGAAATCAAAGGGCTATCAACAATGTTTCTTAAACTACTGTTCAGCGGTCTGGGCTTTCGAAACAGACGCTTGATTCATGCACCAATGCTGACTGCAGTTCATCGATGATGAAGGCTGGGATTTTCAAGAACCACACCTGGTCGTTTTATGAGTGGAGACAGGTAGCGTTTTCTGATGAATCAAGTTTTATGCTCCAACGGACAAATGGACGTTGGTGTAAACAATGGGAAACCTATGAAAGGAAACAACCAGCAACTATTGCCGGAATGGTTCATGGTGGAAGCGAGAGCACTAATCATGATACATCAATACAAGTATGCATCTGTCTTGCGAACCATACCCACCCCTATATGCTCATTGCTTTTCCTACGGATGACGGCATTTACCAGCATGACAATAAGAGGTGTCATACTGCTGGCAGTGTACGTGTGTAGCTAGAAAATCATTAGAATAAGTTTACAGTTCTCTCTTGGCTAGCAAACTCACCTGACTTAAGCCCAATTGAGAATCTGTGGGATCATCTCGATAGAGTTGATTGTGACATGGATCCTGAACCACGTAATCTAGCGCAACTGGACTCGACACTAGAGTCAGCATGGTTGAGCTTCCTAATGAGCATCTTCAGGAAACTAACTGACTCTCTACTGTACGTCTCGCAGCAATCCGTTCAGCGAAAGGTGATTCTGGTTTTTGACCAGTGATCATATTAATGAGACTGGACTGCGCATATTTATTTGCTTTCTATAAAAGATTTTTTTGTCATTTCAAATATAATAACTATGACTGATAATGATGTTAAAAGTAAATAAAATTAAAAATTTATTTACTTTTTGTATTGCCAGTGGAGGCCACAGTGACCTGGCTGGTTAGTGCATCATTCTTACAATCGAAATCGAATCTGATCTTAAGCAAAGATTCGTCGTGTTTTCTAAATGCGACTGAGGCACATTAAAGGGGCCGTGGTCTCAATGTCACAAAAGTGAAATATTACTTCTCGGGGTGGTAGATCAAGTATTTCAGGTATTGGTGAGTCTTTTCTTGGTCCCTGATTCTAAATTACGAAGATTCCCAACCACCACCTTTCACTTAATTAGTAGAACCCAACTCTGTGCAAGATATAGAGAAATATGATGGTGCATACACACTCATAAATATTGTCACAATCGCTTCAATTTAAAAGCTATAACGGATACGAAAAATCTAACCAGCGTAAAAGCAACTGAAGATAGATGTGCCAAGAATATAAATAAAATGAAATATTATTTAAAAAGTAATAATAAAAATAAAACAAAAATTTGAAAAATAATAAATAAGACAAAACTTTGCAATGCAAAGATAAAAACATTAAAAAACATCATGAAAGGAGATGGTCAGTTATATAAAATCTTGCATAGTTGACTAAAGTCCAAAGTAAAAAAAATTATAATATTCTTTTTTTATTTTGGATTCGTTTAAATTGCTTTAATATATTGTTTACTGTATTGCTTCGATATTTTCTTTTTCTACTTTGGATTTGGGTAAATTGCTTTGATATACTGTTCAGTTTGATGTGTTAGTGATATAATGATCTTTCTTAAGCATTTTCTTTAACTTACATGCACTCTTCAGGGGAATTGCTCAAAGGTTTTTAGACCTCTGTCTTTCGTACATGTCAGAAACAATCTTTTCTGGCATGTTCGAAAGCTTTGCATTGCAAATGCAAAGACGTCCTTATGCATTTTAATTTCTTGATCTTTAATTTGCAAAATTTTGTCTTATTTGTATTATAAATTTTCTAATTGTATTTTACCTTGTATATAAAATATGACTTTAATATTTTATATATAAGAATTTTTAATTCAATTCAAGCATCAAATGATGTCATATATGAATGGTATATTGAAAGCACAACTGCAAATATTTGAATTCTTCAAATCTTATTCTGATGTAAATTTTTTATACATATTCATATATTGTGTGAGAATATTTTGTATATAGTGATTGGTTATGCACATCATAAGAATTGAATACGATAAACCCACCCCAGTTAATCAGAAAAAAAGTGTCTGAAAAAGTAGGGCCACTTACATACCATTAAAACAACTTATTCAGCACTAATACAAAATCGTATTGCTCAATTAATTAGTAGATTAATTAAAAATAGAAATAATATAGAAAAGTATAGTACTTCATATAAATAAAAATATTTTCAAAAAAAAAATAATAAATAAATAAATTGACAATAGTAAACAGTTGTTAAACTTTAAATTCTTTCTATATAAAGACAACCCGGATACTTATTGTCTTATGCCAGAAATCTTCGTGGATTGTAGAAGAAAAACTGGCAAAACGCCAATGATCAAAAAAAGATCTATTCATTATTTGGAAAAGAATACAATATAAACAACAATTTTTTTTTATTCCTTATTGGCATTTGTCTTAAGAATTGTTTAAACTTTGTTTCGATATTTTCCGACATATTTTTGTCTGTAACTTGAGAATGACTTCGTGCTTCATTCTCAATAACAGACTGAGGTATATGATGTTTCTGATAGACAGAAGTCACGCACCTGAAAGGACGAAATGGAAGTAAATTTAAGTAGTTTGCTTATGTTGCAATTAAAACTTGTGATAAATTTACAGTTGTAACGGAATTTATATTACTATCTCTGAACCAGAGGTACAATCAGTAGTTTTTATATAACTTTATTAGACAACCGGCGTAAGCTTTTAGCCAAGTTATTGTAGGTAATCACGAAATACTAAATATTTTGAATGCTTGTTGCAACGAATAAATACAGTATAAATTCCAATTTCTAATATATTTTAGATTAGAAAAACAGTAGATGAACCAACAAAATTGATTATTAAAAAATAAATAAAATAAAAACAGAAATTGCAAGCAATAAAAATAAGTAAATGCAAATTTCTTCATTGTTAAGAAATTGAAAATAACGATAGTAATCTATTATAAAATCCAAAAGAATCGATGATTTCATCACCATTTTTAAAATTTAAGAATAAAAATTGTTTTAATAAGGGTTAATATTTAATATCACCTCAAAGAATCGAATCATATGAATATAAATGTAATATTTAATGTCTGATTTGGACATTACATAATTTCGTTCATCTTAATAAATCGACGCGATTCAGTATTCATATATTATTTATGATATTATCAAATATCATAAATTTTTCATTTAGACTTCTATTTGCCAAATTTAATAAAATACGTGATAGCGAGATCCTTTCATGGATTTAAACATTATACAAAAATTTTTTGATAATTTTTAATTTATTGAATAATCTAGAAGATGTTTCTTTTTCTTGGAAGAAGATGTAAATATGTATTTTAATTAAACTACTTGAACACACACATTTAAATTTGAAAAAAAAAAAAAAAAAAAACATTGATTCAACAACAGATTGCAAAATGAGGAAAAATTGAGTTCTATTAAATGGTGAAACCAAGGCAAAGAAGTATAGTTTTCGTTATCTAAAGTCATATATTGTGGAATTCATGTGATGAAAATCCTGATAAGTCTTTTGATGCAATTTTAGAAGCAATCATGGCTATAGCTATATATACAAACCGTTCTAAATTTTAATGGGAAAATTTCACATTATGTTTTTCACATTTATAAAATAACGTGGTTTTAGCATATTTTATACAGAAACCAGTTTATTTTTCTGAAGAATATTGATCAACATTTTTCATATTCCTTGAGTTGAGCGCTACGGCTGTAATGTTTTCTTAATTTATTGTATATAGTGTTAAAATGGTAAATAATCTCATAATGATAACTAATAAAATATAATATAATTGATAGAAAAATAAATAACTGTCGATTTGATGCATTCTACATGCTTATACGTGACATAGGTAAAAAAAAAAAAAAAAAAAAAAAAAAACTATTGTTTTAAAAATAAAATTTTGAAAAATAATGTAAAAGGATTAAAACTTGATACTGAGTTTCATAATGAAAGATAAATGGCAGAAATAAAAATTATACTTTGTCGTTCTACTGTTATTTTATGCTCTTGAAAGTTGATTGGAACTGAACTTAATATTTAAAATATATTCAAACTGAAATATCAGAATCATACCTTCAAATTATTGAATTTAAGTCCCTCTTGCCAAAGCCTTTCAGATTGGCATAAGCGAGCATTTACAGGTGAGATTTAAACCAAATTTGATTTGAACAAAATTGAGTAACTTAGTGGAAGATATTTTCATACAGAGATAATAACTCTTAAAACAAAGATTTTTGGAAGGTGCTTTAGAAATACAAATTGTACATAAGCGACATAATTATATTTTAATTTTGATTTTTAAATTAAAAATTACAATTCACCGTAAATCTCATTTCTTTATTGTAATTTTTATAAGTAGCTATAACTTAGAGGCGGAAAATACTCCTAACAATAAGAAATTATTTTAAATCTGTATAGTCTTCAAAATGCTTTAAACATTCTTTAATTTGTCTATAAATGTGTTCTCTAATTCGAATTTATTGCAATATTAAATTATATATATTTTAATTATATAAAATTGTAATTCTAATTTATTGCAATCTTATTTTTTATACCCAATTCTTTTTAGGGCAAGTTTCGGGCCAAACTTTCTTCCCAAATTTTCTGTATCTGGCGCAGTAGCTTTCGATCAGTTATCTCTAGTTTGTTCCAGATATTTTTTTATCATCATCCAACTAATAATAAGTGGTCTTCCTTTCTAACCTATTTCTTCTATTCCCATATTATTTTTTGGTAGGAAATATATCATTGCATATATATTTCCTATCAAATTATTGTATCTATAAATGTGACCCAGTCATCAAATATTGGACATTTTAATAATTTATGAAATATCATTTTCACCATATATTTCATAGATTTCGTAGTTGAATAAAATTTTATACTAATCAAAATTTTTTTTTTATATGTCTACTCAAGTTTTTTCTTTCAAAAAATAAAAGCATGTTATTTTTTTTCTTCATTAAATAACCTTAACAACTTCATAAATGTAATAACTACTCATTTGCTTAGTGACTATTAATAGTATATTTGTGCTAAAAATCTAATTTTCATTTTTATTAAAGGTTTTTATCCAAAAAAATGTAAATGTTCCACTGTGCTTAATCGTAATAGTTATTTTCAATTTAATATTTTTAATTGTAACAATTAAAGATAAATTTTTATTAAGTTCTTCTAAATTTGGCATTTATTTAAATTCATAAATTTATAAAAAAAAATCCAACCAAATTTCTTTCTTGATATTTCCCATTAAAAAGCTTATTTGTCTGGAATATAATAAAGTTCATTTAAGGTGTTTTAGGACACTTGTAACAGAGAAACCAAAACTATTTAAAATCTCACAATGAAAAGTAAATTCGGATGTCAGTAAAAATATGGAAATAAAATGCTAATCGTGCTTATAACATTTGTCATTTATTTATGAAAGTAATTCATTTTTTTTTCTTCATTTGAAATATAAATTCAGTAGGAAAAGAACTTTATCTTTTTCATGCAAGAGTAAGCAACCACATTTATCATTATACCATTCCGATAAATTTATATCACCAAAAGAGTCTTAGTCTTTATTATTTTCAGATTTATAATATCTTCCAGGGATTTCCCATTGGAATTAACCACCAATTTAACTTTCCGAACTGAATATAGATTCATTTGTAAGAAAAATGTAAGTTTAATCCGCGATTTCAAAAATTTTGTTGCTGACAAAAAGTTTTATCAAACGTCTCAAGAAATAAAAGTTAGAAGCAGAAAAACATAAATTTTTCGCAAACAAAATGTGTATCGCAAACAAATGTAGCGATGTATCTCTAATAAATGATTTATCATCTATTTTCAATACTAAGTTTCGTAAAGGTAATCTCATATAATATGCATCCCGTGTCGCTTTTGACATTTCGTAGAAGATAGCCAAACGGCAGAAGATTATTACAGGGCTTATTATCATACCTCGTGTTATTGCCTCAAGATGGAGTTTTCATCGATAATGGACCATGTACAAGAGTTGCAAGGGAGAAAACCCAGAAAACAAGAAAGCACCTATTCCGATAGACTATTATGGAAAATATAAAAACGTAATACCTATCTCTCGTTGTGCAACTGTGTCTGTAACTGGACCAAGAACTTTCTACTCCTAGAAACGCGACCGTACCATGATGAACTCTGTCAATAAAACTAAAACATATTAAAATGGTTGACCTTGTCAATACTTGTAATTTCAATTCCTACGATATACGTAAGAAGATAAATTAGAAGAACGATAGAACGAACGAAGAAGATAATTTACTGTTCCTTTGATTTTTTGATTTAGGAGTGCTTTAATTGTGATATATCTTGTTACTCTGTTACATTATACTTATACATCCCATAATTTAATTGATTATTTTATAAGATAAGTAAATGCGTTCTGGAATAACTAAATTAACACTTTAATAGTAACAAATATAAACATACAACAAATTTTTTATAAGACAAATTCAAACATTTTTTAGATCTATAAAAGTGCATAGAATTTTTATACATTCAAATAAATTCAAAGTTTTCCTTCTTACAACTTTCTCAAAAACCTTAAATCTCTTCAATTTTTTATTTTAAATTAGCCGGTTTCTCAAATTTATGTATCTTTAAAAGTACTACAAATATTTTAAGGAACATTGTAATTCACCGATATCTTTAAAATTTAAGGTACGGATACTCTATACATTGACTAAACAATTTCTTATTTTTGTATTTTCTAACTAAGATTACTTTATTTAAATTAAAACATTTTTCTAACAGACATAACTGAGTGCATGAAAAGTAATATTATAATATCTGAACATATTTTTATATTTATGAGACGAAGTATGTATAAAATATAATATTTTATTGCATCATAAATAATCATCATGATTTTAAAATGTAAATTATATTCCATTCTTTTGTATAATCTTGCAACTATTCTTGTGTTGTGATCTGTTACTGTGGATATTAAAATAAATAATTATTAGAAGTAGCCAACGGTTTGTTTTTATTTCAAGAAACGACTTAAATTATAATTTTGATATTCTCAAGAGAGGCGTTTCTAAGAGTTACTGTTTACACAAACAATGATATCGAAGCTTGGTGTATTGAAACGTATGAAAAATATTATGTAGTGGAGTTGTTTCTTCGCATAATTTTTAATTAATATTTTTAACTAAAGGGACTAAAAGGAATATTTTTTTAACTTAATGAGTTTCGAACATAAATATTCATATAAGTAACAGATTTCTTCATTGTATTAAGAAATGTAAACGTATTAAGTAGTTACAAAAACTGCGCAGACAATAATCCCTCTGAAGCCTTATTCTCTTGTCTACGATTTTCGAAGAGCGTGTAAATTGAGAGAGAGAGAAGTCACTGAACGAAATTGAACTTTCGCGTGCCGTTTTTCACTCAATTTTCTTGAAATCAAGAAAATCTCTTGTATTTAGAATTATACAATAAAGAAAACTATTACCAGACTATAAGAATTGCTTGTAGTATTTTTATTTTATTATTAATAGAACACACGAAAATATATAAGTAACATATTCACAATTTATTAACAATATTTTATAGACTTCACTCAAGCAAGCGCTAATTGTGAAGGGCTGAAGGTTTGACTAGGTGAAAACACATTTTTCATTAATTTTTCAAACTAATTTAACTATGAGTTTTATAAATGAAAAATATATAAAAATTTAGAGCTCTACATTTTTTTAACCATTTAATTAAGTTTCATTATTAAGATTACATTGATTTTTAATTATTTTAAAATTCAATTATTAGAGAATATGTTCCAGGTATAGGATAAGTGATATATTTTTGAAATTTACTCTCACATACCAAAATGTTCGCAAAAATTGACCAATTAATTCGCGATTTTTGTTTTTTAGTTTGCTTTTTAATTATAAAATTTTACATTTAAATATAAGAAAAAAATTAAAATTTTACCATTCAATATTTCAAATTCAAGCTCATCTTGTATCACAGCATATATCACAAGCTCGTCTTGTATCGAGCATTATTGGATTGCTCGAAAAATTATTTCGTTTCATTTGAAAATGAAAAACGAATAAATATTTTATTGAATTATAATTATATATTGTCAATTCAATACCTTTTACCATTTTTCTGGTCGTAGCATGATTTCATACTCATAAAATGTTTAGTTTTCACTAGCAAAAAACTGATTTAGTTGGGAAAAACAAAATGACTTTCCGAACAACACAATAAAAAACGATATATAATTAGTAAAATAATTATTAAAAGAATCTTATGCAAATATATATAGTTTGAACAAGTTTTTGCATATAAAAAAATATGTGAAGCTAATTTCAAAATTCGTTTTTTTTTTCACAAAAGAGATATGAAGAAAGAAAAAATTTAACAGAAGCATAAATATTTCCGTATAGAAGTTGTAAGTGAGACCATCCTAGTTACATTATATATAAAACAGATCATTTATATTTTGAATTCTCTTCATAAATAAATGAACTATCATTAAAATGTATTAAAACATTAGCAATCTAAAACATCACTTATAGATCATCACATTACCATATAAATAATTAATAAATTTCTCAAATTAATAACATATTAAACTGACAAATTAAAGAGGCTCTGGTTATGATAAAATACAGACGTGATATGGTCTTAATTAAGACATTTTATAATTATTTTAATTTTTAATAAATAAAAATTTAAATACTATTGTAAAATAGAATAAAATATAACTTCTAGAAATTTGATTGTATGACAGATCTACCACCCAATTTCCCTTACATAAAACTGAATGATACTATTTTTCAAATTCCATCACCTCGTTATCAGTATTTGCAAAAAGATAATTTTAAGACGCAATTTCATACAATTATATGTTAGAATAAATAATAAAGAAATGGTTTCATTTTTATTCTTTGAAAAATATATAAAATTCAAATAAGAAAATGGGCATGTAATTTGAAGTCCTATTTCAAATGTAAAATAAATAAATAATAAAGTTTAAAATTTATCTAATGAGGTTTGATAACCTCATTTGAATCATTTACTATATATGAACCATAGATTCAAATGTATTCTCTCCTTCCTCACTCCTTTAAATCTTGCTTAAAAATCTTGCACTTTAAACTATCTTATGTTTTGATAGAAAAATAAAATAATTTTCTTTTTCTTTTATATTCTTTTCAGAAAAATCACATTTACAAATATAATCTGCACCTTTTAAATATTAGAATATATATTTCAAGCGAACGTTCAATTAATATTGATTAACTCATATTAATTAAACGTTCGCTCATTAACACATAACATCATAATCACATAACGTTCTCAAATTAATTAATATTGATTAACTCAACTTTCTTATTTTTATATCAATTTAAAAAATATATTTCCATAAAATAATTAAAGAAAATTATTTTACATATTGCTATAGTTTGGCTATGAACCTATTAGTTTTATTATTGAGCATATAGTAAAAAATATATCTAAATAGATTGCATTTCTTATTTAAATATATATGTTAGCATCACGAGTGTAAGGTTGATTATAAAAATACCCTATTATTAATTTTGATGCTACTAATTAAATTGAGAAATAAAACTATACATAAAAGTTTCGAATATTAAAAAAATAATTTATTCTATTAGCACCGAAGAAACAAAAAAACATTTACTTCTTTATCACGAAATAATCAAATCATGCAGATTTTCGCCAATAATGTTTTCAGCCAAACAGTACGAAACGAAGAATAAATAGAAAAAGGGGAATAGTTAAGAACGGAAACTATATCACATGAAAGGCAAACAATAGATGGAACAACTTTTTTACTTATCTTTTATTAAAGCTCCATTTAATATAAACAAAAATAATGCAAACAAGAAACGAAAATATTTTTGCGAATTACAAATTTACAAGCAACTATGAAATACAGTAAAAATAATTTAAGATTCGTAAATTAGAATCTAAATGGCTTTTTACTTAATCCCAAATCTTTTGAATACAAACCTTACAAATTTAAAATTTTTAAGATTTAACGACAAAATTTTGAATTAAAAGGCTTAGTACTTTTTTTTTAAACCTGTAACATTTTTAACAGAAATAGAATAATATTTCTCATGTACACTAGATTTCAGAACGTTCTTCAATTTATTTTTCTGGATATCAAAGTGTCATAATGTTTCCAAATAATTCTGCAAGGAGGGAGAAAGAATACCATTAATCGTCATCCCACATATGCCTTTCATTTCATTTTGCAAAACCAGCTTCTAAGGTAATCTCTTACATTTTTAGATTTCTTTTGTATATATATTCTATAAACAAATTTATTATACTAACGGAAAATATGTACTTAAAAATATTTTACAATAGAATAAAAAAACTAAGCAAAAAATATAAATTATTTTGTGAAATATAGATACCTACATTTGAAAAAAATTTGAAATCTGCGTTTTATTAAAATTAAATATAAAAGGTAAAAAAAGACAATGATTATTTTTCAAATTGTAGATATCTATTGCACTATTTTGTTCTTTTCCTTCAAGTTTCTAAACTTCTTGAAAATTACATTTAATGGTTGTCAGTGTATAAGAATACTAAATATTAAAATTTTTACCGGAACAGATTCTCTTATGACACAACATTCCTATGTTAGTATACAAACTTCGTTTATTTGCACATAGAAATTTGAATACTTCTAAATATTCTTCCTAATACAATAAAGCAAAAAATTAATTCCAGACTATTGCCATCAAATAACAGATAGCTATGTATAAATTTATAAGATTCATTGCATGCAAATCAAGGGAAGAGAAATGGTGTTGAAATTATTAAATATATAAATTACAGATTTTTTTTTAATGAAGAATGCAAATTCTTATTTTCCTAAAAAACAGATGAAATAAATTAGAATTTCTGATATAAATATTAACATTTAAAGTTTGCTTTTTATTAATTTTTTTCAAAAAAATCTAAATAAAATATTATATTTCTTTCAAGAAAGATTATCAAACAGATGACTTTAAGTAAAAAATCAATAATTCTCAATAATATATCATTACTATAGTAAAAGTGTTAATAAATCTTTCAGAAAGATGCCATTTCTAGCTTACTAAGATTTCGAAGGAAATTTGTCTACTTAGAATATTATTTGCATACAATCAAGACAGCATATGTGTGAACTAGCCTATATTTTAATAACTTCAAAAAAGAATATTATTTTAGAGATATGAATTAATACAAAGAAGTTAACCGACACATTATTGATATACCCATGTTACATCATTAGGATCACTTTAGTAACTAATTTGGTGAAGTTGGGAAGTAAATAAAATAAAATAATTCCTTGAATAAAATATTATCTTCCAAATATCATTCAGTGTTAGTTCGCTTCTTTCAAAGAAAATATATTTATTTCTTTAAATAAGGATAAATAAATTTATGAATTTAATTATTTTCATTAAAAGCAAATATTTAGCAAACTATTTTTCATGAAGTCTTTGAAGAAATAATAACGAAAGTTTAGTAAACAAAAAGTTGAAAACTAGTTTTATCATTTTTTACAATATTAATTTAATTCGCACGTGCATATAAAATTATTACTTTTCAGAGTTTAATACAAATAAAGTTTCTTTTATATATCATATTCAAAGAATAATATAAATGAATAATAATGATGACAATAACAATTATTAAATAAATTATGAAAATAACGAATATTACAATTTAAAAAAATAAAAAAATTATTTAAATAGTCTGATTAAAATTATATGCATAGTTTTTCAAAAAATATATTTCTAGTAATCTATATATGATGAAATAATTTTATACTTATAAATATATTTCTATTTATTTTTCATCACTATAAAAAATATCTTGCCAAAATTGTCGTCTTATTGCTCATTTTTAAGAAATAATTTAACAATTTAATGTTTATAGTACTAAAAAAAACTACCTCTTAAACATAGAATTACAGGTCAAAACATAATGCAATTCTGAAGTTTTAAATTAAATATCGATACATAATACTTTCTTAATACAAAGCAATTGAATACAATTTTGTAAAGAAAGAAGTATAGAAACAGTGAAATGTGAGACAGAATACTTAAATAAACAAAAATAAAACGATAGTTTCATAAAGAAGCTGTAAAGTCTTCCGAGTTAAATACATATCAAGAAGTTACAAAGATAATATAATTCACTGCTTATAAAATAACCGATATTGCTTTAGTAAATAAATTTAGCAGCGCAACATGGAATCTGCACTGCTATTGTGTTTCGTGGAATCTTAAAAACACCCGCATTGTACCTCACGTGCTTCCGATTGAGGAGGGAAATAAATGTGTCTCACCCGCAAAGGTTGATGTGCTAGTCCCCGTCTCCAGTGCAGACGAGAGCACAGTGCCACGGACATCTCTTGTCTTCACTGCATCATCTGTTTTAATTTGATAGATAGATTATTGCTCCGAGAGAAGCCCTGCGTCGCGACGCTCCTTCGACTAGCCAGACGCCCTGTCCGGTCCACTCTAACAATATTCAGGAATTAAAAATAGAAGCCAACGGTTGCTTCACCCTACTGTCTCCTCTCACCCTGCCTCCAAAGGAACGTTTCCCTCCCGCTGACGATTCAGTCTTTTTTTTTTTTTTTTGCCTCACTTTTCGACGGATCATTTAACGCATGGAAGAATTTGTGTCACGTGATATACCTGTGAGTTGTCTTCTTTTATTTAGTTTTACTTAAAAAACAATATTGAAACGGCTACAGACATAGTCTTCGAATAATACAAAATCACAGAAAATTTCTTAGAAAGGTAGTAAAAATCTTTTTTAGGATCAGTAGTGGCTGGTGCTTATGTTTTCCCAGAGAGGCCCCAATTCTTAAACTTAAAGTTACCATGAATTTTAAATTATTATTTTTATTTATTATTAAAATGCATGAGATCGATATTCAGGAATTTTCTATTAAACATGAAAATGTTCTATTATATTCAAAGAATACTATTTTGTTAAATTAATATGTCGGAATCTCGATTGCAAATATTTATAATCATTACATCTTGAGCCTATAAGTAAAAATTTCTAAATGAATACAAATTTCCGAATTATTGAAATAGGAAGCTATTCATATTCCTTTAGAACATATGAAGACTACTAAGAATGGTGACATGAGATGAATATTTAAAAACTCTTATGTTACTAAGTTATATATATATATATATATATATATATATATATATATATATATAACTGAAGGTGTTGTAACAAATATTCATACATACATGCATATATATGTGAACTTGCACGTTTAAAATAAAAATACTCTTTTATTACACATTTTTTTATTCATAAAGCTCATTGTGAATTGATTGAAAGACTGCATACAAAACAACAAACAAAGAAGACTGTTTTTAAATTTTATGTCATATTAAGTAGATTGAAACGATTATAGTTCTGTTTCGTAATTGCAATCGGCCAATATGAGAACTTGTCAATTTAACGTGTTTTCTTCTTTGCAGCATGTAAATGTGATTCATTTAACTATTAATAGATTTTCCCTCAAAACAATACACATACCATGTAGATATTCATGAAAAATTTCAGGTTCCATCACACAATGCGAAACTTTCAATAGTTTTATTTTAAATGAATGCTAATCTTAATTGTGAGTCACAAATCCATTGTTCAAAATAATTCAATCCAACTTGATCATATTGGCTTGTAATTTCTTATACTTCGATTTTTGTTTTTTTATCTGTCCAAACCGCTGATTTTATTAAATGATCATTAGATTAGTTGTTATCAATTAATGCTATGCGAGTGTAATTTAGAAAGGAAGGGGATTCAATATGCAATAAATATATATATAATAATTAAGCTATATTCATTTGTAGTAATATACAATTTGGGTTAATATTATTTTTTGTTATATTTATGACTAAACACACATATTCTATTTTTACATACTGAAATAATTCATTTGCTCCTTAAACAGTTGTAGCATTTATAATGGAACACCACGATTTGCAGGTGCTATTCAAATATGTTTGAAAATCTCTGTACATAATTAATAGCAGATTAACTTCTCAATGTAAACATATTTATTCGTCGAAAAACAATCTGTCGCTTGTTCCCATTTTTTTCCAGTGCCCCGCATAAATGAGATTTATATTCTATATTTAAGACCAATAAAATTCAAATTACATAGTTTCGAGTTGATTTATGTATTTCGTTATATGTTAGGGAAAAAAATGATTGTTTAAAGTTCGCCATTTTTCTTGTCTATGAAGAAAGAAAAGTCTTATAATAAATTGAGATTGCTGTGAACTAATAATGAAATATATGTAAGAAATACATATTTTGAAATGTACATAATCTGCCGAAAGAGAAATAAAAATGCCATGTAGGAAATATAACACTATTGCAGCTTTTTCTAGTTTTGACTGTTTCTCATCATAGATTTTATAAAAATGCGTTATGAATTTTTTATGAATTTTGACATAAAAAGTTTAAATTTGTGAGGTTTATGAAAAATCAAAATATGGTAAGATTTCTGTCAGCTCAAATATAAAGACAAATTTGGAAAGAAAAGAAATAATTTTTTACAAAGTGATGATATATCCATCAATATGTCTGATTTTAATTGTGAGTTATAAATGACAAAATGTAGAAGAATTTCACACGTGATTTGCCTTCAAAATCTTTAATATCGTTCCTATCAGTCAAAATTAACAAACAGTTGTTCATTTCAACAGAATTTCCTCTGCAATGACGGTGCAATAAGCCGTATCAGTGTTCTCACTTAAAAGAAACTCAGTTTCTTGACTGTAATACTTCATTGAAATTGACACACAAAACATGCAATTATTAGTCAATTATGAAACAATGATGAAAAATAGAAGGAATAAAAAAAGGGTCACTATCTTCATATGAGTTACCTCGAACAAGCAGATTCTACCAACCTCAATGCGCACGTCATTCACTGATAAAAAAAAAAAAAAAATTGGCAATCCACCTATTAACATATCATTAGCATAGTCAACTTTCGTTTATTTAATCAATATTTTGTTAGTTTGTTACTGCAACTGCAGTTCGTTTCATGCTATTCTCATAGCTAATTGTTTGTACTTCGTATCTTTATTTTTTTTCCACTGCAACAAATTAGTTTTCTATTTATAGTTAGGTTTTCCTTTATACTTCCATTTTTATTCATTAGGATTGAAATTTAAACTTAGACTGCTTACCGAATTCCGTTTCGTTTAATAGAAGGTTCAAGAGCGTTTTAATTTCTAAATTGTCCATTTAAAAGCACCATTTAAAAGTATAAGTATAGAGATTATACAGAGTTAATCTTACGAGAAAAGAAAAAAAATATTGTCAGTATTACACATAAAAATGAATGCCTCTTTGTCAATTTTTAAAGGTATAGAGAATCTGGTTCCTCTAGAAAGGAATGCGACAGGATAAGGATCAACTTTTGAAGTACTACCATTAATATTTCTCGACTGAATGTGATTAGATACCTATTTATAAATTTCTTCATACTTGCAAGATAAATTGAAAATTTGCACGATAAAGTAGGGGATATTTTACACAGAATTCAATATTATCCTCACCATTTCACTCCTATTCCCTAACCATTGCATCTATGCTATCAAAAGCTAATGTTTTACCATTGGATGTTAAAAACGAGATATTAAGGAATACCTTTTCCAGAGAATAATACTTGGGTCAATGAACCACTTTTCACATTGGATGGAAAATCGAATTCCAATAATTCCCTTTATTATACTCAGAAAAATCTATTTCTTAAGTAAAACTTGTTCCAGACATGGTTCAGAGAAATATGAGATTGATAAATTTCACAAGCAGTGTCACGTGAAAAGTAACTTTCATATGATAACCATTATTTAGAATTACAAACACATCCTCTGCAAGGATTACTTCATTTCCTGAAATTCGACAAGCTAAGACATTTTTCGAACAAAATAAGAATCTGCATATTCTGCATTCGCCATTTGGGACTATACGACTGAGCAGTATTTCAGTGGATTAATCATATGAGGACAATAACTAACTTTTGTAAGACATTTGTTAATAATTTCTTAAGAAAAGTGCAAGCAATAATTGAATTTATAGTTTTCAAACTTGTCATCTTAATAAACATCTCAAATGATGAAAACTGGAT
Source organism: Latrodectus geometricus (assembly GCA_026290005.1). Classification (NCBI taxonomy): domain Eukaryota; kingdom Metazoa; phylum Arthropoda; class Arachnida; order Araneae; family Theridiidae; genus Latrodectus; species Latrodectus geometricus. The sequence goes on along the minus strand of JAPDSC010132965.1, from coordinate 83,177 downwards.
TTCAAACCATTATAATCATCCATGATCAATGTGGATTTTGAACCCTCATACTGTTGAACCAAAGACAAGAGCGCTAACCATTTGGCTACTAGCTCAGCCAACAAATCAAAGATCAAAGCAAAGGAAAAAGATCCAATTTTATGTTTTTCTTTTATTGAATTTCTTTTTTGGTTGTAGTGAAGACGTGAAAATATTATGTACCTGTGAGATTATGGAATAAACTTTCATTATGAGTTTGGGTGATTCTGATTTTTTAAGTGAACAAGATCACGTATGAAGCATAAGGATGACTAATTTCAGCTGTTGTTATAATATTCATATATTTTGACGAAAGTATTTATGCCTTATTTATAAACATAACATACATTGGGTTTTCTTTTTCATATTTTTTGTGAGACAAAATGTTTCCTTCATTTTGTTATATTGTCTTCGTAAACTTAACTCAAACGATATTTTATTCGTACGACCTTAAGGCTTTCATTCTTACAACAAAATTAACAGCAGGTTATAAGAAGACAAGAGATAAAAATCTAAGCCTCGAAATCCCCGATTATTTCGAAGTTTAAATATTTTAAAGATGTATCTTAAAAAAAGAGGGGGTGCTCATTCAAAAAAGATTCAAAGGATAAATTTGTTTGATTATTTTATCTATAAAAAATTATGATTTTTTAAGTTAAAGTTTTGCTGACAGAATTAGAAATCTTCAATATTTTAGCACTTAAAGATGCATTGAATGCTGATTGAAATGTTCTTTTGTAGGATTTTCTCTCCTCTTTTCAAAAATAATCTTATTTTCTTTATAGATTTTTCAGAAAATTCACAAATTAATATTTTTTCACCTTTCAATATGACAAATAGTTAAAGAACTGCACATATGGAAAATTCTAGAGTCGTGATATTTAAAAATATTTCATAGTCAATACATTAAAAATAAGATGAAAATATTTTACATACACAAGAATAATCATTCAAATTAGATCGTTTCATCTGTACTACAAAAAGTATAAAATGCATATTTCAGGCTATGATTTTAAATAAAATTTAAATGCAATATTGAGGGATTCAAAATTATATCATATTAAAATAAAATGTAGAGCTTATATTTTTCTTCCATTTCTATTCAATCAATATTTCCTATTTCTTAATGTGTTCGATTACTTAAAGTGATTTTTCTGAGTAATTTTTTAATAAACCTACAGATCAATGAGGTAATATTATTTTGAAAGATTAAAAAAACGATTTAATTTTATGACATTATTTTAGAACCTTCCACATTAAACAAAAAAATACTATCTGTAAATTATTCTTAAAATAAACGGTATAAATATTTCTCATCCTTTCATTGGCAAACGAATTCCAGCATACTGTGGAAGTTCCACATAAAGACTTAATTTGCTAAAAGGTAAAATTTTTTTTTTTTTTGTTTCGCTTGGAGCACTTCCCAAACTAATAGCATTAACATCATCATTAATCTTTTTCTCAGTCTCATACTTCCTTTTTATTTCCTTTATATTCCTTAAAAAAATCTTCAGGAAACTCAAAATGAATGTTTTACTAAAAGAAAATTTGTTTTACGGTTAACTTTCTAAGGTAAAATAAAAATAAATACGTGTGTATTTTATTTTCTGGATCTCTTCCTCTTCATTTTATCAAAAAAATTACATCAGAATAGAACTAATAAACGTTTTATAAACTTTTAAAAATAATAGCTATTAAATGTTTATAAAACGAAAAATTTCTATTTCCTATTGCCAAGTCATGCATTATCAACACTTACAATAAATTAAAAGATAAAATATAAAAATTAAAAAATGATAACTCATTAATTAGAAACTAAGAGAGGAGCAATAACTCTCATTTGAAAGAATTTTCTTAAATAATCTTTGAACATGTTTAAAGTCTTAATATTCAATAAAACATTAAGAATGGAAAAAGTGCTTCATATCTTACATGCAATATTGTCATATCTCTTCTTATTGTTAAACATATACTTAAGAGACAACATTAAAATAATTACCAACATTTTTATCCTATATTTCTTTAGAATCTTTCTTAAAAAGTTTATGTCACAGGCAAAAATAAAAGAGAGTTAATAAATTCTTTAATACTACCCTCGAACTGATTGCTAATTCCTATTGATTTTGATAATTTATAGAAGAATTGTGTCCTTACAAACACAAGGACCAAAAAAAAAAAAGGCACAAATAGGCATATATAAATAATCTAGGTATGGAACTAATCGATGTCGGATTGCTAAATTGACATAATGCATTTAATAGTAATTGCATAATACAACAAATACCTGGCAAAGCTGTTAGATAGATTATTGGTGCGACAATGGTAGATCATCAAGATTCAATTGACTTTGAATATGGCATTATAGTCAGCTCAGCTTCAAGAGACAAAACAAACAAGCCTGCCAAGGAAGTAATGAAATTGGGATTTTCACCGAGGCCCGTTTCTCGAATATGCCATAAATATCGATTACCCAGTAAAATATAAAATCTCAGACAGTGATGTAACTGGGAAAAAACTTAAAAAGAACTGGATCATCGACGACTAACAAGAACCAATAAGCAAGTTAAACGGTCAACGCTTCTTCAAACAGTAGCAGATCTTAGTTACGGAGCATTGGCTAATTCAGTGTATGCATTATTTAGAGAACCATAATCAATAGCCCACTCATATATTGTTGTTTATAACTGACGTCATATGAGACCCTTGACGTATTTAGAAACGAATCGGACAGGTGATAAATACGTAAGCATCCTGTCTGATCACTGACAACAATTCGTCTCCATAGCGCATTCCGACAGATTTGGTCAATTACAGAAGAATAATGCGACAAACCACACAGCAATAGTTGCTTGCGAGTGGCTCTAGAATTACTCTTTAGGTTTTAGAAAATTCCAGTGATCATCTGAATATCTAAACATAAATATTAAGCATGTCTGGAATGTCTTCCAATATGTCGTTTAAAAAAGATCTTCATCACATCTCACTCCTATGGAGCTGGGAATAGCTCTATAGGATTTATAGTTTGAAATGATTACGTGATGCCTTCAGTCATTAATCAAGTCCGTGTCATATCATGAGTGTTGTCTCCCTTCCGAGTTCTCAATGGGGACACGATATCAAGCATGTATATCAGTTTTTCTGGTATTTGGAATGCACTTCACATTATTTCGCTTATAAGTTCTTATCAAATCATTATACTGCCCATAAGTTTAATGATTACGAATTCTGTCATAATTTATTATGCTTTTTACTCGAACTTAATTAAATTTCCATTCCAAAAGATGATGTTGCTTAGACAACAAGCCTTACTTACGTCACAAGTATCTTAAAAAATAAAAAAGAAAGAAAAATATCCTTAAAAAATAATTTAGAGAGTGCAAAAGAATGGCGAGAGAGAAAAAGATGTTAAAAATTAACTCTACTTTATTTTCATTGAAACGATGTAAAAATGGCTTATGGAATTAGAAAATCGTGCATATAGGAAAAAATTTACAGAGTTCTTTCAAGATAAATATGTATACATTCAGTAACATAAATGAGTACTAAAGACGATACAATAATGCTGAACACATAGATTTACTTTCTCAACTAATGATCACAATTGAAAAATAATAATACATATAACTTTTTGTTTTATGATTTCCGTACAAAATTTATTTCCTTCAAGTTAATAAAATGATGTTTGTTTTGAGTATCATACACGGGTTTGTAAAAATTCAAATACAGATGTTATAATAAATCAAATTACAAAAGTTATTTTAAAATTTGATGTTATGCTGTGTGCTGTGTAAAAAATGTGAGATGTGTGATAAAATACGTGTCCAATTCTAGAAAATTGCAAAGGTTTTCCATCCTTCAAACGTTTCTTCCTTGAAGAAAGAACCTCATGAATTGCAGGAACAATGAATATACAGAATTGCTTAAACAATGAAGTGCAATAGAGAATAACTGTCATACAAGCAAACAATCGGAATCGAAGTTGATTCAGGTTACAAGCGTTTCGTATGCATATAATGGAAATAATTTCAGAACTCGAGTATCAGCAAAAGAGTTAGTCAAAACTGCTTAAGAGCGTATAATACAATCAGAGTACTTGTGTGTTGCATTAAATAACTGAAGATATGCGTGTGGAACAAAATCTAAGTATGTATAACCAGATACTAAATTAAATTTTCATGTCTGATAACGTTATTGTGTTTCTTTATTCACGTAATCTCATTAAATGGTTTACTTTTTATTGAGCTGTGAACACTACTCCTTATTGAATATTTCAGCAACGCTTCAACGAAAAGGGCAGATCCAATCCATGAAATGTTGTCTGAGTCTAATTTATTTTATGGAAGATAACGGCTCTCATAAAGAATAAGAAATTCTTTATAGGAGCTGTTATCTTCATATATAAAGGCATTATATCTAGCCGATAAGATTATTTAATGCCTGTATAATTAGAAGGGTTTGAGTCTACTGAACATGCATGAGTTGAATTAAACTCATCAACTACATGCTGGATCTTTTTGTGATACTTTATATTTTACAATAGAGTCTTTGATAGAATATATTTTTGCCGCAGTTGTTGATCAATAGCTTTATTACTGGCATGAATCTTGACTAAATGATCATACATCAAAATGAGGCGGCCATAACTCTTATAAGTAAGATAATTCAGTATTAGGACATATTTTGCTTTGAAAAATATAGCTATGCATTGCATAAAAATCTACATTTATTTATTTCAACTAGATTTTAACACTTTTTTATTACTATAGAGGTTATGGGTAGAAGTTTACCAAAATGAATCTATATTTTGTATTTCTAACTTTAAATTTGGGCATCAGCATTTTTTTAACTATTTAAAGATTTTGAATTATTAAAAAGTATTTGTAGATTTATTTTTCCACAACCTGCAAAACATAATAACAAACAAGTGAAACGGAAAGCGAAGTTGAAGAAAATGGAGAAATTTTTATATATAAGCAACTTTTGTATACCTCAGTTAAAAATGAGCCAAAAAAATAAACAAATTATTTCATAAGAAAATCGTATCCAAAACTACTGAAAGGAGTTCTAACAATCACTAACAATTACAAATATTTTATAATTATGAAACATTAAGAGAGAATAATAATCTCACTGTCAAATAGATTTCAAGAAATTGGATTTAAAAATATTTTTGGAGATACGATGCTTATTAGGTATGTTTTCATTAACAACTTTTCACATTTGAAGTGATATCATTTAATATCAAACCAAACGCTTAAAAAATAAAACAAAACATCGTGAATATGAGTCAATCCCACTGACGACTATTGTGTTTGAATGTTTGAAGGAATATTAATAAGAACCTGAAACTTACCCACATTACAGGTTGCCATTCCTAAATTCTTAATTTATTGAAGTATCATGTATGTAACCTAACTGTCATGGGTAACGATCCGTGTGACTGTGATTGAAAGATTCACTTCATCTATCTTCCATCAATTATTTGAATCACCTTATGTAAAAGAATTGTGTGGTTATTTCTCAGAAACAACACTGTATGTATGTTTCTCAATATATATATATATATATATATATATATATATATACACGAGCACACTACAAATAGAATATCTGATGAACAATCTCTGACATCAATTTCTAAGAGGCTGTCTAATCTAAATAAACTAAATTGTCTAAACTAATTTTGTCTAAACTGAAACTGTCTAACCAAGAAGTTTGATTAAGAAAATAATTAGAGGAGTATTCACAAAAAAAAACCCAAGATATGATTCCAATTATCTTTTAATCCAAGTTAATTTTAGTACTATAATGTTTTCAAATTTTTTCTACATGTGGTCTGGTTGCTTTAAGTATTCTTTTTAAGACTCATTACAGTTTTTCTTTTTCAATGTTTAAACTAAAAATTATTCATAGAAATTTTATTAATATATATTTCAGCCAAATTCACATTATTAGCTAAAAAAAGTTATTAATAGGATTCTCACTCTTTATTTGGGGGGGGGGGAGGAAACAGATTATTTGTAAATCTCATTTGATTACCAATAAGTATCAAAATTATTTTTGGATAAGAAAAGTCTTTCAATTATAATTAGTAATAACTATAACCATTGTATATAAATATATGCAATATGAAAAATCAGTGCTGTAATTCTGTACAATATCTACTATTACAAGAAATATATGTGTGTATTTAAAATGCATTTTAAAATATCCAATACTTACATCTGATAACCTTCAATTATTACTTGAGGCCATAGTTTTTCTTCTTCATTCATAATCTCTTACTATTGCTTTAACTCGAATTTATATAACTTTACTTCCAAGACGAACATTATCAGAATCGTACAACACAAAATATATTAAATTAGTTTTGCTTGATATGTTTACATTTTAATAAACTTGCGAAAATACGAACATTAGATCCTTACATTTCCTTCGATATTAAAAGCGATCTATAGCACTTAAATTTGATAGCACCCTTGTAAATTTATTATCTTCTGAATTCCTTGAGGAAAACCTACTAAATGGCATGCAATATTTTCTTCGATTTGTGAGAAATTTATAAACTTATTACAGGTTAATCCGAGTTTTAAAATATCACAAGCTTCGAAAGTCTCATGAACTTTTCTAAAGGTTTCTTCAAAGAAATTGCATATTTATTTGTCATTAACAAATTTTTCAAAAATGAATAGCAATGTCATTGTCATTTTTTTCTCAATAACATTAGGTTCACATTTTTTCTTAAATGAATAGCACGCAATCCATTTGTTAATCTAAAATTCATTTATTGAATTATTCATTCATGATAATTAAAATATAAATGTAATAATAATCATTCATTATTCTAATGCCTATTTAAGTTAATTTTTTACTATTTAATTAATGTTAATTATTGTACTAATATGTTGCGAAAATAAAAGAAAATATAATTTATAAACATTATGAAAATTATAATAAACCTTAAATATACCATTGCATCAAGAGTATCATTAATAAAGATTAAGTACAAAAAAAAATATCAATTATTAGTGAAAACAAAATAAAAAAAAGAGAAAAAGTAATTAAAAAACTTTTTCAATTCTTCACAAAGCAGTATGATAATTGACGCTATTGCGATTATGATTATGTGGGTTAAATTATTTTGCCTGAAACAAAAATTAATAAAATTGATATTGCCGTAAAATGATTTCTTTTCTGTTTTATAATCAATATAGTGATGATTTAATATTAAAATTTATGACAAAATATTTGTTTCTTTTGAAAAATTTTTTTGTGCATATTAATTATGCATTCGTGACTTGGTATTAGGTCACGCCCATCATTTTGAGGAAACTTTGCTTTACATTTAATGTGATTATTTTTTGTTATACAATATATCAATTGGAAATGACAAATTTAAATGTTTAAATTATTTGTTATGCTTTTGTGATTTCACAGTACTCTAAACAGATCTTTCATTTTTCAAAATATTATATACATAATATAATTGAAACATTTTACCACTGAATTGTGACCAAGGAAGCAATCATGAATGCAAACTTTTTAAATATCTTTAAGTAATTTTATAATTACGTTGAAAATCAAGGAAAATTTTACATTTATAAAAATATAACGCCAAACAATTAACATTAACCATATCATTTTATTATAATAAAACAAAAAGTAAGAAGTTAATTTTGTTGTAAGAAATTTCAATATTGAATGATTTAAATAAAACTTGTTAATTTTAGATGTCACAGATATTAATAGCATTCTTATGTTTATAAACATAAAAAAAACGAACATTGAAATTTCAAGCATTATACTTGAAATTTCAATTACTTAAGCAATTTTTTCAGAAATTTTTTGTGCGGTAATGTTAGTTATAATTTTAACTTTTCAGTACCTTGCGAGTGAAACGTCAGCTTCTACGTCAGAGTCGACACAATGCAGCCTGCGCCCCCTTATTTCACTTGGCGAGGGCCAAGTCCGCCAATCCACACTCAGGGGGAAAATCGATCGGAAATGATACACTTCAAGGGCGTTTCATAAAGAGTCGCAAGAGCAATGTTTTCAACACACTAGTGCAGTTCCGACGCAGAGGTTATTGGCGCCTGGAGGCGTTTTATATCCGCATCCATCGTCTTTCAGCGGTTACATAAGATACGCAGTAGCCAAATCTAAATCATAAAATCTATATCTAGAACATTCTTTCGAAAGGTGAAAGGCATTTGCTAGAACGAGCGTATAAGTCTGCGGATGACTATCTAAATTTCTATACCAACAGTGATTTTTAGCTTTGAAAAGAGGAATTTCTGGTCTACGCAAGCCACTTACTTTTACTATCTTTTTAATGGAACCGCATCAAAAGTAAATCTTGTAGTAAAAGTCAAAGGTGAAATGATATCGTCGATTATTAAATGGAAGTTTTGTTGACGTTTGTTATAATGTACCTGGTACTTGAATAAATATCTCTCTAACCAGATGAGTAAACTATAAAAGATTTATTGCAAATTTATTATGTATTTAAAAATACTTTTTCTACTATTCATTGTATTGATCAGTTGAATCAACATTAGTTCTACAGTCCAAGGGTTAATTTTTTTTTAATTAAGTGGTGTACAGCAAGAATTTGAATTAAGTGAGACATCGATTAAAATGAGTTTCCTGCCATCCGAAAACTTATCTCTTGTATTCGCTATTCTTTTAGAACAGTGTTCAAAAGAATTCAAGTGCGATAAATTCTTCAGATATTTGAGTTGACGCATGGCATTTCTTTTATGAAATAGTTATATTCAACTGTTTCTGCCAAAAATCAGAATTTTGCCATTCGGGTGTTAATAGCTTGAAAAGTATTTGGTACAGTACAATAGTTATTTCGCATTATCAGATACCGAACATAATATGCATAGTTATACTTGATTAATGAACTCGAATCAATGATAAAATTAAAAATTTATACTTAAGTAATTTATACTCACATAATTGATTATTATACAAAATGCAATTATATTTATCAAATAGTTCTCTAATAGCACTAACCAAACTATTTTTAACTGATCTATATTAAATATGAGATTATATTTTCTAAATATAGAGAAATTGGAGATCACGAGTTTCTTTTCATCGAGATAGTGACTGAGTTAAATTTTCCAAACTTTCATAAAAAAATGCATACTAATTCTAAATAGCAAATGAGTCTCAGCTCTATAGTATTATTTCAATTATACACACCGAAAATTTCGCTTAATTTTCTGAATAAATATCATTTTTAGACTTATTCTGAAGACAAGATTTTTCGTGAATTAATTGAAAGAATAGTCAACTTTCCTGGAAAATATACCTGAACCATCAACCAATTAACTGTGTAACACATATATACATATCAGATAGAAATCTATTTAGTAAAATAATGAAAGGATAAATGAATCAATTGTTGAAAATTTGACACCTCAGCATTTATGGTAGATAGAAAATCTGTAAAAATCTAAAACCCTACAGAATTCTCTAAATAGCTAAAAAGTTTTCTACTTCAAGGAAGCAAGATTTAATTTTTTTTAAAGATTTCTAATTTCACCTTTACAAGAATCCAAACTTAGACAGAGCTTTAAATCTGGATTCATAACTTAACTATAGAAGCAACAAATTATGATCAGATAAAATTTAATTGTATAATGTGTATCAAGAGAACTAGCATGTTAAGAAATTATATGATTTGAAGATACGATGAATGCACAAACACATTGAGATTTCAACAATAATTTTAAGAAAGTCTATTGTCTACTTGAATAATAATTGTAAAAAAATCTCAATGAATCAATGGAGATTTAATAATTATGAGAAAATAGGTATTATGTTGTCATGAAACATTAAATTTATTTCTAAATTTAATTGATGATACTAAAATTTTCTTGCTGAAAAATGAAAAAAATTAATTTAGAAAAACATAATTGACTAAGTGCGATATTTTAGTATTATAAATTGAATTAATTAATGAGAGACATTTATAGAAATATTTTATCATTTCAAAAAACAAGCCCCGAGTTTTTATATATATTTTTATTAAACAAACGAAATAAAATTTTAGAATTCAGAAAATATATTGTATACTCTAAACCGAAAAAAAAAGGAAATAGAAAAGATAAGTTTATAAACAAAAAATTTGGTTTAAGAGTTTTAAAATTTATGTATAAACTTTTCTTTCCTTATTTTCTTCAATTCCCGAAGAGTTCTTGGGTAGTTTATTTCATAATGGTCATTCATCACAAACACTTGAACATTATTTTGCACTTTTGCCAAATTTTGTTCTTGCTGTGATGCAATTTTTCAGTTACCCTTAATAAAAATATTTCTCCGATGTTTGTCATTACTCAACCATTACCATCTCAAATTTATTGATTCTCCTTCACGTCTATCTACTTTTCCATTATATTTTTTACTGTCTAGGCGTGTGAATTAATCATAAACTTTTTCAATAATCTGGATAAATTTTAAATAAAATTAAAAGATTCTTAGCAAAAAATCATTGTTTTATTTTATAGTTATCTTTAAATATAAATAACTTCTTTTCAATATCTGTGTTATTTGCTCTATAAGACTCAAAGCAGATTTCATTGCATTGAGATATATTTCTCCAAGTCTGAATATTTTTTGAGTACACAGATGTTAACTCTATTAGACATATTGCTAACTTATGAGTAAATTTAAAATCTCATCTATATATTGCTGAAGTAAATGGGCAAAAATAAAACTGTAAAGTGACAAAGTATTTTTACTTAATAGTTTTATAGTTGATGAAACAAATGAACAATTTTTTATCCACTTGTTTCAGAATATAAAAGATTTAAAGTCAAACTGATTAGAAAATTTTTTTCTGAAAAAAATTTTACGTTTTAGGGATTGAATTCTTGTTTTTTCATGATGTAACGATTTAAATGTTCTGAAAACATTTATCATAAGGCAGGAATTAATCTTGTTTCACTGTGTAAGCAAGAGTTGATAAGCCATCAAAGGGCGATACTCAAATCATATAGTCACGAACCTTTGTGTGCTTTCATTTTTATCTTTGGTAAAAATTTACTGTACGGTCACCCTTGGCGACTTTTTCAAAATCTCTCCTTTTTTCACAAGCGATAAAAAACAAAATATTGAAAAATATTGCCTGTGCGAAAAAATGGGTTGCCAGAAAATATTATTTATCGCCAAATGTGGAAAAATTGCGTCAAGGGTGACCGTACAGTAAGTCTGATTTTTATGTTTTATTTATTTACCTTCTGAGAAATAAAAAAAAATTTTTCAAGTAATTAATTAAAAATCAAACATAAAATTTATGAGACAAACTTTCAGAAAAAATCAATCTGATTAAAAGATTAATCTATTTGCGTTCTTGCTTCATTTAATTGATCATTACCAATGATTTACATTTCGTGTTGTATGAATGTCAAGAGTATTTCAAAGGTAATTTCAGCAAAATGTATTTGAATTGAAGATTAAGGATAGCGATAAAATGAAATCTTTCGCCAGTTTATATTTATATGTATCGTATTTATCAAAATTAAATTAAGTTTAAAAATACAAAAGACTGCTTCAAAAAATAAAAACGCAAATGCCTTTTCTACACCATTTACCTTTGGTTGAATAACCATTTTTATTATCGATTTACATAATGTGGTGATTTATATCACAATTATTATGTAAAATAGAAAGATCGCATTAAATTTTAGTATTTTCTGTTATTTTTGTTAGAAAAAAAACTAACAATTATTATAATCCGTTTTGTTACTGGGGATATTAATATATGCTGGAATAATACTTTCATTTTAAAAATTAAAAGGAGTCATAGAGGTTGTAACAAATTTAAAATGATTTGTTTACTCAGAGTTTTCGTCAACCTTCTGTTCGTTTCTTATATGTATGCGCTTTCAATAACGTAAAAAAATAACATAACATATAAATTTGTAAACACTGCTACAATTTTAATATATTTCCTTTCAGATGTGTACAATTTCAAGTGGATAAAAATTTTATTTCAATTATTGAAAAATTATTTTGTTTTAATAATAGTTTACTTGATTCAGATTAAGAACAATACAAATTTTAATAAAACAAACATTAATTATGTATAAAAAAATGTCTAAATTTTCAATTAATCAAAAAGTAGAATAAAAATAGAATTTTTACTTTGATATGTGTAGATTGATATGCTGGAAGTATTCATCTAAAAACTTCCAGGAATTATTAACTGCAAATAATAAATTTATGCGTCGTAGAATGGAGAAATAATATGAATAAAATAAAGAATCAACATTTACAAGCATTGTATGTTTATTGATTAATATTTATAATTTTATTTTTATTACTTTTTGGTTTACTTGATACATATAAAAATTGCTGCCGTTGAATTATATTGTATTGTTGAAAAAATTGCTTTCTCTCTTATATTCTAAGGATGTAGATATTAATGTGATTCATCAATTTCATGAATAGGAATGATAACTAGAGATATCATGAATCTCATATTTTCTTGAATCTGAATCTAAACTTCAAATCTAAAATGATCTAGAGTTCAAATCTTTTACATCATCTACATTACGATTAAGAATAAATAATGTATATTATGTAATGTATTATAAAAAACTAGCATACTTACAGCATTTATTAGATGCTAAAAATTTCACACAAAATAAAGTTAAACCAATTAAATGAAAAACAGGAAAATGCAATTATCAAAGTAAAAATATTATTTTATTAAGAAAGATAAAATAATTTTAAGAGTAAACATAAAAATGGTTAGAAGTTATTAATTTAAAATTAATTAATTAAAAGAAATTAAGTTTAAATGAATATAATTTTTTTTTTAAATTATTTTTTACAGAAACATTACAATTGCAGATAAAAATATATATAAATATATGAATAATTTAACATAATCAACTTTGTTATTTAGAAATTTATTATATGTTGAAAGATCAGTAATTTCCATCTGAAATCAAACTAATATTAAACTAACGTGTGACAGTGGTTTTATCAGTTAGATTGTTATCTAGGTTATCGTTATTTTATAATAGAAATGTATTTTATTTAGATAACATATTAAAAATATTGTTATTTTACGCCAACTGACATCGATGATTTAATACCTAAGTGATCGGGACAATTGAAAAATTATTTTCAAGTATTTTTGACAAAATGCAGGCAGAGGTTAATAACCAAGTCCTTTAGTTTTAAATGAATGAAATGAGCCGTCATCCATTTTTGAGACTATTTCTTGCAAAAGTTGGCAACCATTTTGCGCGCGAAAAAATTGCGCAAGCGAAGACAAATGTTAAATGGCTAGTCTTCTCTGCAATGTCAAGATAAGAAACGAGTTTCCCTTTAATTTCAGCTTCGCGGCAATATGAGTGAAATGCTTAATTTTAGGAGAATATTTTAACAACACAGATTTAAATAAAAGACCACTATAGAAATGCTAATTAAAATTAGGGAATACTTTTGAATAACAAAATATTAAATAACTTATTTCATTGATTTAAAGCATAACTTTTAAATTATTATTTTTATTAGTTCTTTACTTTTACAAGTTTTTATTATTATTTCAGTTAAAAAAAATGCATCTTGGTATAAAAACGGGTTTAAAAAATAAGCATATTAATTTATCTAATTTGTATTTATAGTTAAACAAAGATATTATAATATGAATTAATGATAATACAATAATCTAAATTTGAAAAGGAATTAAAAATATAAGCTTAAAAACTGTACGCGAAATAAATGATAAAAGTAATAATATGTTTTTCGCCTGGATTGTATTACATCTAAATTACTGATTGATTTCAGTTATTAATACAATTGGCCAATTATATTGAATATAAAAAGTAAATGCCTAATAATTTCACGTAATTATTAATCCCATAGTTTAATACGATCGCTTAATCTTTCTTCCATTTATTTATACTTAATAAAAAAAATTAAGAATTATTAAAATGAAAATGCACAGAAACAACATTCAGATATAGTATAAGCAGTAAGTTTAATAAAATTATTATAATAATAGCATTTTTTTTTCATGTTATTAACATTTTTTCAACAATAACAAAATTAATCAAGTATCATTTATCAATACCTAAAAATAACAATTCGTTCAAATATTAAAACTTTGGTAAAGTTTAGAGGAAAAATGAAAGGAAAAGACCATTGACATTTTAGTTATTTGATATAATTCTTATATATAGTCAAAAAGAAAATATTAGTATTTTACTAAAAAAAATAAGCAATTTTCATTTGAAACAGTAATTATCAAAGGAAAAGCGTGTAAATGAAAATTCTCATTTAGTTACATTTATAGAAGAAAAAAAACTGTTTATTATGAAAACGAAGAAAACTATTGGAAAGATGGGGGAGAATGTGTACCTGAGGTGGAGGGGATGTCTCCGAGGGAGAGGGAGCAGCGGCGGATGAGAAAGGAGGAAGCAGCTACACTCACCGACAGCGGCTGAATGCACAAAAATTGTGTAGTCTTCTGCCCACACCCGACACATGCGTGGCGGGCCATTTCCAGCTGCTCATAGGTGCGTGCGCAACAATCGATACTGCGAACGAAAGAGAAAGGGGCTCGACACATACTTCACCCAAGTCGACACTTTTTTGTCCCATTCCGAGAAATCAGATCATTATAATGTCATCCACGAAAGAGACAAACAGTTTTGACCCAAAAGGAATTTCTATTAAAAAAAAAAATCAGCCTTGTGTGAATATTTTGATAAACTGCTAATATTTCACAATTACTGCAAATATTTTGATAAACTGCAACTATGCTGAACAGGCCACTGTAGGTACTATAGGCTCTGGGTAATTTTTTGTGAAAGCCCCCCAAAACTTTTTTAATTCATGGTGTCTCTGAAGTCTCGTCTTCGCCATTTATAGTAGATGATGTCCTAAGGCGTGAAAATCAAACAATTCGCAGGTTATGGAGATAATCAACAGATTTACCTCGTCTGTCCGCTCAAGCGTGAAGAATTGTTTTGTTTCTCATATCATCTAATGAGTCTGCAGAGCTTATTTGAATAATTTGCTTCAAACCTGCCAGAAAAACTCTCAGCAAAAAATATTTCTTCAGACACACAACGTCTCTCCATTAACAAATAATATCTATATTCACAACTCAAATATTTTAAGTTCTAGTGATTGGAAAAAAAAAGTATCTTATAAACAATCCATCAAATCTAAATAATTATAATTTCTTTTGATAATTTTAAATGAAGAACATCAGCTTCAAAATCTATAAATACTGAAATAAACAAAATATTAAAGGAAATGAGCCACAACAAACTAAATTTTCATTTTTAGTAGAAACATGTATACTTATTAACATATTAAACAACATATTATATACATATATATGTAAAGGACAAAATCAGCGATAAGGGAAATGTTTTCTTCCTATGATACATAATAAATATTCTTCGTTATTTATATTGTCATTCCTGGTATAATGAGAATTATTTTCATTCTATTTGATTACAAAATTGGTATTTGATGTAAATTTATTATATACTGTAATTTAACATAATCTAAATAAAAAAAGTGTATGTTGTTTATTAAGCTTTTGTTTAATAAATTGCTCTTGTTATTTTATAAATTTCTCTTCCTAATGTTATTTTGAATGTATAAAAGCTAAAAATAATAGGTAGACTTTTGAAAAAGATGGAAAACTCGTTCAAAATCAAATTGTATAATCAGAGAGATTGGAAAATATATATACTAAGAATCCACACTAACAATTCCATTGAAAAATTTTAATAGGTTGAAAATTTTATTTTGTTATCAGATATAATAATAAACCCTAATTACTAAAGAACACTAATGTTCCATCATGTTGATAAGGAACAAAACTTTTCAGAAATGATGTAATACTTTAAATGTTAAATGTAATCGGTTGAAATACAGACTGTTTTATCCAAATTATAGAATATTCTATTTCAAATGGACGCCATGCTAGTTAACACATTTGGCTATCCTGAATATAAGACTCAGTTTTCCATGAACTAATAAAACTTCAATGCTAAAAATAACTTTTCTTTATGTTAATGTAATGATTAGTAATGAAACATAAACTTTCTTATATGCAGCAGGTTTTAAGACACAATCATTAAATAACAGCATGAGAACTTACAGAAGAGTTAAAAATTTCAAAAATAAATGCAATTCGTTTGGGCCATGAGAAGTATCACAATGATTGACAGACTTCGGCATGTAGTAACTGGGATTTATATTTTGAACAATTATTCAAAAAATAAAAATATTTTAACAGATTATAATAACAGATTCTCCATAAAACTATGAAACTGCACTTTTGACAATGTACACATCTATAACTCATTCCAAATTTTAGCGGTGCTTGGACACACCACTAGTTTTTTCACATTACACTTTTCAAATAAACTACATTTAGTTTTAAATAACGTCTTATTATTCAGCACTTTCAAAGAAGTTCAAAAAGTCAAGCTATGTCAACCAATCCACATAAAATGAGACAAACCATAATGTGAAAAACAATTTGCAGAGAAATTTTTCAAAGCAGATTCGCAGTACCTATTAAAAGTCAGATGATACGGAATATTATTCCTCTCCTTAACATTTCATTTATGTTTGAATTAATAGTGAATAATATATAAGAACTTTTCTGGTTATGGCAAGTACATTCATTCAAATGACAGGAAATCTGGTACAGATATTTATACGCAAATAATAATGGTATGAAACTAATCAACTATGCGATGCAGTAAACAGCTGCTATATGAGACAAATACCTGATAGATTAATTATTGCTGCTACTATGATAGGTTATCAAGAATTAAGAGAAAGTGAACATCGTGTTATAGTCAGATCAAGAGTTAGGGCGTGATATCTCCGAGATAACAAAGAAACATCAATTTTCGAGTACGATCGCTTTAGAAGTGTACTGTGAATAATCACTATCCTATAAAGCACGGGTGGCCAAACTTTTGGGATACGGGGTCTACTCCACATTTAAAAAATCGACAGCGGTCTACCAATGGCAGAGCTAAATTAACGTATATATTTATTTTCGGTAACAAGAAAATATAGTAAATTGTGTAATTTTTCTAAAAAAAAAAAAAACTGAATATTAATATTAACAAAATAAAAATTTACCGACAAAATAATCAAAGTATTCATATATCAAAAACTGACCATCCTATTCACTTTTTTAGTTGAAATTTGGCACTGTATATCTGCGACAAATTTATCATATTGTGACTGGTACGAGCTTATTGCAATGCATAAACACGAAATTAAATGTTCATCTGTTAAATTAAATGTTCAATTTCTTCCTCGACCGTAATTGATGTGATTAATAGATATAATTAATAATAAATAATGTGATTAATAGATAAATTGATGTGATTAATAGATATTAAATGTCCTATTTTTTCAGATACTCCATCAATGTTGACATTTTCATTAAATGGGAATATCATAAAATTGAGTATTTCTTTCAACCAAATTAAGTCAGCGAATCTTTTTTCAGATTCTTCAAACAAAACAAGTATTAAGCGAAATCTTCGAAGTCTCGGTTTGGATTATGGATGCACTCTTCCTCCATGTTTTTGAAGTTTCTCAATTCATGTTTTCTTAATTGTGATGCATACCTTTCTATAGGTTTTTTGAATGTTTTAATCGCTCTCATCATGTCCGTTTGAGGTTTTAAGTCGTACACCTTTAATCATAAATCTTGAAATCGTAAATCTTTGCCCAGTTTGTTTTGGGTTTTAAAGCGTAGACTGTAGTAAATTTTTAAATAATTCATTGATTCTCTGTCATAAGTCATAAATTCAATTGTTAATATCCGAGGTCATTATCGGGATGGTCGCGTGGACTACCTAAAATGTCTTCGCAGTCTATCAGCCGACCACGGTCGACGTCTTGGCCTACCCTGCTAATTCAAGAACCCTACCTTCTGAGAGGTGATATAAAAGGATTACCTCTAAGTTGGAAAGTCCTATACGCTAATGGTCCCAAGGACCCACGTGCAGCCATAGTCATAAATGCACCATTCAACCCAACAATTATCCTCTCAGAACGGGACCTAATAGCCATCCAAATAGATTTACAACCCAATCCCATAATTGTGATCAGCCTCTATGCGTCACCCTGTGAATGTCTTGATACCAGCCTTCAACTGCTGCAGAACCTTCTTAATAACTATGCAAGCTTTCCAGTGATCATAGGGGGAGACTTCAATGCCCATAATATTCTGTGGGGTTACCCCTCAAATGACCACAGAGGCCTTCTTCTTGAAGGCTTCCTGCCGCAACACCAACTCAACATCGTAAACGATCAAGACAGCCCACCAACCTTTCAGGGCCCAATGGGAGTTGGATGGCCGGATTTAACGATCACTAATGACTACGCCACACAACTTATACAACAGTGGTCAGTATCGGATGACGTCTCTTGCTCAGATCATAAATATATCATCTTTAACATCTCATCAACGTCGGCCATAACCTTCAACAGACGGTATAAGACACTCAAGAGGCAGCGCAAATTCGTCCAAACAATCAAGCCAAGGCTGCAACATCTGAGAATAGAACTTCAAAACACTAACACCACCCAAAAGCTAGAGCAGACAACTCTCCGATTCATAGATGTTGTCAAATCTACTGCTGAAGAAGTTTTCGACATCAGAAACCCACATAAAAAATTCAATCTTGCATGGTGGACCCCAAGTTTGCGCACCCAAAAACAAAAAACTAGGGCATTGCGAAGACTCATGAAAAGTGCTCCCACCCCAGCCATAAGGGTCCAAATGCACCAGATGTACAAGCAGCACCTGGCCAGCTATAAAAGGTCAATTCTAGAGGCAAAGCTTAAGAGCTGGTCTCGTTTCTGCACTTTGAACAACAGGGAGCATGGAATTATACAGCGGATTGCAACTGGTAAGGTTTACTAACCAATGCAATTTCAGGCTTTATCAACTTCCACCAACTCCAAGCAAACCACAGAAAGTATACTTAAAGATCTGCTGACAGCCACATTCCCAGCTGATGATATCACCACCGATAATCCATATCATAACAACATACGAAATCAATCTTTAACACCCACGGCCACCTCGGACCCACCGTTTGCTTATAATGAGCTAAAGCACATAGTAAAGCATCTGGTGAATTCGAAAGCACCAGGCATGGATGGGATAGACAACGTAATTGTAAAACTGATTTTTCGAGCTGACTCGGCTTTCCTTCTACAATATTATAACCGCTGTCTCTACCTTAATACATTTCCTCAGCCATTTAAACAGGGCCTAGTTATTTATTTTCTTAAAAAGAACAAGAACCCTAGTCTCCCAACGTCTTATCGGCCAATCTGCTTACTGTCAGCACTGGGGAAGGTTTTAGAAAGGTTGGTCATTGGAAGGCTTAAGCATCATCTATATAAAACGGACTTCCTCAGCCGGAATCAGTTTGGTTTTAGAAGTAACAGCTCAACTGAACATGCTTTTCAAAGCCTCCGCAACATCATTGAAGACGCACATCAAAGAGATCAATATGTCGCTTTGATCGCGCTGGACATCCAGCAAGCTTTCGATTCACTCTGGTGGCCAGGGCTACGCAAGGCACTTCAACAAACAGGGTGCCCAAAAAACATCACTTCTGTCATCTTTAGCTTTTTTGAAAATCGTACACTCACCACCATCTATGACGGAGGACGAGTCACCATTCCTCACACCAGGGGATGCCCACAGGGTTCTGTTGGTGGACCAATTCTTTGGAATGTTTATTTCAATAAGATTCTGACGTCAGCATGGCCGGACCATACCAAAGTTATAGCTTTTGCTGATGACACGCTCCTTATTGTTGAGGGCAAAACAAGGGCAGCACTCCAGGCAAACTGTAACACATCTCTCCAGCTATTTTCCATGAGTTGTACAAATCTGAAACTCAAAATTTCCCATCCGAAGTCCCAAATTCTAATCTATATAATAATAAAAGCAAGTGTAATGTGTCTGTCCGTTTGTCTGACCGAGCTCTCCAGCCAAATCTATCGCACGCAGGGACCTGGAATTTTTTACACGGAAACACAAGGGGGCTGTCCACCAGACCTCGAAGCCCGATTTTCGAATTAGAAAAATTTTTAAAAAATTATTTATAAAACTTCTTCTCGAGATCGCTGCTCGCCGATAGCTGATTCCGGGGTTATAGATAGATAATAAAAGCAAGTGTAATGTGTCTGTCTGTCTGTCCATTTGAAATTTGTTCGTTACCAATGTCAAATTATGGTAAAACTATACTTTAAGGTGGCCCCTTGGCAAACATGGCGATTTTTGTTTGGCTATCGTTTTTATTGGCGATTTTTGTTGGCACAGACAATGAATTCCCCTGTTGCTATCGGAATATGATTGGGGTTTGCCCGGCTTGGCGATCAATCGCGATTACAACTTTGCGAGAATCAAAGAGGCACCATAAAGTATATTCTTAATTTGAATGTTGTTAGCTTGGTTGTTTAAAAATGCCGCCATTTCCCCTATTTTTACATGATTGTTATTAACTGGAAAAAAAGAAATAAAAGTTTCATTCATTTAATGTCGCTGAATTCGGATAACTATTCCCTTTTTGACTAAAAATTTAGTCAAAGGCAACCTCTATGATTATAATGATTTCTTTTACTGAAATTCGGAAAGTTTTCATCATTCGCACTTACAATATGAAATAACTTTAATTTGAATCGAAGTTGATCTATAACGTAGTAAGTTTCATTGAATATAAATTTATGTTTTGATTGCTATCAATATTAAATCCGACATAAATTTTGAAACATGGAATATTATTGTATTAGTCTGCAATAATATAAACATGTAAGAAGTACAACAGCGGTAAGTTATGATAGGAACCATTTTCCTATTAACTGAGAAACTAGCGCCCTCTATTCCAAACTTTACAGAAATTTCTAGACGTTTTCAGAAGTAAAAATTGTTACAGTTATTTAAAACTGTAAAGGCTGGTTTGAACATCCACGTGAGAAGGTGCTACGTGGATATGATACGCGAGTGAAGTGAGACAATTTGCAGAATTTCACATTCTAATTTTGATTTGATAAGCTGCGTTACTGCATAGTTTACTTAAAGCAAAAAATTCATCACATATTTTCATTTGAGTATTTAATTCCCGTGGGAGAAGAAATGGATCCTAAAAAGCCTGAAGAAAAACCTGGTGAGAAAAAAACCCGGACAGCCTGATGATAAAGGAGGAAAACCAGGAGAAAAGAAACCTGGGGAAGAAAAAACTCCACCTACAAAGTAGAGGATCAGCTTTAATGGAAGAATAAAAAAAAATGAAGCCAAAATTATGAGTGAGTGATAAAATGTTATTATTTATGTTTTAGAGAATAACTTATAATAATCAAGATGAAATCTTACTTTTGCATTTTAAAATTTGGACTTTACTTACCCTTATAATTTTTTCCGCCTTTAATAGTTTCGGTTAATTCCCAGTGAACGGTACGCTCCTTATACGGTACGCATATATACAACGGTAATCTATAATAATAAAAGCAAGTGTAATGTGTCTGTCTGTCCATTTGTCTGACCGAGCTCTCCAGCCAAATCTATCGCACGCAGGGACCTGGAATTTTTTACACGGAAGCACTAAGGGGCTGGTCACCAGACCTCGAAGCCCGATTTTCGATTTTTGAATTAGAAAAATTTTTAAAAAATTATTTATAAAACTTCTTCTCGAGATCGCTGCTCGCCGATAGCTGATTCCGGGGTTATAGATAGATAATAAAGCAAGTGTAATGTGTCTGTGTAATGTGCAAGTGTAATGTGTCCGGATTATTATAGTTATAGATCTATAATAATAAAAGCAAATGTAATGTGTCTGTCTGTCTGTCTGTCTGCCTGTCTGTCCATTTGTCTGACCGAGCTCTCCAGCCAAATCTATCGCACGCAGGGACCTGGAATTTTTTACACGGAATCACAAAGGGGCTGGCCACCAGACCTCGAAGCCCGATTTTCGATTTTTGAATTAGAAAAATTTTAAAAAAATTATTTATAAAATTTCTTCTCGAGATCGCTGCTCGCCGATAGCTGATTCCTGGGTTGTACCAGCTCCTTTTGAGAAACAATTCTGGCGACCATCTTTTGGAAAATTTTCCGTTTAAAATATTTAGGATATATTGTTCCTTTTTATCGACGGGGAATGTTGTGTGTGTGGGGGGGAGAGAGAGAGAGACAGTCTACGTGTCCTACACTACTATTCCTGCGCTATTCACTTATCTGCATTTTCTAAATACACGGGCAACGCCGGCGGGTACAGCTAGTCCTTCATAAGAAAACAAAGTTTCTGAAATCCAACCCAAGAATAACTCTGGATGGCACTAGTCTAAGACACACCAAGGCACTAACGTACCTTGGTGTCATAATTGATAAGAAAATGTCCTTTCTACAGCACATCAGAACACTAAAGAAGAAAATGGTCCCGATCGTTCAGCGGTTCCGATCCATGATAACAAGAGACTGGGGTGTTAAAGGCAAAATTACCAAGGCCATTTATCTCTCTGTCATGGAAAAAATGGCAATATATGGCTCCTCCCTGTGGACCCTTCCCATGACAGTCAGAAAACAGCGACAATTGAACAGCCTGCAACGTTATTTCACCCTGCTTATCACCAGAAGCTATAAGACCACGTCCACCACTGCGCTTAATATCTTGGCAGGATTACCACCTCTCCATCTCACTTGCACTCAGATAGCTCTCAAAACGAAAGTTCTGCAGCTAGGAGAAACAATCACAACTGAAGGGCACACTTTCGTTGCTTCTGACTTTGAACGACCTGTGCACAAAGACTGTGAACATCCATCGAAAAGACTGAAGGGTATTCTCATCTACAACTTACCTTCTCAACAGTCTTCCAAAATCGGCAGCGAATTAGTGGCAAAACCCACACCTTATAACATCTATACAGATGGCTCACGAATTGAAGGGAAAACAGGATCAGCATTTGTAGTCTACTACGACAATCACATGATCTACAAGGGGAAATTCAAATTAAGGGACCGGAACTCTGTTTTCCAAGCGGAAGCAATTGCCATTGCCCAAGCCATCACCACCATAGATCTCCAGAATTTCACCCCGGCAACTATCTGGTCAGACAGCGCATCAGTCTTGTATGCACTTCTTGATCCACTACATAAGTCCCCGATCATCCACTCAATTCAAAACAAATTAGCAAGTTCACCATCACAAATTAAATTGAGCTGGATAAAAGCCCACCAAGGTGACACTGGTAATGAAAGTGCAGACAAGGCAGCTAAGGAAGCCACGATAATTGATGATACCGAGGCGCTGATTATCTCTTTCCCAAGATCGTCACTCACTGGGCAACTGAAGAAATTTACCATCAGCAACTGTGGGATAGTGCTACAACTGGTCGAATTACCAAAACCTTTCTCCCAGGAGTCACCAATCAGCATACATATTGTAATCCTTACCTGAATCAACTCCTCACATTTCACGGCCCATTCCCACAGTACTTCTACAAAATCCAGAGAGCAACTTCCTCCTATTGCATCTGTGGAGCTCAAGGTGACCCACTTCACTATATTTTAGAGTGCTCGGAAACAGCCCCCTATCGTCTAAAGAAGCATGCACAACAAAATAACACCGATTTTCTCAAGTTTTGCCTCGGGGATCGCCATCGCAGACAACTACTCACCAAGCTCATGTTCTATATGACTGGAAGAGGACTGAAACTGTGCCGTGACCTGAGACTAACTCCCACTACTGATGCTGATGACGCGGGTAACCAAACCGAGGACTCGGGTGATGAATGGTAGCAACATCAGTTCTATTCATTAAACATCAAAAATAATAACAACATACAAGGATAGCCCAAAAGAACTCGCCTCTGTTCCTCAGCTTCCAACCGGCAGCCCACTTGGGCGTTATTCTGCATACACGGACTTTCTTTTTCTCCTCCCTTTGTAATTTGGTTTTGTTTCCCCTCATGCTCTCCAATGTTATGGCATATAACCAATTAGGACTTGAAGCCCCTTTACCTGAACTAGGGCAATCTGCCTCCAATTTGTTAGCTTCTATTGTTTTCTATTGTTTTTTTTAAATTTATTTTATTATTATTTTTTATATTAAATATTGCAGCGATGCAGATGCTCCCAAGCACCTCTTAGAGGTCTAGGGGGCTCTAGGTGTGGGGAAGACTATACCCGTTAACCACATGGTACAGTCCGGGGTCTCCCCACACAGTCAATCAATCAATCAATATAAAGCATGAAATATCAGGTATTAATGCAGTCGTCAAAATTCTTAAATAAATGAGATCATTGATTGACAAAACAATACCTCTTGTGCTGCTGTGGATTCCAATGCTAACGTTTCAACAAATACAAGTGTGCGAGTTGTGCAGAAGATTACCATTGCTATGAAATTTAGGAACTGAAATCCCACATTCGTTGCTGACTGCATGAACGAAAGCTTAACTTTTCCCTTGTGCCATTACACTAACACTACGTGTTCAATGGCTGGAAACACATTGGCAGGTCTGAAGAGTCTAGATTCCAATTGTATCGGCTGCATCAATATATGAGGCTGTGGTGAAAAAAAAAAGGAATTTCTGAAGCCTTTATGCCAGCAAACAAATGATTAAGCTGCAGAGCCCTTAATGATAGTATAGAGGCGTGTGCAGCTGACGTGATATGAGACTCTTGATGCGTTTAGAAACTAATAGGACAAGTGACATGTAAGCATCCTGTCTGATCACCTTACAAAAATTCATATTCATTAAACTCCAGAAAGGCATTGCGATACCCCACACATCGAGAACTGCTTCTAAGTGGTCCCAGGATCACTCTTCTGATTTTAGAACTTAAATCCTATTCTAAATTATTTCCATGGCCTCCTAAATCCTCATATATGAGAATCATTAAGCATATCTAGGATGTATAACAACAAAAACAGAAAAGATCTTCACCCCAAATTTCATGGTATGAATTTTAGTACGAAATGCTGAGCTTTTCTGTGAGCACTAAAAATACTTATAAAATTCTATTTTTTAATAGCAAGTGATTTCAAACAAGCCCATTATCCTCCGACAACGCTTATGAATATAACTGGTTATCGTACATTGGTACTAGCAAACGACACGCTTTGGTTGGATGAAAAGTTACTTCTTATGCGGGAAAGTGGTGTCCATACACATCGATATATTTCAATTTTTTTTTCTTTTTATTGTATAAACGAAATGAAATGATTCACAAAAATTGCAGTAATCAAAAACTTGTTAGAAGCTTGTTATCATTATATATGGTAAAATAAAAATTTTTTGAATTTTCGTATGTAACAGTAATTATTTTATTTATGAAAGATTATTCTTTCTTTCTTTTTAGCTACAATTAGTTCAAGATTGGAATAAAATTAAACATTTATTTATTGCATTCTTTCATTGTTTGCTAATTAAAAAACTGATTGTAAAATTATTTTATAATATATTAAAAATAATTATTTTATTTTCCATCAAATATTTTACAAAATTTGTATTAAGTAGAAAAAACTTTCATTTCCTGATTTCTCAACTTTATTATATGTCGTGAGATCGAACAATTGACTGATATGCAAAATTTGCTTATCATGACAAAGGAACAAACAGAAGTATACGCATCCATTTGCAAACTTGTACTCGTTTCTTTTTTTTTTTTTATTTTTTCATCACCAGGAAGTTGATGTTCGTTTACACCATAACGCAGATGAATGTTTTTCAACATTAAAACATACTGCAAGACATTTACCTGCTCTTATAAATTCTTTATTGAATGTGAATACATCACGAAATTTTGAAATATAGAAAAATTGCACAATAATTATTGATCCATTAATTTTGAAAATTTAACTAAAAGAAGTAATTGTTCTAAAATAAAATGCCAGAAGAAAAACTTATTTTTGAAATATTTTAAAGAAAGGCTGCGACTATAATAAATCAAGTTTAATCATGAAATATACTTTCTTAAATTCACTGTATTTTATATGCTTTCTCGTAAAAATAATTATTAAAAATTCTTGTAGAACTGGACATTTTGAAAAATTATCTACATTATAACTTGCAACATTAAATGTTTATTAAATATAAGTGATATTATATATATATATATATATATATATATATATATATATATATTGAATTCGCATACAAGATTGTTGGCTTCCATAGAAAACTGACCAAGTTTCAAGTTTTACGAAAATTGCTTAATATCCTTGTCTTTTAACTAATTTTGAACTATTTCTTTTTTTGAAATCAACTGAAGTTCATATAATGTTGTTAATTAGAATATAGATTGTGTTAAAATTTAGAATGTTGCAGAGTCTGACTCAAATAAAAATGTGTGCCAAAGAGTTTGCTAAAAGTTTTAGAGTATACATCACAGTGATATACTTATGGGAGTTTCTAAAGTATTTAAACACTTACTAACAATTTTTTTTTTCGAAGTTGAAATATTTCAGAGTTAATCTTACACAGTTCAAATTTAAGAAAAGAAACTTTTTTTTTTTATTCACAGCCTCATACACTCTTTTTCAACATGACGAATAAACTGGATCCATCTAAATCGATTTCTAAAAATAGAACAGACTTAGCTTCATTGAAAAGTTCCCAAGGGTCAGGGTTTGCTGGTGAAAAAAAAAAGTGCACCCCTATAGAATATGTTCCTTCCCCGAATAGCTTTCTATAAAAAAAATTTCAGCCGGCATTCTTTGCTCCAGACAGTGGTCTACGAGTACATGAAATAGGTCTTCAGAAAAGTCTCATCTCAACATAATCTCTATGGAGTCATATCTCGTCTTTCGTCAGAGAATAATAGTCTGGAAATTTACTTCGAACTCTTTTTAACAAATCGTTAAATTTGTAACTTTAAATTTGTTTGAATCTATCATTCAGTTTTTCGATTTTAAAATGATTAACAGAAATTCCAAAATGAACCTGTAGTGAAAAATTTCAACCAACTTTAATTGCATTTCAATATTTCAATTAATGAGTATTAATTAAAACAGTAGAAAACTATATAATGAATAAAAAAATAGGAAATCAGTTATTTAATTTAGAAATATCAGTAGAGAGATCAAGAATTTATTATTCATCAGTAAAAGGAATTAATTAAATTAGCTAAAAAAGATTCACATTCTGTGAAATATAATTTATCATATTATGTTAATTGAAAACCAATCGAAAAATGAAAAATTGAATCTTAGAAAACACTTCGAATGTCAATAGAGCCACCATGTATATTTCCAAGCTCTTCATTTACTGAAAAGAGAAAATTTCTATTGATTTACTATTAGAATGAATGCATATATATTTATGATTCACTTATTGCGAATTTGAATAAAATAAAACAAGTTTTACTGTCAATAAACAATTATAATAATTTTTAATAAAATTTACTGTCAACTCTAGATTAACTAAAATCTCATTAAACTCAAGCAATAACAATCAAACAATATAGCAACCAATCTTCAAAATTCTATAATATGCACTTATCCTCCATAACAAAAATGTTACTTTAAAATCAATACAATCAATCGCCTTCCAAATTGGTTTTTGATTCTTTTCATAAAGGTTTCAATGACTTTGATTCAAGGTCACAAAATTTGCAAAACTTTTTGAATTCAAAACAAAAGTAAGAGAAATTGAAGACACATTAAAATCATTCAGTAAGCGTCTACACGTATCATTTAACAACCATAAAAAGGAATAATAAAAAATCAGAGACGAGTTTCGACACGCTGTTTTTTCAGTTACCGACGGAGAAGTTAATAATGTTAGCAATAGCAATATATCTTTGCTCTATTTTATTTTTCCTTCTTTTTCTTCCTGCTTGTCATTGCTGCAATAGAGGAGTGAAAACCATACCTATTGCATATACAATATAGATAAAATCAGTTAATCGCTTGTATAGTAGAAGTTATATTGAATAATTTTTGACAAACATATAAAACAAGTAAACGTCGTAGATTTTTTTAAAAATTATTTATTCTGATAAAAATTCTCGGTAGAAAATTATTTTTAATATGTTCAAGAATCTTTTTATATACAACGGAAAAAGTTACTGAAATCTGTAGGTTATTTCATGTCAATTCTATACAGGTAGTTCGGCTACAAAAGTGATAATTGCAAAAATAATAATGAAAAATATTCATAAAAATTCTTATTTTCTAAAAGCAGTAAAGAGTGGTTTTAATTGGAATTAAGATATAAGCGAATTAAAAAATTTAATTTTTGTTATTTGCATGAACTTTCCAGTCTAATTCCTCACATTTTTTAAACTAAAAATTCGAACATTCTATAATGGATTTACATTTTATTTAATACTAGATGAATATGCCCGCTAAGTAGCGTTTTATTGAAACTCTTTTATATCTGGTTCAATGAATATTTTGTTCGCACTTGATTTACCGAATGCTTACTTTGTTGACATTTTAACAGGAGAAAACGTGTATCAATATTTAGGAGATACACTTCCTTTAGGGTGTGTTTTTACTATAAGAGAAACTTACATTTGATCTTTTTTAAATGGCAAACTAAAATAATCGAAAGCACAAAGAATTTTAAGCAAAAATTGACTGAAATTTCAATTTCAAAAGTGAAAACACGTAATTCTACAGTTAGCACATAAGAACCGTACACATAACAAAATTTTTAGATAACATGGTCTCAACATGAAATAAATATCATGTATAAATTAGTTTAAAAAATGAATATGGAATTAAATGTGTTTGGAAATTTCCTATATTTATTATATAATGAAATCGGGGCTACTTTTACCCAGGTTTCAATGCATTTTCGATTGGCGACGTAATGGGAAAGGCGAAATATCATATTCCCTGCAAAAATTTAAATCTAAATGTAGTATTTTAAAAATGTAGCAAATAGTTTTAATTTTTTAAGTATCACTATTGGAATGCAGAAAGAATAGGAGATTCGATACCGTGTATACATTTTTTTCTCCAGCAGTCACGCAAAAATGAGAATTTTAAAATGACGAAATAAATCACAAGCTTCACATCTTGAGAATTCCGAAGTGGAATGTCAGAGTTAATTGTTTACAGTTAATTACACTGTAATGAAAATTTTGAAATAAAACTAGCTTTTATTTTAAGATAGCCAGACAGATATAAGTTTCACACCATTTTATGTGCAGATGCTTTTAACTTAACCCCGCGAACAAAAACTCGGTGGAAAAACAGATTTTATTTATATATTTTTGGAAAGAAAAATAAAGCACAAAAGATTTTGAAAAATTTCTATTGATGATTTAAAATAGTATTTTGGAGATAAGATAAGGTTTCTGGTGACATTTTTAGTGTCGAATTTAACAAAGGAGTTTTTTCAGTGGTTTGAGTGTTTTAAAACAAGAGAGGCTCACCATTCCATCAACCCAAAATGATTGATGGAATGGGAAAAATTATCAATAATGGCAGACAAAAAAATAATCAAATCATAAAAACATTACAGAAACGTTTTTTCATATTACTCATAAATATATTTGAACTAATATTATACAGTACAATTATATAGTCAATGGTCGAAAATCTGGCAATCGATACTGTTTTTTTGGAGTACATTTTTAAATTTAACCATCATCAGTAACTATTGAGCTCTTGATATACAGATTTATATAAGTTCACTGTCAGTAATTTGATGTCGAATAAAATACACTCAAAATAACAAATTTCGCGAAATATAATCATTTTTACGAAATGATGCACTACCAAATCAAACGAGAGAAAAAAAAAAGTTGGGAATCCTGATTTAAAAGATCAGTTTTTCTCCAGCTATGATATGATTCATTATATGATGCTTTTGCAATAAAAAAATCGTAACTTGTATACCTCTAGCTGAAACCACGCATGCTTTCTTGTGAATTAATTCACAAAATGTTTTGTCCTGAAAAATTGAGACGCTTTTACACAGCTTTATTTCACTTAATTTTTCTTCTTATTCTAAAGTATACTCATGTTCATTAAAAAATAAAATAGTTTGAAATGAACAGAATAGAAAAATGCAATCAATCATATCTACAAAAGAACATAAATAAGATTTATATGGAAGTTTTCCAATTATATGCATATAATATACATTTTAAATAAAAGGATAATTTATCTTTCTTATGAAGGTTAATTTAAGCAAGATAAGTAATGAATCAAATAAATTTCAGGACATTACAATGTAGATTTTGAGTATCTGTTGTTCTGTTGTTGTAAGCACATGAATTCCTAATTCCTACAACTGCAAATACCCACATGAAATATTTTCAATTCGAAGTATTTTTTTTTAATCTTACGATGAATTTAATAAAAAATTAAGGCGAATTTTCTATAATTCTCAGATTTACCTGCTGACATTTAGTAATTTTAATATTCAAATATATGGGCTCTAGTTAAGTCAAGATCGCGATTTTTTCAATAAAAAAATCCATCAAGCAAATCCCTTTTCCTCATAAAACATATCTTACAATCAGGAACCAGTCATGTTCAAGAAACTGAAAAGGAAGCTTTGATATTTTTAAACTAATTTGACAGCGCCGCCGAATCGGGTGATTTTACAAAGTCTTGTTTACAATTTGATTATCTTAATTTCCCCCAACGGTGATACGATACTAGAAACTAATATAATTCTTTATTTTGGTTTATTTCTTTGGAATTTAAAAAGTGTATTTAAAGAAGAAATTAAATATACAAAAGTTTCCTCGGCTCTCAAAAAATAATCAGTTTTCAAGAGTAGTAGCAACCATATTCCTATTGAAAAACAGCCAAGAAATATTCTGCTATCACTATCCATACAATTTTGAGTATTTATTATATTAATTTTTTCTTTCTTATATACATTATAATCAGTTTATTTTATTTTATTCATTTACTTATTTATTATTATTATTTTTTTTATAAAGATAAAGCCTAGATAGTAGCTGAATCGTCAGCTCTAGCCGCATGTGTTATTACTTTAATAATCCAAATCTAGAATGGATGTTTGTGTTTCAGGATCCAATTTAAACAATTGTTGCAACAAAGTGACCCAGAAAATGGATAAATCAATCAATTAAGTCACAGTCCTCCATATTAAAAGCGCTCACCTATTTTTCCAGAGTCTTTGCTTTTCAGAATTAGATAGGATCAAAAACTAAGTTTAATATTTCTAGATTCGCTTATTAAAAACAGATTCAACATTAAGAGAAAATACTCAAGGTACTAAATAATCAACGTATAAAGTTGCTGTTTAGCTAATTTATGTCATTATCAAGAATTCAAGTTAAACAATATAAGAATTTACATATTTATCTGTAAACATTAATTAAATATATTAATAAGATATTTATATATTAATTGTTAAGAAACAATAACTGAATAAAATCAACTTCATATTTATAAATAAAGACACTAATTAATTATTTAATTTAGTACTTAATTTTTCAAAAGAAATATATTTATAAACAGATTTTTATAACAAATACTCCATATTTTATGCAATCAAACAACAAAATTATAACACACAAAATTTATATTTTATATTGTCAATATATAAATATTTTATAAATTTGAAAATACTGTCTCATTTCCATGAAATATCATTAACAAAAACTTTCAATATCTTGTTGCAATACTTTTATTAGCTGCAAATGCTTTGCAGTTGTGTACATATCGATGTAGGTGATATAAATTTCTAGCTCTGGGCTAGGAATTTGGCAGATGAAAAAAAATCTATTATTTTTTTAAGTTTATAACCTCAACTCATGAATTTCAGATTTCATTTTCACAAATACTTTTTACATTTGATCTTTATCAAACTTAGAAAATTTTTTGATTTCACTACATAATTATTGAGGTTGATATATTTTACATTCCAAATTTTCCCATTTTAATTAAATTTCAGTTTATTGATGTATCTACTAACTTTGAAAATAAGGTGCCATGAAATAGAAATGCTGATGCTAGAGATACAAAACAATTATTAAAATATAATGCGCAAACTTTTCCTTAAGTTTAGACATCAAAAATGTATCTAAACTATATATAAACCAAAGATTTTGAGGAATTTGTTTAAATATAAAGGAACATAAATCAGAAATACAATAATCAGGATATTATATATAAGACCACACAGTTACATTCTCCAATATAATCACATTGATAGTTAATATACCAGACAAGAAAACTCTAGCTAGCATCAAACTATTGTTTAAATATTAGGATATATTCTTCTATACAAATATATAAATATAAAAGTATATGATTGTTCTTTGTGATATAATGTTCATTTTAGTAGGCTTAGAAATAAAATACCTAATTGAATGAAAAAGTGTATATAACTTATTAAAAAAAAAATAACAAAACTGATTATTCCTCAAAACAGTTAAGATATAGGAGAAAAATTTAGAATTTTAAGAAAAAATTGGGTGTTGTATTAAACAATGTATTTTATAAAAAAAAGTTTAGTAAGATAGGTTAAAACTAACAATATAATCAAATTATTTAGTGATCTTAACAAATGAGCTATTGTTTTGATTTTGAGCACCACTTATATTGTAATTCATTCTACGTATTGGCACAAAAATGGAATTTTATGCATTTCATATTAATATGTATTTGGCATTTACTATTTCTGTTTTTAAATAAAAATTCTTTAGTCAATATTTAATTTTTTTTACTACATATCAAATGTATTAATTTATAAGAGGATCACAAGGGAATGAAAATAGAGTACAATATTTAGAGATATATGTAAAAATGTAATAATCTAGAAGTACAAATAAATTCTGTTTGAGAAAAAAGATTAGCTTTCGTGGAGTGACTTGAAATTTATGAAAATAATTAAAACCTTATACCAAATGATAATATTAGAATAAAAAAAAAAAAAAAAACAAAGCACATTTTCAACAGAATAAATAATATTTCTTTATTTCAATTGAAACCCACTTATTATCAACAAAAAATTCAAATATTAAAGTACATGATTTTCAAAGATATGATTTTTCAATTACAGAAATAAATTTTATGTATTTAGAAACTTAGCATGGAATGTGCTAAAAATATTAATTCACACTTTAGTATAAATTTAAATCATTTCAAATATAAATTCAACATAAAATATAGTTACTATTTAATAGGATAAATGAAAATATAGAATTTTGTACCATCAACTCTAAGCTACATTTGTACAGATGGCACTGTACCGAGTGCAGCATTAAAATGTGAATCACATTTTTCTATTGGCTATGACTCAGTAAATTGCCAGAAATATTATTACAATTACAATACATTGTACTGAACAGAAATTACACGCTGAATGTCACTACTTTTAAAACCAGTTTTGTCATGAAGAAGAAATTTCAATATCACTTATTTTTAAAAGAACAAGTCAAAAGATCATTACCAATGTCTAATGAGATGTGTGCTGATAACCATTAGATAATTTTTTCGATATTATTTCTCATTAAAGTGAAAGTTCAATAAATTCCCCTTTAAAATCTTATTTTAAAATGTAATAAATTCAATAATTTTTTTTAAAATATAAGAAAGCAAATTAAAATAATCAACTGTAAGAAATTTTCTTTAAGATAATGAATATTAAATAGCTCAACACAAAATTAAATTTAAAATTGGAAAAATATAAGAAAAATAATAATTCTTATTTTTGAATCATATGCATAAAATATATTGCTTCAATATCAATGTTCAAGCAAAAACATTTTGCTTTTTTTCATGTGTACTTAATGAAATTTTATGGCAAAACATTTTTTTAACATTAAGTAATTCAGGAAGTCGAATGAATATCGATCTAAAAATAAATTTTCACAAGTACTTTAGCTGATGACAGATTAAGTACTTTTTCAACAATATATATAAGGAAAAAATACACAACAATGGCTGAACTACAGCATGACTTGGAAGAATCTTCCTCCTTTAGCTCAGTTCTCAAATAGACCAGTAATGCACAGCAAAGACTAGTTTGTTTTCCTACAAAAATAAGACATACATGCAAATAAAGCACCTGTATAACATAATATGAAATACATGTTGATAATAATATTCGCATACAGAGTTTAAATTTCCTACACAGATTTACTTCATACTCTACAAAGTGCTTAAAAAAACTTTATAAAGTAACAATTAAAACTTGCAACTTCAACAGTAAAATCAGCATTTATTATGTTTTTAGGCATTTAGAAATATAGAGTCAAATAAATAATATTTTTTGACTTAAGTTCCATTATTAATAACAATTCCAACCAGTAATATTAGAATACTTTCCAAGCAGATTTACATTGATAATAATAATTTAAACTTAATAAGAAATTATTACTTTCACAGTACTCCAAAAGGATCATTTGAAGGATTACGGGTTGCCACAGATCCAGCTGTGGGTGTACCTTGTATCACAGTATGCTGTGGAGAAGGAGATCCATAAATAACTTGCATTTGAGGCATTCCTGGTTGTTGTATAACATACGTTGTACCTGGATTCCAAACAGCTTGCATCTAGACATAAAACAAATTATAAAATAAAGCAATTTTTTCGTTTCACACAGTAAAATTACTTGTAATAATATAAACAAAAATTAATTAAGATAAACTGAAGATATTGAATAAATGCAAGAGAAATCATAAATAAAATTACAAACATATTTTGATAACTGAACAACTGGTAGAAATTGATAGATTCGAAGATATTATAGCAATGTATATAAGTATAAAAAGCAGCAAAACTATGCACAAATACTCTTATGATAAAGGTATTTTATTCATTGATGTAGATATAAATATACAACATCTTTTTTACCAATGGTTTTGAGAAACTTTTGCAATACCCAAGAAACATTTAGATATTAAATATTATGAACAATGTGTAAGTCCATCAATTATAATATTGGGAAATAACATTGAGAAATTTGTTGCAATAATAAATTAATTGATCAGAATTTATAAAAGCTATTTCAACCAAACACAAAATTTGAAATTTACTTCATAGAGGCAAATTGGAAATTAAATATTCCAATTTCGGATGTCCAATGAAACATTTTCCATTAAAAGAAACATCAAATTTTCAATTAAAAAGTGTAATAAAAATAAAATTTTCAACATAATTTATATACAATATTTATGAAATTATGATTTGCTTAAAAGGAACAGTAATTTTACATTCTATCATCACATAAAATATGACTTTACCTATCACAAACTATTTCTATTTTCAACTTATAGTAAAGAGACCAAAATATTTTGTTTTCGATATTGAATTTCTTTTTTAATTTGATGAAGGATTTTTTTAAACAAAACTTTTTTTATTCTTTTTCTTAATTTTATCGCATATTACTTTATTTAAGAATCTAAATATATTAAGTGATTGTTTTTAAAAGATAGAATACATTTCTACTCATTTTTGATAACTTGAATAAATGGGTAATTGATTTCCTTTGCAAATACACATAGGATACAGTTCAAACGATTTTTTTTTTTTTTAATTTGAAATATTACTTCAAAAATCCACATCTGAGCATAAAGTTGTAAAAATTCTAAGATGGCACCTGATATTTTAACAATACATGAAACTATAAATATTGAATTCTCAAGAACCAAGATATCAATATTAAAAATACTATTTCAGTGTATATTCCTATACTATAAAAAACATAAACCAGTGAACTAAGAGGATACTAAAAATTTTAAGATAGTCCATGAAAAAATAAAATATAAATCAACAAATGAACTTTTATTTTGAAGAGGGAATGTATTCAAAATCTGTAACATATGAAATTCTAGAAGTTTACAACACACACTAGTGAATGATCAAATGTAACTGGGGCTTAAAATATTACTAAAAGAATAGTAAGCAGTAACCTATAGTATTACTTTAAATAACTTCTCAATGTAGCTTCCATGAAAATGCAAAATTTATTTATATTAAGGGTATACAAACTTTTCCTTTTGTATATTTTTGATTAAAATGAAATCACGCTCTTTTGAATAAAATCTTTATCACGAAAATAAAAGTATTTTTACTTGAAACCCATATTCTTTTAAGAATTATTCCCTTCAATAATTATTTTGTTATTATCTTTCTAGAAGACCATTTTTCACTGATACCAGCTAATACAATACTTATAATATGAAAATGAACCATAATCATATAATTTCATATTATTTTACTCAAAAAGTAAGGAATAATTTCAAATATCATTTTAAGACACCTTAGGTATGGAAATTTTTTAATGTCAAAATTTCAATTAATATGAAAGTTCTTTCTTAACAGGAATAAAAATATATAAGAGAAAATACACCAAAATTTAAAAATTGAATCTAGAGAAAAACTATGCATAAAATTTAATAGATATTATCATTAGTTTTGAAGAATAGAATGTTAAAATAAAATATCAGTTACTTTTCCTAATTTTAAATAAATCTTGAAGTATTAAATATGTTGAAGAAGAAAATAAATATCAAGATAGACAATACCAAATAAGATATGTTTTTTTTAAATGAACTAGAGCAAAAAGCCAAAGATATGTTTTATTTTTATATAAACAAAATGTGACTTTTATATAAGCAAAAAGAGAATGTCAAATTAAGAAATCACTCAAATTATTAAACGCATGAAATGAATATTTTAAACCATATTTTGATATTAATTAAAACAGTACAATTTGTAAATTGTAGTAATAAAAGTTAACAGGTTATTCTGTAACATTCATCTTGTGATTATATACACTAGTGTGGTATATATTGCATTGCAATTTTTTATTGACATTTCATATATTTTTACATATCATAAAACATTTTCAAAACTACAATTATAGTTTTTTGAATTAACATTACTTGCCTGTTTATCTTTAAACATAAATAAGATTCTTCAATAACAAAAGGAAAAAAATAAAGAGATTTTATGCTGTTGACACCAAACGAAAGGCTAAATTCGGAGAGATACTGTCAGCATATGGATAAATTAAAAACAGCACTCCGAGAAAAGATGCCGGCAATGTTAAGTAGTAATAAGTGTAGGACATCATATTGCTTCATGACAATGCCAGGCCACATGCTGCTTTGGGGACTTGTTAAAAAGTTGCAGAGCTAGGCTGGGAAATTCTGTCACATCCACCATACACTCCGGACCTAGCACCATCTGATTATCATTTGTTTTTGTCCTTACAAAATTTCTTGCAGGACAAACAATTCAAGAACGAAGAAGATATCAGACAAGCACTGGTTCAATTTTTGGCCTCTAGAGATAAGAAATTTTTTATAAATGGGATATACAAATTGCCATCACGCTGGCAAGAAGTCATAAATAATAATGGCAATTATATTATTCAATAATGTTTATCCAAAGTATGAAAAAATGTATTCCTTTGTTTCATTCTAAAAACGGAAAGTACTTTCCGGTAGACCTAATACTTAAGATAGAAATGAGGCCCACAAAATGTTGAATTAAATTAAAAACCAGAATAAATTACCCATTTACCAGCTCAATTTATCTAACGAAGATATTAAATATTCAAATCTTGTTTCATTTAAAAGTTCAGAATTACATTAATAATTATTTTTTATGGTATAAATTTATCAATGATGCACAGAAAATTGTTATTAATCTATAAATTATAAGTTAAAATTTTTGAAGAAAATAAAAACTATCCAATATTTTCAATATTTGAATTGAAAACTTAGGATCAAATGTCTTGAAATAAATTTTGCACATTTTCTACAAATACAATTTTTAATATATACATTTACCCTATAAGGCTGTTGTGGTATCATCGTAGGTATAATAGTAGGAGGATATCCATAAACTGGCATATTCACCATTCCAACAACTCCTTGCCCAACACCAACAGCAGCAGGTGGCTGCAATTAAAATAACTTTTGTTGAACATCACAAATATTAAATAAGCAACTATTTTTAAAAATGTATAATGCTGCAATTTATACAAATTAAATAGAACAAATTGGAATATTTTTCAATAATATTTTCAACTAAATATGGAATAGACGGATAATTCACTTGAAGTTTGACATATATACAAACAACCTTACTTTACAAGCAATTAAAGATATACAAGAAATTAACCTTCACAGCAACAATACAATTATTGTAATCAAATAAACTATACAAATATGTAGATATATCCCAATCTAACACTGCATAATCAAATTTAGTCCAATTAATATTTACTTTTAGAATATATCCACATTTATGGCCCAACCTATAACTTTTGTTATTAACTGCTTATTTGAAAGCAAATATTTAGGAAATATTGAATAAATTTAAAATATAATTGTTGAAGATGGCATAGGTAAGGAATTAAAACTTTAAAGCTTATAAACACAAATATTTAGGAAAATTATTTGTTAAAATTTCTTAAACTAATATTCAGAGAGCACAACATTCAAAAGTGGAATTTCATAAAAAAAATTTTAGGAATAACAAAACAGCTTAAATGTTTAAATTTAAAACAAGTGCAATTATTTCTCATAAAATATATTTGAAATGCAATAATGTTATTATCCATCAATAAAGCAATTTAAATAAAAAATGGTTGCGTTTTATTTCCTAAACATTTTTTTAGTATCGATTATTGTATTTATACAAATACAATTTTTAAATCAATAACAGCAATTGATTTAATCACTATAAAAAAATTTTTCTTAATAAATTCTAATTCCTAGTAACATCATTTTTCAACACTTTTAGTTAACAAAATGTTTTAAACTTCATTAAATATCACTGCAAAAGAAGGCATTACATTTAAGACATAATAAATGGCAATGCATTTTATAATTAATTAAAGTTTAAATATTCACATACTATTTCTGAATTATCAATTGATTGCCTTAATAAAATTAGAGATTACTTGAAATTTATCAAATCTATTTCAATAATTAATATACATAAAAGATTATAATTTTTATAAAGTTTACAAATTGTTTAATTTTATAAAGTTTACTGCTTTATTTGTAAAATGAAATTCTAATTTAGACTAAGGCAAATGCTGTAAAATCTAGGATCTTGCAACATATTTAAACAAATTCACAAAACTTTTCAAAAAATTGAGTGAAATTCCCAAATTACAATCATGCACTAATTCTAATTCCTTTTATGATCATTCACAGTTTGAAAATTAACGTTTAAACTGTATTTAATACTATTTATCAGCAATATTTCCAACAAAATGAAACCATGCATGCATGTATGTATGTATATTATGTATGTATGAAGCAATAACATCCATTCTGTTATACTTTTGGACAATATGACAGTTCTTTAAAATGGAAAGAGGTAGTGGCTAGGTAGTGTCGTTCTCATAATCAACAAGTAGTGAGTTTGAATGTCAACTTAATAATAATAAATAAATAAAAACTGTTCACTAATGATGGCTGGGTTAGATTAAATAATTTACAATCGGGTGTTCTCCAAATGAAACAAAACCTCTGATGGGTACTTGGACAGGTTTCAGGAGTCTTCTTTTGACTTCTGCTTCTAAATTACAAAGGCTCCCGCCAAACTGATAAGATTTGAATTCCATGGCAAGTACAGAGAAGTATGTCTATATACACATATTATACATAACAAAAACATTAGTTCTTCCTAAGAATATAGAAAAAAGATAATATTCAGCACTTTTTCAATTATGTATAGAAAATACAGATATGATCATCAGATACAGTTTATAATCACTATACAGTTCAATTTAATGAAACTTATAAATTATATTAAATTATACTCAAAAATATATCAATTAGACGTGTGACATTATATATATTACCACATTTTGAGGCATGCTTGAAGCACTAGGGTTCCAATTGACTCCACCAGTTCTAGATGATGTTTTGGGTGATCCCCATTGATGACCACCTGGTCTGAAATAAGAAATGAATAGAAGATTCGAATGATTTGAAGAAAATAGCATACTAAATAGCAATTTTTTATTTTTTTTTCTAATAATTATATTACTTTTTAAAAAATGAAGAAATTCCATTATATATTTTTAACTGACATCTATATTATGCAAAAGAAATAAAATGATTATTATAAAAAGTACAAAACTGATGAACATTATTAATTAAAACTTAAAAGTTAGTTACATAATTCTCAATTGAAAACTTCTCTTTCATATTAAGTATTTTATTATCATTTAAATGGAAAGTTAAAAAACCCAGTGGAAGGAAACAAAATGAATGTTTCATGAAAGAACACATGAAATATTTTCTAAAATGTAAAAGATTAAAGAAAAGATTTTTAATTAAATTTTGTTTTTGTACAACATGAAAATATTTTTCTGTTCAAAATAAAAAGTGATCATGAAATATTACTAACCACAAAAAGAAATATTAAAAATTAAAAGGACAATTTTTTAGCTTAGGGTTTAAAATAGAGATGAGGTTTGATTTTATTTGCAAAGGAGTTTCGGGAAACAAGAACATTTAGAGCTACAATTTAAACATTATTAATGTAAATAGCACAATAAATTTGATTTCTCGTTAAATGGTCATTTTTATCACATAAAGGCTAATTAAAATTAGGGTCTAATTTAAAGAGGACTCTAAACCTCAACAGACATCCAAGACAGGGGTGTAATTTGAGCCCACAAACTGTTGAACAGAAGCCCAAAAAGCTAACTGTTCAACAAAATAGCATAATAGGAGTAACATACATTATAAATTCAAAATAAATTATTTTGCTATATACTTTAATTAAAAATACAGAAATGCTGACAATGCAATTAAAATTTTGATTTTTGTAATATAAGTAATTACTCTACAATTAGACTTTAAATCTTTTTATTTTCAAAATTTTACCTAGTTAGAAATATCATCAATTGACTACATGTACTACTAGGAGTGTGTTAATCATAAAAATTTTTATTGGAATTTTTAATGTAGAATTATTTATTTTAATTATTTCATTCCTATATATATATATATATATATATATATATATATATATATATATTCTAGGAAAGTTTTACAAATCTTATATATGTGTTTTTCGATAAAATTTTTACTATAAATCATTAATTTTATCTGGCATACGAAATTAGTAAAGTTCAATTTATGAGATTTCGACTCTTAGAAAGCTTGTCAATAAGGTCAAATATTACTAAAGAAATTTACATACATAAAATTTAATGGGAGAAAGCGAATGCTAAAAATATTTGCCATATATTTAACATACCTATAAAAATTTAAGTACATTGGACTTAAAATTTATATTACTTCAATTTGTAAATCAATATTCCACATAATACCAAATGTTATTTTAAAATTTTTACATTAAGTTAAGAAATTTATAATAATTATATATTGTAAGCATTACTCAAAATGCTAATTAAGTAAGACTCAATAAAATGTTTATTTTATAGAATTATAGCATCTTCTAAATAAAACTTTAACATTTTGGACCTGAATATCTAAAGAAAAATATTAAAAGAAACATTCAAATTACTTGACAGGCTTCTTTGGTCCATTTATATCTAAGTTTTGGACTAGAGTTTGAAGGCTAGAATCCAGATCAGATGATATAAGCTTTGAAGATGTGGGTGATGACTTAGATTCACACTCTTCAGGAACTGGTGTGGCAGTTGGGCTAGTTGTAGATTGAGGCTGTAATATTCCACCAAATGGATCAAAGCCTGTTCCTAAAATCAGACAAAAATTTGAAATTTATTACAAATCAAGTAAAATATTTCAACAATACCCTAATCATTAAAAAATATACCTCTTAATATTTAAATTTTCGAAATAGCACAATGTTTTCCAAGAACTTATATTAAATTTTAAATTATATAAGTTTTATTTGAGCACTCTTAAGCAAAAGTAAAAACACCTCTATTATATTTTGTTACTAATAAATACAGCCCATACTTTAACACATATAAACACATATGACATTACTCATTTTATTCAATGAATTAAACCTTAAATAAAGAAAAAAATTATCATGAGAATTGATACACATATAACAAGTTACTCTAATTATTATTATTTATAATAAGTTACTCTAGTTATCCGCGGATTGTGTGTTAAAAAAGTTCCGAATTTCGTTGTGCGTATTATACGCCGCTGCGGATTATCTGATAAAAACATTCTCCATCAGAAAAGCTTACAAGAAAGTTCTGGAAGAAATACTCTTTATGTTTCATAAAGTAAATAACAAGTGGTACCAAGACACACCTGAGTTATTTAAACTATAATCGGCTTTCTTCAATTACGTTCAAAAACGAATTCGGTTCCTTTTAAAGATATTACAGTTGTAAATTCGCTAACGTCACTGTGCAATTTGCCTTGATGTGAGCTGTTTCGTTTTTAAAATATTCAAATTCGTATATCGTCATATGGAAGCGAAATTTTTTAAGTTGCACAGCAAATTTTAAATTAAAAGCTATAGCGAAAGCAAATAAAAAAAATGGCGTCAAATGTGTTAATGGGAAGTGAAAAACAAAGCATGCGCGGTATAAAAAAAATGTATAAAATATGCAATTTGTAAATAATCCATTTCTTTCATTTAAATATTAACAAAGCAAATATATATTAATTTAAATATTTCATCGTTTTAAAAGATATTAGAAGCTAAATATCGATAAGTTTTACATGAATCTTCTTGAAATAATCGCTCTTTATCAATCTCGTGCTTTCATCTCAAGTTTATCGCACTTTGCGATGAAATGGATCTAGACTGATATTTTTCATAATAAATACTTTTTTTTTCTATACAATTTATTAAATTTTTAATCCTACTGTGCATCTTTTTTATTTTATGTGACACCCATATTATCAGCAATACATGTTTTAGACTATTCGCCGGGAAAAATTGCCGCGGATTATGCGATGCTTTTTTTCCTTTCACTCGAAAAAACGGCCGTGCAGATAATACGCCGCTGTGGATTATATACAGGAAAATACGGTTATACAATTATAAAATTTAAAAGATACAAATAACAAAAAGCAAGAAACAAAAACATTTCTTGTATTCATTTTAAAAGAAACACATTTTCTACATATTACAATAGAAAATTTGATAATGTAAACATACAAATATGATAAACTGATTAAAAATTTCTAGTTCACAGCTACAATCTTTTCTCAATCCATTTAGTTAAGAAAATATTTTCAATATTGTCTTTAGAGAAAATTACAAAACTATGCTCTACATTTAACCATTCATGTGCATAAAATGACTCTTGAGCAACAAACAAACCAACTACTTTCTTAAAACAATAACTGGTAAGAACTTAAATACTCAGTTTATGAATTATATTATTCATCAATTTATTGCTTCAGGAAATTAAATCAATTGTTTAAAATTATCAATTTCTTTAGAATTAAAATCCATAAAAATAAAAATTTTATAATATATATATATATATATATATATATATAATATTGCCTTTATTTATTAAATGCATAATTAGAGTGAGTGCCCATGGTTTAAAAATATGCAAATGGCTCATGGCCACTTATATACTTTTAAAGCTTTATATTTGTATTAAATAATTGATAAATATTCATTAATTTAAATAGATATTACTGTAGACATTATCGACAGACTCAAGCTAAACAGTAAAGAGACTGAAATGGATTTTGAAATCAAAGATACTGACTTTTATAAATTTTTAAATTACATATAAAATATAAAACCATTCCTTCCCTCAGAGTAACTTGACAATACTGTAAATCCATGATTTTAATGCACAACCATAAGACATTACAATTACAGGGGAGGTTAGTTGCTCATTAGTATATTCTGCTTATGAAGACTAATTAAAGGAGCTTAAAGTGGGAATTGAATCTACAAATTGCTGAACTGAAGGTCAGAGTGATAATTATTCAGTAACTGGCTCAGTGAGAAAGAGGAACATGCATCGTTTAGTTAATTTAGGGACAGTAATGCAAGAATAGAAAAATAAAATTAATATAATTTTGAAAATACTTTAAAATAATGTTGAACTTTTTCCAAGTGGCTTTAAAAAATTATGCTGAAAAATAATATTGCACAAGCTTATTATAAACAGGTAATAGTTTAATAAATCAAATATGAATTATTAAATACTAAAATATACATGTCAAAACTTGATTTTTTTATAATCACTATTTAAATATTTAAACCATTTAAATATTTACATTTTTTAAAATTCTTTCCATATTTACTATAAAAAAATTTTAATAAATAGATTAGTATCACTCACTATATAGCATATCAGTAAAATAAAAAAAATTCAGAAAATAAAGTTATTAAACAATTACAGAAGCAATTTCAGTTAAAATAAATTTAGTTTTTTAAAAGTAATTATAGGTATTGTAATTATTATAATTGTACTATAGTGTATTATACATTATGATTGTACATATTATTCATTAATACATTTAACATTCAATCGATACCTGTCCCTTCCAACTCAAAGCTCACATGCTTAGAATTATTCAGGAATCAAAAGGCCCAAAATTAGAATAAAGGAAAAAGATCAGGACATTCTTTTGTTTGATGACAGGCAAACCAACACATGTCCATCCCTACCTCCTGGCAGGCACTTAAAGAGTCTCATATATTCTGGGGATAGCAGGAGGTTTCTTCTTTGCTTTAAAGACCAGCCAGAATAGGCATCACCTCAGTACAATTTGGATTAAATTAGAATTATATTCTCATAACTGTCCACTTCCTCTTTATTGGACTTCTTTAATGTCAATAGTTTCTTTGATCAGATCATATGGGTTTGGTTTGAATGGTCATTTTTTGTACATCAGGGCTAATTAGGTAAGGACCTATT
The DNA here is from genome assembly GCA_026290005.1 of Latrodectus geometricus. Lineage (NCBI taxonomy): Eukaryota > Metazoa > Arthropoda > Arachnida > Araneae > Theridiidae > Latrodectus > Latrodectus geometricus. The sequence goes on along the minus strand of JAPDSC010132965.1, from coordinate 38,347 downwards.
GTTTAAAATGGATTTTGAACCACTAACAGCATAAAAACCCAAGACAAGATTTGAACTCATGAACTGCTGAACTAAAGGCTAAGCATTCAGCTATCACCTTAACTCAGACCAGGTGGGAGATTAGAAACAAAATGTACAGTTAATATATTTTATATGCGATCAAACTCATTTGAGATGCCATAAAGATTTTTGATTATTGATTTTTTAAATCTGATGAATTTTTCATTACATATTTGATATTTTATATCAACAAACATGTAAAATCCTGTTTTTAGATAGATCTGATCATGCATTACAATTTTACTTTAAAAGAGAAATTATTGACAATTTCATTCATAAGCAATATTTTGGTTGCAAAACAGCAAGGGAAAAAGTATACTTTTACATTTACACACACAAAAAAATAAATAAATAAAATAAAATAAAAAGCTTCAATAATTTCATTTAAGTAAGTCACCCTAGAGCTCAATAAATTTTCAGTTTGTGACAAATATATAAGCACACAACAATTAGCTCCTAAAATAATTTTCATCTTAATATTTCAGAAAAAAATTCAAATTTACTTATAAATTTTATATTTTCTTATAAAAGAAAAACATTAACTCAAATGTGAAAATCTTTTGCAAATTATAAAAAATGATATGACTTGAAAAGTAAAAAATCACATATTGTTCTAATAAAAATTTGCTATTATATTTGATTAAGAAATTCATAATTTAAGTTATTAATGACGTATATTACAAACAGTCAATCACATTATTTTTTCAATATTTACTTTTAATAGCAATATCCAGAAAATTTAATATCTGCAATTTCTAAAGCAAACTTGCATCCATAAGTTTAATACTAAATCAAAATTCACATGAGAATGATAAATTTTAATAAAGAACAGAGATGTTCAATCGTAATTTCAAAAAATAGCTTTATTGTCATTTTAAAATGGACAAAATAAACAATTATCTCTGAATAAAAAAATCGGATCATGAACTTGTTGAACTCAGAGGAAGAGCACTGACTGGTTAGTAAGTTTTGTTTATTTTGTTAGTTGCCAAAGGTCAATTCTTGCACACGGTGGCTATTTTAACCCAAACCAACAGTTTAAAGTGGATTCCAAACCACTACAAACATCCAAGCCTTAGGTGGTATTTGATGAACTATTGGACAAAGTTAAGGGTGCTAAGCATTTGTCAACCAGCTTAACCATGTAGTTTGCAGATCATCAAATTTGACATTGCAGGCGATAAGTTGCATACATTCATCACAAGCAGATGATTCAACTAAATTGTTTTTACATAATCTCCGGATAGAGATACTTTGGATTTTTTTTTTTTAAATAATTATAAAAGTTTAATTATAAGTACTTATATTTTTGTTCTAAAAGTTTTAAAAGATGGAAATTTGTACCCAAGATGGAAACATGATTCATATACTTAATAATAATTAGGAACTAAGAAATTTAAGATATTAACCTCCAGTGTCTGCTTGTACAACAGGAAATGCAGCAGTAAAAGGTACTTCTGAGACAAAATTTGGTGGCAGTCCTTGAGGTCCAGTTTCTAAATTAATGTAAAAAAAACCACAGACATAATGATTATAGTTTTATATGAATAATGATAGAAAATTTAATTTTAAAATAAAAATTTATATCTTACTTGGTAAAATGCTTTCATATCATAAGATGAAAGTTATATTCAACTTTGTAATAGCAAATTTTCCAATGCATATAAATTATTTTCTAATTTATGTGTAGTTTTTATTAAAGAACAAGAACCCTGTACAACTTATTTTACAATAAACATATGCAGTTAAAAATTTAAAAAAAGCAGATTATTTTATTAAATTGTAAATGGAGAGCAAAATATAGTAATAGCAAAAATATTTGGAAATAGTTAAGGTTTGAGGTTGAAATTTTATAATGTCTTTCTTAGAGCAATTCTATAAAATTAAACATCATTGGAAAGATAATTTAATTAAAAATAACATAATAAAATATATCTTAATATCTGCTTTTTACTAGAAGTTAAAGCTAAATAGTGAGCAAAAAATTCAACTTTCTAAGTTTGATAACATAATTTTCTATTAATTAAATGTAGTCAATGAATTGGATTATGTAGAAAGCTAGTCAAATATTTTATTTTGACGATAAGCTAATTACATTATAAGTAGGATTCAACTCTGGATATTATTTATTGGAATTAAAAAGTGAATATTTATCATTATGATTAACAGCACACTGTTTCCTTTGTGACATTTCATTAGCTTTTAACATGTTATAAAACATTAGGAATGTCTGAACTGACTGGTTGCCTGGAAATTATGTAAAATAATGTTATGCACTAAAGGTTAAATTTATGAAAACATTGGAAGAGAAATTAATAAAAATCTAACTTAAGTTGGCATTTTTAAATTTTTGAAAAAGTATAAGGTAATTCAATCAATATAAAATATTAGCAAAAGTTGGGAAAATACACATTAGCTGATGATATGAGATTTGAAAGAATAAGCTTATGAAAAGAAAATAATCTTTGTATATGCATGAAATGGTGCAATGAAACGTAAAAATCAGCAGACTGTTTCAAGGAAATTGAATCCAAGTGGTCTGAATGAAAGAACTTCAGGAAAAAGTTCCTTTCTCAAATGAAAAATATTGAAAAGGTCTAAACTAAGACTCATATTAATTTAACAATATAACAATGTTAAAATATCAGAGTTAATGAAATCAAATTCTCATTGTTTGCTGGTAAAAGCCTAAAATACATAAAACAAAGAATTGGGGCAAATAATAATTCTCACTGTCTTATACCTACAGTCAAACATTCTGTTAGTAAAAAGATAAGAAGTTTATAGGAATCAAAATTTGTAAGCAGAAACTTTACAATAAATAGAAACATATATTCATAGAAATGCATAAAAGAAATACTTTAGCCCAAATTAAAACCTTTAACACATCATCTTTACTTAGATAATCAATCAAGCATCTGTTTTCAACAAGTTTAATCTAATGTCATAAAACTACATTGCACAAGAAATTGTTTTAAGAACTCTGTTACCCCAGTACTAGTTAGATTTATACATTTGGTGATTTCAAAATCCTAGTTTAGTGCTAGTTTATATACAATTTCTTATCATAATATTCATTTAAAATATTTGCATTATTTTCATTAAGTTCCCTTTTCAGCCATGCCTTACCCGCAAATCATTATCCTGAATGTATATTATTTTTGTATTATTTATGCAATTAGAATTTTGACATTTTGCGGATCTGGTGTTGCTGTAATACAATTGAATTATTAATCTATAGGATTAAAACTTAATTGGTATTGATTGTATGCACATGCTGTTAATGAAAGTGGTCTATCACCAATGTTTAAAAGTGGAAAGTTAGGAAAATCCTGCGAGTTGGTGACATATTCATATACCTCTGGTGTCTGATACCATAATTTATCATAATTTTCTCAATTGCATTAAATTGTTATTATGCAAGTTTTGGTATTATAGTTTAATTTTTGCTAGTAATAACAATGAATTTTTTAATTGAAGTCATTTTTATTTTATCTTATGAAAACTTAAACTCACTTTATGTAATGTAAATGGTACTTATGTACTGTGACGAATACTTTAGCAGTAAAAATTTTGGTATTTTGTTAGCGGGACTAGTGCAATTTAAATGTGTGATATTTACATAATTCTCTTTGTTTTAGCATCCTCTATAACCTATGTTAGCATCTAAGTTTTTAGGAAGACTTTTATTTTATTTATAAGGTATTGTTTTTTCCAGTTACCAGTTTTAACAACATATCTATATAGTTAGCTTTTATAGTACATAAGTACCACATGTGTTTATTTTACCATGCTTAATAAACTACGATTATTTTTATCCAAACCTAAATATTGATACACTATTAGTTTAAACCTATCAGGTTCTATTAATAAAAATTTATTTAATAAATATTTAAACCAGCTAATGTTTCTTTTGCTCCAAAAAATATTTTATGTAACTGATTATTGCTACAAAAGGCAGTTAGCCTAATTGTGAGTCTTGGTAATAGAACTGCCACCCCATTTATTTAAACCTTTTACAAAGACTAACAAACATATTTCTTTATTGGGAAATGATATGGAAAAAGCATTGATTTTAATCCTATTTAAAAATCTATCATGTCGATTAATTACATTTGTGAATGAGAAACAACCCAACAATAAAACCCAATTAATAGAAACAATAATTAAGTCTTTAACAAAATTAATTGGTCATACACTATATCCAAAAAATAATTTGACTATCACAAAATCCCCTATGGAAAGACTTAATCATGACAATATAAAACTATTTATTATGAATTTTCATATCTTCTATGTCTTAGTATTAAGAACTTTCAAATATTACAAACCTTTTGCCTAATAGGTTTCTAAAGCTTGTGGTAACATATATATCTCAAAAAATAATTTGATTATCTATGGAAAGACTATTTATAAAATCCTCTATGGAAAGACTATATATATATATAT
>JAPDSC010132965.1:0-20537 GCA_026290005.1 Latrodectus geometricus | reverse complement strand
TATATATATATATATATATATATATATATATATATATATATATATATTATTTAAATATAAATTTTACATAAAAAATACCATCATTTAAAAACTTTTAATGACATTTCAAAGTAGAACTAAGCCTTCATGCATAATCTTTAATAAATTACATCGAAAATTCTGTAAAATTAATGAAGTAAAAAATTCTTATCTAATTAAAAATGGAATCCTTTAAAGGCAATAAAAGGAAATACATTTCTTGCTATTCTCAATTATTTATAAAAATCATAAAATTATTTAATAGAAGTTTACAAATTTTAAAAAAGTAGTATTGCATATTCTTTTCTATCCAATAATAAATTATACTTTCACATAGTTAAAATAAAAGTATGGAACTGATGTTAAAGAATTCCCAGTTTATGATATAAATAATTACATGACAAAAGGAATTACATGGACAAACAACAAAAAATGAAATTTAAAAGAAAGAAAAGATATAAAGAATTAGTTTACAAGACATTTAAAGGAAAGTTTAATAAGCCTATTAAAAAGAAATTAAAAGATATAGTATAGATATCATAAAATAATAAATAGGACATGAATTGCTACCAAATATTTTTCTTGATTAAATGGCCAAAGAATATTTCAATTAGACTAGTTATAAATGAAAAGACTAATGAGGTATCTATAAGGGAAAACAAATTGGCAATAATAGTTTTAGATATTTATTAAAAACAGAAAAATATTAAATATAAAAAAATATATTTGATGAAATAAACACAAGTATTGTTGAATGCTAAGTCATTAACTTCACACTTTTATCTTACTTTAAACAGGTCTTATATTTACTTAAAATAAATAACTTGTTTCAAGATAATTTATCAAGAAAACTTACTGATTCAGTAGACATATTTCTCAAAACACCTTCTTCTTTCCTGTTAAGAAACAATGTTCTTTAGCAATGGTATCAAAGTGAATTTAAAATGAAACAATTCCAGTTCATTTATAATTCAGGGTCCAAAAAGTTTTTAAAGAAAAGGATTACAGAAGTTTAAACAAGTTTCACAAATCACTACATTTTTTTAAAAGGTCTGATATTCTTGTGTTGTATAGTTATTATTCAATTTATTATTTTAATTATATATAGATTTACTTGTAATTATGTACACACATTTTTAAATTGCATAATGTCAGAAATAAATTTCTGTAAAAACGAAAGATTATTTATTTATCTACATAATATTCTTAATTAATGGTTTGTATTTTAATAAAAAGCATTAAATGAGTTTCAGCTATAACAAAAACAGTTTTATCTAAAAGCTCAAAATTCTTTAATTTATTTAAATATCATACATAATAAATATGTATTTTTTTTTTTTTAATTTTGCTTTTTTTTTAATTTATTGTTTATTTAGGATTTAGGATATTTAAAAAATATTTTTAAAAAATAACTAAAATGTACGTACATTAAACCTATAATTCAATTGTTTCCTCTTTTTTATCTAATCATAACATTTTAAAAAAAATAATAGGTTTTCTATTTATTTATTTATTTTCAAACAATTCAATCACTAGAATCATATTTAACTAAGACTTGTCAAAGTTAGAATAGTAAATTTATTAATTAAGTGAAATGATTCACTTATTAAGTAATGAATTAAAATAAAAAAAAATCTACTCAATCTTCCATACAATAAAAATGGTCAATATTGTTTTGAAATTTGTAGATACTTATAATGATTTTAACTTTTATATGAAGCTATTGAATTCTTTTAAATGAAGACACATTCTCATATGTTAATTTTAAATACATGTTAAAAGAACCCCTCTCTCTACTAGTTTCAATTTAGAATACATAATATTTTACTTATAACAATTCAAATACAGATGTGTTTATGTTGTTACTAACCACATAATTTTTTAAAATTTCTCATGCTATCTAATGAAATATTTTTTTTTAATAATCACAACAATAAAAATTTTATCTTTTTATTAAGCCAGTAAAATGCACTTATTTTTATGACACATACATTATTTATTATATTTTATTTAAAAAGTTGGCATCACAATATCTCTTAGCAACCAACAAATGATTTTTGCAAGTTTTTTGTTCTTTATGCAATTACTTTATTTTAGTTAATTTTTTTATTTAATGTTTAATTAAAAATTATGTTTAATTAATTTTTATTGATTTTGAGTTAATCGACCTAATACAGTTGCATAATAATTAAGAATATAAATAATTTAAGAGTTTATCCATTATTTAGAAAAGAAAAATAAGTTTTCTTAAAATGGAGAGAACTTATTAGTTATCAAGAATGAACTTACAAAAAAAAAAATAGCCACAAAGCAGGCTTTAATTACAAAACTCATCAAAATATGGCATCATAAAGTAGAAATGAAAGAAATATGTAAAATTCCACTAAAGAGTATGCCAAGAGTTAAAATGCTCACTAAGAACAAAAGAATTAATAATAGATTTAACTTATTAAGTCGTAGTTTATTATTTTCTGCAAATACAATGGTTAAAACAACAAAAATACCCTTTGATCCTAATAATGTGAACAAGTCAGTATCCATATGTGAAATATTTCACATCACATAATATTCCTATGGATGCTTTTATATTAGTTATTTTATTGTTGATATTAAAATGATTTACACAATTTTAAAAATTGCTTCTATTTTTTTTTCAGTCTTGTTTATATTGAATTACTATAATCTGACTTAGATTTATCAGAAATACCAAATTTAAATTCTTTTAGATTCATTTCATAGGAAATTAAAAAAAAATAATAAAAAAATTACATAAATTTATTAAACAATAATAAATTTTTTTTTGATATTTGATTAAAAGCAAAAATATTCTCTTATAGATCTTAAAAAATATTAAGCATAAGTTAAAATTAAAACATTTATGTCTTCAAAATGAAAATCAAAAATTATAAAATACAAAATATATTTTGAATTCTTCCTTGTAAAATGTTTACATTTTATAACCATCTAATTGAAAAGCACAACTTTAAAGCCAATTGGAGCAACTAAATTAGAACTGCTTTGAAGCAATAATAATTATTTTAATTTTAGGAAACAGAAGTAGCAATTTAAAATCAAAATGCAACAATCAAAATAAAAATGTTCATAGATAATCACTCTTACACAATATGAATGTAATAGTTGGGGTGTTAATTTTTAAATATATATTTTATTAGTTAACACTAAAATTTTATTAAGCATAAGTATCAATTTTCTTAATGAAAGATTTGAATCTTATTTAGCAATTTATTTTGAAAGTAACATATGTCATATAATATGCAAATATAACTATTGATATATAATTATAATGAACAAAAATTGATATAAATGTTACATAATAATTGCTTTTAAATTAATATTCACAACTTCAAAAGAGTTATACTAACAAATCAAAATTAAACTGCATACGCATTTTTTAATAAAAGAGCATTTTAAAATTAAAAATTCAAATCATGAATTTCCAAAATAAGACTTATTAGATAAGATATTTATTTAAAAAAATTTTTTGAACTAAACAGTAAAATGAAAAAAATCAAAATAAAACAATTTAAGATAAAGAATTCATTATAAAGACAAAATTTATTTTTTATATATTTTCTTTACATACAAAAAGCTCTAATCTTTTTTTTTTTTATTTTTTTGCAACTTTAGTTTTACCTATTAATTTTAGAAAAATAATATGATAATTTGCATATAAACATGGCAAATAGAAATGCAGATTTATTGGAAGATTATTAATGTGTCTTATGTCATCATATAGTGATATCATATAGCCAGCTGGTGAGAATAAAATACATAATTAATATTACTTATTTTTTTAAAAGCTATAAATGAAGCAATGTGAAGTCGCATATATATAAATAAAACCCTACTGAAAAGAACTAGTTTTTATAATAATTTTAGAAATATTATATGAAACTGTAATCTTTAATAACTACTACATTAAAGAAAATTACTAAAGTTAAAGAAGTTTTGTAGTTCAAATTTAATGAAGCTTTTATAGTTCTTTTTGATATTGATAATATTTTATTTCAGACTTGACTATTGTGATTTTTCCTAAAATTTAAAAGGTTTGTATAGAAAAGTTAAAATTATTTTATATATGAGTCATCCAAATCATGACTTGATTTATGTTAGTCTAGTGATAAGATCTACTCAAAAAAATTAGGGTATCATATTTTAATGAAATTGTGCAAATACTTTCAATGATAATAAAATAAAATATCAATAAAATAAAATATAGAGTAAAACAAAAGGAAAAAACTACTAATGCAAATTTGTTTTTGGAGTTAAAAACCAGAAAATAATGAGAGTATAAATTACCACTTTACCACTTACAAATCAAAACACTTCCAAGATATTACTAGGCTGAGATGAGCAAAGTAACAGTAAACATTGATGTTTACTAAAAACTGAGATTCAGTTTGGAAAGCTGAACCAAATATGTTACTAAGGAGACAAAAATAACACAATAAAATATTCCACAATCATTTATAAAAGATAACACGACATATATGGTAAGTTGTTGGAGCAAAAGCCAATCTTATCAATAACTTTATTAGACATGTACAAAAAAAGTGTACAGTAATTTGAGAGAATTACAAGTAATAAATATCTTGTATTACTCCTTAACAATGAAGTTTGAAGATTTATTTACAACTAACTATTGCCCTAAATTATTTTTTCATTTCTTTCACTCATTCCAAGGAAACTTTATATACTGCATTTTATTATGTGTACCTTAGTTATATATATATATATGAGAGGCACTTCGAAATTAGACAGTAGACAAGTGGAAACAGGTCCTCTGGAGTGATGAGTTCAAGTTCTACCAGTCAGATGGCATGAGTTTGGCATATGCTAAGAAAATGCCTTTTTGCCAAAATGCATTATGCCTACAGTAAAGTTTTTAGAGGTGAAATTATGTAGGACTAGGGATGTTTCTTGTGTAATGGATTGGAACCCATGATCCCAACTCATAGTAAGCTTAATGCTGACTTTTATTCAACTATTCTAGACAACAATGTGTTTCTTAAGTTGTGTTAATTTTACGGCTTGAATCATTGTTGTTACTTCCAGGACTTATCATGTTGAAACATCCAAAATGGATTGATATGTTGACAAAGGAGAAAAGTTATTGAATTGGCCTGCTTAGAGGACAGGCTTAAATCCTAAACAATACCTTAGCAAAAACTGAACTTGACACTTTTGTGAAGTATTTAATATTTCACAAAGAAAACTAACTTAATATTCTTATAAATCAAATAGAATAACATTTGCAAATACCTAAATATTTTTGTTTCATATATTTAACATTATTATTTCATGCTGAAAAACATTTATGCTTATCAGCATGAAATGATAATGTTAAATTTAATAAAAACTTACCCACGTTTCATTTTACAAAAATCTGCACCCATTACTCTATAGGTGGATGATTTTACATTTAAATATTTGGCGTATCTTCGAACAAATGTAGACATATCATAACCTGTTTGTAAAGATAAAAAATATTTATGAATCAAATTTACTACACCTAATACATAGATAAATTAGCTATATTGAATGTTATTAAATTAGCTATATTAAAAAAGTTGAAAGACTGTAAACATTAAATATGTCATACATGAAAATGTCATGAATTTCAATCATTTAAGAAACTAATTTCCTTTTAATAATCAGTGTTTGATAAGCACTCATACAATTTACAAGTCCATTCTATTTATTTTAATACTTGTGCTTTCTTGTTATCTTAAATCCCAAAATTTTAAATCCACCTTATAAGTTTAATCAAAAGATATAAATGAATTTGCAAGAAAAAAATCACAATAGACAAATATTAGGAAAAGGCAAAAATAAATAAGGTTTTTTTTTAATGAAAAAAATTTAAATTCCTTCACTAGAGATGGTTAATAACAAGTTGTGGTCACACCATATTAAAAAAAAAACAATTAAAAAAATTAGTGGAAATAATTCTTGGAAATATCAAAGTAAAAAATTAAAAAATGAAGATATCAGATCAGCATGATTCAATTTTCAGATAAATGATTCAGCTTTCTAGGGATAAGAATTTTTTTTTAAAAAATGGGATATACAAATCACTATCACACTGACAAGTCATAAACCATGGCAGCAGTTACATTATTCAATAAATTTTATTCAAGGTATAAAAATATATATTTATTTCCTTTAAAACTGCACAGAATTTTCTAGTTTAGGAGCATCTGTTAAATATTTTTAACTTAAAAAAGTGCAATAAAGTTAAAAAGATTTAAATGCTAATATTTGAAAATAAATTTTTGAAAAATATGTAATGTTTAAAGCATTAAACTTTTCACATTTCTAAAGAAAAGAAAATACAGTAATAAGTTAAACAGTCTGCTTTAGATAGCAAGATTCCACACATGTGCACACACACATATAGTTGTTTGCTTGCATTTAAAAGAATAAAATTAAACCTTTCAACATTATTTAAAGGAAAAAAATGTGAACAAAATAAAAATGTTTAGTCTAATCACATTTAATAGTAATTATAGTACAGTAAATAAGATAACAAAGAAAAAGTATTGTCATCCCAAATTATCCCAATTTGTTACATCTCTATTAGAAATAAATGAATGCCAAATAAACAGCATACTCTTTCACACATAGACAATCAATATCTATAATTAAAGCTATCATCAGGGGTTAAAAATTGAAAAATGAACTAAAAAGATAAAAATTATATATATATATATATATCAAACTATAATTCAATATGGAATGATAAAAGATACAGTAGATTTAAAGTTTTTCTTTAAAAACCAAACTATATTTATGATAAATTAAAATTTTGTTAACATTAGCATCCCTGGATAAAGAAAGTTAAGTTCCTAAAATTTAAAGCATAAATGCTAATTCTTTGTCTATATACATTTGACAAAAATTTATCTTTAGAAAAACAGCTTTTTTAAGTAACAATTTTTAACTTTTAGGCAAACACTAAATTTTATTGTCAAAGAAAATTTGAATTGCCAGGAAAATCAAATGGATGTTAAAAGAAAGATCTGATAAGATTACAATCTAAGGAACAAATAGATGTTTGCCTATGGCTTGTCCACTCTTCATAGTAATTTCAATAAGATTCATCATTCTCATACTGTTTATAACCATCTTACTATTAAAACTTAAAATTGTCAATTTTTGGCGCAAATAAAGTTTTTTTTCTGTAATCAATCATGATCTTTACAGTAAGAGATTGTTAGAAAACTGAATTATGATCTTTAATGTTAGAAAATACTGTTAGAGATTGAAAAATACTTCTCGTAACAAATCTCATGAATATCAATTAATTTTCCAGTAATCTATTTTTACAGTAAGTTTTCCTTTCTTAGTTGAAGTAAAATATAAAGAAACTTTTAGATTAATTGTGGTACAAATTCTTATTAGTTTAAGAAATAAATATTTCACTTTTCTTCCATATAACTAAAGATTTCAGTCATGCAGGTAATGTAAACAACGATTTGGGTATTGCTGTTTTTGTCTTAACCACTGCAGAAAATGATAAAAAATGAAGAACAGTAGTATGAAATGTAGATATATATCAGCTGTGATAGAACAGTTAGAATATTTCATTCTCCTATCTATGAGTATTTTCCAACAATCATTCATTCGAGTGTCCATTTAGAAAATGGCCGGAGTTTATACAAAGCAAAATTATGAAGCAAACTCTGATAAAGGCTTCATTTGGGTGATAATTATGAAAAATATATATTGGAAGCATTTCTATGTTGTAAGCTTTCTAACAATTAAATAGTTAGAAAATTTTAATGCAGGATTTTAAATTGAATTTAAATAATATATTCACTTTCAAAAATCAAGAAAACAATAAACTAAAAAAATTATAAGAGTGACATTGTGACAAGAAAATAACAAATTTTTATACATAAAAAACAGCAAAGATGAAAACAGTTTTGAAATGATAAACAATTTGAAAAACAATTATGAAAAATTAACTTAAAGAATAATTTAAAATTTCATGTAATAAAATTATCTCAGATAACAACATAAAAAATATTAATAAGCTACATAAGCATTCCTCTTATATAAAGTTAACAGTTTTTAATTATGCTCTCCATAAAATAATCAACCATTACAAAAAATCAAGTAATCATTATTTCTACTGTAGTGCAGTTTTTATGATGAATGGGAATCTTTTACCAACTGAATGGCTGATTGCAAATCCAACAATTTTAAGTTGGATTCAGGTTAGGCAAATATGCAGGCCATTCCATACAACCCTTATACACTAAAAGTAATCAATGACCATGACAGTTTAATGGGATAGTGAATTATCAATCATTAAAAAATAAGCAGGAAAACTTTCTGAAGAGCAAATCTTATAAGATCTGTAACTTCCTCTTGATGCCATACAACAATGTGAAATTCTTCTGTAGATATGCAAGTTAATATGATTTACACTATGCTGCTTCTACATTGGAATATCAATTCAATGTTTAAAGATGTTCAAAGGCAAATGTGAGTTTTGTGCTCTTCTGATTTTTATGTTTATTATCAAATTACAGGGCACACAAATCTTGATTAATAGACGAACATTATTTTGCTCTAATCAGAATCAGTCCAAACCATAAGTTAACAACACCTTTTCCATATTGCACAACTGGATTAGATGGCTAAGAAATAGAAATGCATTATACTTAGAATTAGTTTTTATTATTTTTTATTTTATTTTATAAGTAGTCAATTTGTGCAGGAAGGCAAATTTAACTCTAAGTACCAAGGAATACAGTTCATTATCCATGAAAACCATAGAAACACATTTATCAAGAAAACAAAAACTAATATCTTAAAAACCTTTTATCGAGATTTAAAATAATCCTTCACCCTTTAATATGCTGGCTTTTTATAAATACATTATTTTGTATATTTCTTAACATACAATCATATGACCAATTGCAAAATAATATATTTACAAAGCTTCATCTATCTGCAGTAGACAACAGTCTCTCTAATTCACATTTTCTTTTAAAAATTAATATTTTTACTTTTGGAAGTTTACAACACAGGCTTTTAAGAAAATACAAACCTTAAATATTTTTATATTTTAAAATGGGATCCAATTCTTTAAATAGATTAATAACTGGACTGAGCAATTATTGCCTAAAATAACAGATTTCTTTATTGAAATTTATTGAGAAAGGAAATAAATATATTTAAAGATACCATATTTCCATCTCCAAATTAATGAATCTATTAAAGTATAAAAAACTATAAAATATGTCCTATCCTAACAAGAAATCAATGAATAACAATAAGAATTTATAATTTATTTTTTTCAAAATTATAATTTTAAGCATTAAGATTTAACTAGACTGTAACAGCCTCACAATAGCAAATAAAACCATAAAGCTCAATTAAGTTTTATAGTATTTTCTTTGTCTACATTTTTCTGGAATTTTATGTTAAAAAAGTTTATGATGTAATTAAAAATTTGTTTGTCAAAAATACAAGGAATTACCTTGAGATGCAGTCCTGTCTACAAAGTTACTGAGATGAAAAGAACAACTGGAAGTTGCCATACACTGAATAAATCTCTGAAATAAATGAAATTAATTTTATCTATAAAGATAAGTAATTTGGTTAAATAATAAAAATTACTTAATCTCAAAAATTCTTATTGTATGTTAGTACATAAGCACATTTTAAAAACTTTAGCTTACAAGCAATTAAAAATGTGCTAACATTTTATCTTTACATTTAAAAAATAAAAGAGTATTATTAATGAATTCAACTTTTCACGCCTTTAATCTATATAAAATCAAAGTGAATTTATGAAAGAAATTACCAAAAGATGATGGTACAGAAATTGAAGAAAATGCATCTGATTTACATTTAAATGCTGATAGCAATTTGATGTATGTGAGAGAAATATCAAATAAAAACATCAATAACATAAAAATATGAAATTTCAGAAGACATCTAATTTATGAGGAGAACAACATTAAAATAAATATTATAATTATTTTTCAGCTTAAATTTTATTTGTATCTTTATGTAAATAACAAAATATTTATATAAAAATTTATAATAAATAGATAAGATTAAAATATTTTATTGCTTTAAAACATCTTTATTTGAATTTGGATATCTTACTAAAAACAAAAATAAAAAATAAATTAACAAAGAATAAAAAAAATGCAATGAAAAAATGATAAATAGAGTTTGACAAAAATGTATTTCTTCATAAAGAACAGAAAACACAATTTACAATCTTATGCATTAGTCAAACATGATGTGGTTTGATAGTCATAGTCACTATATGGACATAAAATCGATCAATGTCCACAATTATAAGTAGATTCTGAATGATGACATAATATCCAAGCTCAAGTTGGGAGTTGAATCTTTGAACTATTGAACTTATATTAAAATATTTAACAGTTCAGTTAACAGAATTATTTGCATCATTTTAGAAATTACTATGGCAAAAAGATAAAATTTCAAACTAACATAGGTTACTGATAGGTTTCATAAAAAACTGACATCAAACTGATAGGTTTCATAAAAAAAAAATGGAGATGGCAGCACAATTCATGCTCCCTCTTTCAAGAAATCTAATAGGGACTTGATACATGGCCAATATACAACACTTTTTTTCTTCCTTTTTTCTCATTTACAAAATATTTCTCAATCAGCAAAAACAGGTCCACTGTGAAGAATGATTACCGGAAGAAATAGATTATTGATTGATCTGAAGTTGTTCGACAAATTTCATGGAATAAATTAATAATTTAATTTTAAAATAATTAGATGTGACTTAGATTTTATTGAATTAAAACAAAATAAAAAGAGCATAATTGAAAAATAACAAATGAACTGTATAACTTGCTTCATATTACTTTAATATTAACTTTTTCAGTATTTTATATAAAAATAAAACAAGTCTTAATACTAAATTTCAAATATAAATAATTGATGCAAATAATTAAAATGTAAATAAATTTTTTAATTTGTTCTCCAAAACACAAAATGTTCAAAATGAATATAATGATACTTTTTTATTTCATATAATTATATATAAAATATTTTATTTACTGTGTTTTCCTGCATATAAACCACAGCAGACATATACAGGACTTTTACTCAAAAAAAGGCCATTCAAGTAAAAAATTATTATTTGTATGGCCTTTTTTTTTAGTAAAAGGAAAAAAGCGTTGTATAATCCGAGGCGGTGTACAATCCGCAGCAATTTTTTTTGGCAAATAGTCTAAAATATGTACTGCTGATAATATGGGTGTCACATAAAATAAAAAATGCACAGTATGATTAAAAATTTAATAAATTGTATAGAAAAAAAGCATTTATTATGAAAAATATCAGTCTAGATCCACCTCATCGCAAAGTGCGATAAACTTGAGGTGAAAGCACGAGATTGATCAAGAGCAATAATTTCGAGAAGATTCTTGTAAAACTTATTGATATTATATACTTATTGATATTATTTATAGCTTATAATAACTTTTAAAACGATGCTAGACATATTTAAAAATATATATATTTGCTTCGTTAATATTTAAATGAAAAATTAAATTATTTACAAACTGCGTATTTTATACATTTTTCTTTTATAAAGCGCATCCTTTGTTTTTCACCTCACATTAACTTGTTTGTCGCCATTTTTTTTTATTTGCTTTCCCTATAGTTCTTAATTTAAAATCTGCAGTGTAACTCAAAAATTTTTACTTCCATAGGATTATATCTTTACGAGGAACCAAATTCGTTTTTGAATGTAATTGGACAAAGCTTATTATAGTTTAAATAACTCAGGTGTGTCTTGGTACCACCTGTTATTTATTTTATGAAACATAAACAGTTTTTCTTTCAAAACTTTCTTGTAAGCTTTTCAGATGGAGAATGTTTTTTATCAGATTATCTGCGGTGGCGTATAACATGCACAATGAAATTCGAAACTTTTTTAACACCTAATCCGCGGATTATATACAGGAAAATACAGTATATAATCATATATAAATATTGTATTATATAACTATATCTTATGAATTTTCATTAATATAATTATGTGTTATGAAGTTTAAGCAAAAAAAAAGCATTGCATCCTATTTGGTCCAATTCTACTTTTATACTGGTGTATGCTACTTCTCGATATACTAAAGCAAAATATCATTAAAAATAATATGTTATTGGTTAATTACCTGTCACTAGTAATACTATTTTTCATATTTTATTATACTTAATAATATATATTCCTGTAATTTGCATACAATTAACTTTCCAGTATTTTGACAATAGCTAAATATGATAGCCAACGAAAATATTACAATACTAAAAAGAATCCTTAACGTGAATTTCAAACCACAAGATAATTGTAATTCTATGACAATTTCATATGAAGCTTATTGCAGTTCTGGCAAATCTTGCATTTTTATGGAATACAGTTCATTAGTATTAACATAAAATTATTTAAAAACTGATTTTAAAATTAAAACGGCAAATTTAGTTTTAAAGTTTGAAATTTGGAATTTTAATTAATTTAATATAAAGTCAGAAATATATAAGATCAGTCCTCATTTGGAAGTTTGAATTATTAGTCAATGTTTATTTGAAAATTTTAATAATTATTAGCTTCTTCAATGAAACACTACATACATACATAATGGTGCATGACAGTACCTTAACAGCTTTGGAATACACACTTATCAAGCACATCATAGTTTTGAACTAGTCAGGTAATAAGTTCACACATGATCTGACACCCTTCTCTCCATTTCTATGCAACACCAGCAGAAGGACTTGGATGTCACAGATTAACATAGATATATCCCTGACCTATGGAGCTCCAGAGACCTAGTGAGAGTGAATGTAGTAACCCTCCTAAATTATTGCCTTCAGCAAATGTTGCTACATTTTACTGATTTTAACGTGGAACAAAGTGAAGTACTAAGACATTGGGGCTCAGGCAGCACCTCATAGGATGTCTTCTTATAGTGTATGCTAATTCTTGATTACATAAATAAAGCTTAATATCATAAAAAATTATATGTAATTCATTAATTACTTTTTAATAGTAATACTTTTTCATATTTTACTATATAGTAATATATATTCTTATTTTTTGCATAAAATTAACTTTCCAGCATTTTAACAGGTTTTTTTCATTGTAAATAAATTCAAAAAATAAAAATACCCAAAATTAAAAGAAATTGATTATATATTGAGAAGAAAATTAAAAAATGGTTAATAAAAAATGTTTGACAATTTTTTCCTTATTAGATATTGTCAAGCAGTTAAAATAAGATTTTACCAAATAGAAGATGAAAAATTGTAATATTTTTATAGATATACCTAAACTGGTTTGAATTCACAATTAACAAATCAAATAATTAAAAGAAATGACATTGTAAGCAAAAATAAGCATCTATGATAATTTTAATGCTTAAGTTCAATTCATTTGCGAGCTCATAAGCACCAGACTATAGTGATTAAACAATTGTTAAATGAAAAGTGGATGTGACACCAGCATCAATTATTACATTTATTGCCAAATTTGGGAATGGATTAAAAAAAAAAATTATTTTTTTACCTCGTTTCCATAACACATAAGATGATGAGCAGTTATTAAAGATTTAAAAACCATCACCCAAGAGGTCTGTTGGGTTCTCTGAATAAGAAAATTACATAGTTCTGGAACAGATACATTTGGCTCATTGGTACAATGGATCAGATCTGACAAATGAAACAAATATTATACATATGAATTATACAAATATTTTATATAAAAATGGAATTAATGGAAACATTATTGATTAAAGAAAATATAAAACTATAATTTACTAAAAATAGATATAAGCACTCAATTCACAACTATATTAAAAAAGAAACAAAAGAAAGACTTATTAACACAATTGCTTTACAGAAAAAGCACTTTAAATTCTAGATGAAAACATTGATATTTTATCTTTTATTTCATTCATTAATATGTAACAAATAAAACAATTTAAAAACAAAATAATAAATATTGGAAAACAAAGTATAAATACCAATATATTTGAATAAATCTACAAGAAAATATTAAGATGTATCAAGTACTCATATAATGATGCTTGAATAGTCACTATTCACTGAAAATTGAAATATACGTACTTAGAATTTTAACTAAAAAAATATATTTGCCAGTTTTAAAAAAAATTTTTAAAGCAGTATATAAAATCCCTTGCCTACAATATAAACTACAAGTGAATTGTTAGAAAAAATAATATTTTCATTCTAAATATTCAGTAAAGAGCAGCAATTTTTAAGTTCACTGAAAATTTCATTTTTTAAACATGTAATGAAAGATAAATACAGTAGATGCTTGTTTCTAGGGACCAGTAAAAAAGTTTGTAAAATAGAAAAATGTATTAGATTATAAAAATCTGAATTTTTTTACCAGCTTTATCTTTATAAATAAAACATTAGAAAGAATTATTTAGAATGTACTATAAGAAACACATAAAAAATAAGATTCATACTTATAGACAACACTGATTAGGTGGTATTGTTTCTTTTTTTAGATTTTTTTTTTCAAGTTTTTAAAATAGTCAAGAAGCTGTTCCTGGAAATTTTATATTTTTTGGCAAAATTTATCTTTAATATTCTCCGTCTACTTTCAGAACTTTCTTTTTCATCTCAACTGATAAACAAGTTTGTATCTTCAACTGTGCAAATCCTCAACAGAATTGGCATAATTAATGTCGACAAACAAAGCTTCATAAATTGAATTGTTCGAATGAAATTAAACCAGCCATAGAACAAGAGAGGGCAAACTTTTAAAGAGTTTTCCTACTTTCTATATTTTTACATATGGGGAGGAGAGAAGAAATTTTCCACTTTTCTGAGTCCTTAGGTATGGAAAACACAGAAGTTGAATTTAGCATCAGTTCTTCTAATTAAATCTCAGATATCCATGTGTTTTCGATTATTGTTCTCATAATGTCTGGAATACTTACACATTTCACTCCATTGTTCAAGAATAAAATGAATTCTCATAAGTTATATCAAAAGCAATCATAAAAAATTTAAAAAAGTATCAAATCATAAAAAATTTAAAAAATGTAAACTATTTGCCAGAAATGAAAATTTTTTAAAAAAGAGTTTTTTCGTAAATAGAAATTAAAATTATCACTGTATCAATAGTTTTAGAGTAAGAACTAGCCACTAGTTCATAAAAGCGTGAAAGTACTTAAATTACAGGTTTGTAAAAATGAGTAACTAATGTATAATGCAGGTTTTCCAATCTTTTTTTATGTACCCTTTTTATCGTAAGACAGAAATATTTAGAATCACAATATACAAAATCCAAAATCACATGGAATTATGTTGGTGAGAAAATTGTAAAGATATAGTTGAGAAAATTTAAAATTGAGACGACCTGATAGGAAAATGGATAGGAATTGTGAAAATTTACAAGCACATTTTTCAACAGTCATAATATAAAAATAGCAGTTATTAGTTAACATGAGCAAATAAAAGTCTTATCCTTTCATATTCCTTTTTAAAAAGTCCATTGTTTATGAAGCTAAAATTTAATAATAATATTTGATTTGATTTTTTGGCAAAAAACAGTTATATTTTGCTCACAAGTTTATCTTAATTATAACTGATTAATTAAAATGGGATCCACAGTTTAAAGTAGGTTCTAAATTATTACAAACACTTATTTCTAAGATTAGATTTGAAGCTACAAACTATTGAACCAAGAATATTAATTATTTGGCAGTCAGCTCAGCATTTAATAATAGTAAAGAATAATGTTAAGTTGGCCATTCAAAGGACACATTTTAACAATGCATTTAAAATCCATTGTTTGAATGCTAACAGCAATTTTTTAAATATTTTTATTCAGAGATACATATTCTCTTAAAATAAATTTAAACTAAATGTTTTTACATTTTTAAATGTTAAAAAGGTAAATTTTCCTAAATAATTTCTGTGAATTATCTGAACTGAGATATTAAAACAATATCATGATGTATCTTATAATTTACATACATATTTCAAATCTGAAAAGAATTTGAGTCCCTTTTATCTTTATGATAATCAATCTATGACTTCTGTTAAACACAGAAGTTTATTGCAATTGTGATTATCTTTGAATTTCACAGAATATTGTTGTTGTTTTTTCCCCCGTCTGTATCCCAGTAAACGGTACGCTATTTTTATACAATTAATATAATTATACAATATACAATTAATATAATTATATAATATAAAATTATATTATTTTATACAAATAATATAGTTTTATACAATATTATATACAATTAATTATAATTGTATATATGCGTACCGTAGTATAATTGTATACGTACCGTACAAGGAGCGTTCCGTTCACTGGGAATTAACCTTTTCCCCCCTTTCAAGTGCCAGCCAGTCTTTTTTTACTTTATAATACATTTAATGATTATCAACTGCCTGAAATAAAATTAGTTTCATAGCACTAAGTCAGATTTCATTTAGCAGTAAATCCAAATTGAAAGAATGAAATTCAACTCAAAACCTTGAAGACATACCTGATTGTTTTGCTCTTTTGAAGAAAGTATTTTGAAAATAAAAGATAATATCCTCTGTAATAATGTGCTATATTTAACTAGTATATGTCAATATTTTTAAATGTACTCATAAGAGTTCTTTAATTATTTTTAACTTAATTTGAGTGAACCCTGTAATATTTACATGATTGCATGTGCATTTTCTAATATATGTGTCCAAAAAATCAACTTGATTTTAACCTTAATTAAGATTTTAACAGAGAAGTTTGATTTACATAAAAATAACTTAAATTGAAGTGCATTAAAAAATTAATTATTGCAGAATTTAAAATTGTTAGATGAATGAAATTTTGGAAAACAATACTATCATAAAAAATAAATACAAAAAAAGCCATTGATGTGATTCCAATCTGAAACACAAATTATTCAATTTGGTTAGCTCCCCTATAATCCTATTTATATTTTATTAAATATCAACTCTAAAATGACCTTCTTAAGCTAAATAAACACATGGTCAGTAATAACTTTAACAATTATTTTAAAAAGTAACAATAATTAAGTCAGCAATTTCTAGAAATTTAGCTTAATCATTATAGCATTCTTAAATACATTTGTACTAGATGGTGTCAATTCTTATTGTTGTCATAATTTGATATAATTAGATACTAAATTATCCCTACATTGAGCAAAAATCTGCTGATATTATAAAATTTATATTTATCTAGCAAAACTATAACAATAAATAGATGTCAAAGATTTAGCTAGGGAATTTTACATAATTATTTAAAACATTACAACACTTTTAAAAAAATTAAGTAAAAAAAAAACTAATATTTTGTACTATGCCAAATAAGAAATAAAAAATATGAGTGCTTGTTTATTTTTAGCGAAATGTAAAGCTCAATACATATTACAAAATATCAATTGGTTTTAACAGAATGTAAACGAAATGTTCTTGCACGACATGAAGGAAGTCGAGCTTATATTTTCTGGCTCGGCCTCTTCCGTATTGATAAAATGCCTTAGAGGCAACTCGTCCCCAGTGGAAAATCTATTTGTATAAAAACAACAAAAAACCATGGGTAAATTTCAAACGCTAAATGAATATTCGAATACAATTTTAAACTGAAATATTAAAATGTAATAAAAAAAAATCTAGAGTTATTACCGGAAAATTCTGATCTAATATAATATCCAAAAGAAAGATTTATTAGCGAAATTTTAATACAAAATATCTAAGTTAAATCCATGTACTACAGCTCAATATATAACGAGATATAATATTCTAAATTTAAGGCATAAATCCAACTTATAAATAAAATCACAATTTATTATGTCCCCAATTTATTCATTATATGCATATACAGACAGGAAGATAGATAAATCGCTTACAATCTAAGTGCTTCTTTTTAGGCCCGATAATTTCCTCAGTTGTTGCTTTGCAAACTGCTTTTTCAACGTTTTGCCCATAAATAGTATGCTTCGCAGCAACAAATCTATCATGCAAGGTTTGTCCCGCCATATTAGAGTTATGTTTATTTACTAAAAGCAGTAATGGTTTTTTGAATTCAATTCCATTCAATAGATAAAGAAAACATGGTAGTTTTATTTATAATTAATTTGAGATTCCGGATGTTATTATATAGTACCAACAACTTCCTTTCAAGATTAGCTAGTATGTATCCCTACTTTCACATTTACGTTTCTGTTTCTTTGGTTTTAGTTCTGCTTACAATAATAATGGGTTCTATTGATTCATTTCAAAATAACGAATCTAAGGATGAATCACAGAAAATTAGACCTGAGTCATAGCTAAGATTATATATAAGAAAATGCATGTTTTCGTTAATAATAAAGTTCTAGTCATTAGAAGTTTTATTATTTGAATGTAGAAAAAATGGAATAACATATGCAGTCCAAACAAATACTTTCCTAAAAAATATTTTTAAATCAAATTTCTTTGTTTTTTTTATTTGTTTTCATTACAGGTTAAAACTAACATTAATTACAGTTTAAAATTAATTATAATTATTTAATTAACTTTTAAGACAAACTGTTATTACTGGTCTCTATTTTAAATTTATTAATTGTTATTGTTTATATTTTGCTAAATAATTTAATAGCAATGAATAAAAAATTTATTTCTTGTAACTAAAAAATTAAAAATAAAGGGCACAAAAAATGTGAAAAAATTTTCTCTGTGAAAGTTATTATTAACATATTTTCCACTTATATACTGTGTATTAGATCATGTTTTCCACGTATATACTGTGTATTAGAATCAATTAAATATGTTAAATTTTCATTTATCTCTATAAACAATTTGTTAACTTAATTCAAGCACTCAAGCAAAATAATAACCCGGTTAAAAAAATGAAATTAATGCATTAGAACAATAATTAATATAATTAAATATTATTAATATACTAGATATTATCATTTTCGGAGTAAAAAGGATATAAACAAAACCAAAAACACATTGGTTTTAAAAAGGATCACGGCGTAATCATTTAGATATATTAGTTTGGGGAAAAAGTAATCCATTATTTTTTCGGTAGACGTCTGTAGTGATCGATATCTCGTGAAGTATCTATCAAACAATTTCAGATTTATGCTCGTTGGAAAAGTGACATTTGACAATAAAATATCCTCTTGCGGTTTTTTGTTTGATTAATTCAGTTACGAGTACAAATTTTTAAAAATGGAAGACAACAAACAGAAAATTCGATACATTTTCATTTTACTCTTGTAACGGCGAAAAAGATAGCCGGGTAGCTAAAATTGTGAAAGGTGTTTATCGTCCTATATAAGACTGTATCAACCAGTTATGTACAATTTTTGTTTCGTCGATTCCGTTCGAGTATTTTTGATGTTAGAGATGCACCTCGCATGTGGATACAGCATCGTCGAAAATGTCTATAAAATATCAAAAATGATTGAAGTTAACCGCATGTCAGCAGCCGTAATGCGCAAGACCTAAAAATCTACATGAAAACTGTTTCAAACCTTTTTACAAAGTGAATCCAAAAGAAGTTACATAAAGTTCACGTAAAAATGATGGATTTCTTTTTCCCCAAACTAATATATTAAATACTTATTTAGAAATAAAATCATACATTTTTTTTAAGTTTAATAATTTTCATATGATTCTTCACATTATTTGTGACTATGGCTAATGAAAAAAAAACTTTACAACATTTAAGTAATATAAAATAATTTGAGATCAACAATGGGACAAGAATTACTTTTAAACTTATCTATGCTATTATTAATCTAGAGAGGAACTTTTCGGAAGGCAATTAAAAACTGTAAGAAAATCAATAATTACTTAAGCTTTCTGATTGCTTATTAAATGTATGTATTAAAATATATGTGTATGCTTATATTTAATATAATTATTCATTTGGATATTATATCAATCAATAATTATTATGTTAGGTTGCAGAATTGCAAAATAAACTGAATTTAAAATATTTTTTGTAATTCATGTTTCACTAAAGAAAAAAAATGAATTCAAATGAATGAATTCAAATGAATTTTAATTAATCTATTCTATATGAGGAACACAGGGGTAAAATTATTCTCGTACGCATGGATTAAGAACGGCAACGTTTGAACCATTGTCAAAAGATGAGGTTGACGTATGAGCTATATTTTTCATGTCAAACTCACCAGAAGAGAAAACATTTAACTTCACAGGATTTTCATTTTATATTACCCTTTTCAACTCAACAGTTTTCGATAACGTCTGGCATTGAATGGGCTATTTTCTGAACACAAAAGTCAAATGAAAAATTGAACCCTTCTAAATTATATAATTCGTTTCGTCAAAAAATAATTAATGATCTAGCATGTTTCAAATTTATGAACCAATTTGCTTCTAATTATAAATAAAACAAGTGAATTTTTACCCATGATATTATTTTTTGGAAGAAAACTAACCAATTACTACAAAATTTAAAAATCTCTTAAGTC
>JAPDSC010132962.1:20075-30884 GCA_026290005.1 Latrodectus geometricus | reverse complement strand
CCTATCCAACGTGGGAAGTAAGTATAGGGAACCCCTCCTCCCGGAGGAGACATAGAAGAAATTCGACCGCCCAGTGACTCTGAAATAGAGTGTGAGCACCTGGTCTAGAATAAAAACAAAATGTCCAGAATCCTCCTCAGTGACCTTGATCTAATAAACAAGGTGTGAGTGCAATGAGATTAGAAAAAACCAAAATTGACCGCAGGGACACAGAACTCAGTTAGCTATGTGTGCGTTAAGAAGTGTCGGTGGAGAAACACCTGCGCGGCGGCAACCAAACCGGTTTATTCACCGTACAGGCGGAGCGGAAGAAAGAACGACCAGCACAAATCCCTCTCACTTCAAGAATGAAGCATGAATTCGTTGTTAAAACTTATTTCTTATTCTTTTACAAACTGTTAATTTACTGGGAGTTCAATTCTTTAAATATATATAAATTATAACTTTCTTCTTATAGTAAGTAAGTAAGTCCATATGTTGAGGAGGCGATGAATCAAGCTTTTCGCCGTTGACCTCTATTATAATATCTTGTGGAGCATACAAAGTTGACTTTGAGTCTACCTAGGTTGAATTGATAAATAACACAGTAAAGACTACCAAATGGGAAGTACTCCCGGGATACAATTGCATGGTGATGGGATGATAGGAAACAAATTATAAGAGATAGAAGCATTTAAAAGAATACAATGCATTTTAAAAAAAAAATAAAAAAAAAATTTTACAATTGGAATATATAAATTAATACAATGATACAAACAAGTATTTACAATGGAACCGCGCAGAAGGTTCCTGCATTTTAGCAAAAATCAGAGATCATTTAATTTTTTATTTATTAATTTATTTTTATTTCATTAATTGTGGCGAGGTCCACGAGGTGGTGGCATTTACAAATTCGCAAAAAGAGTAAATTGAAGAATTAAATAAGAAGGTGGAGAAAAGTGAAAAATTTAGAATTTAGGGGAAAGCCTTAGTACGGATCTTGACCTGTGGAAGTTTTTAAGGTCGTATGGGCTGTAATTGTCCAGGGCTTGGATTTCAATATTGCCGATGTTTTGTAATTTATCATAGAATCTGAAAGCAAAATATTTAATGTATTGTGTGACTGTTGGAAAGGCTAAGTTTTTACGAATTAGTTCGTTCCTGAAGTAATATTCAGCATTTGTAATGACCCGAAGGATTTTATTCTGCTGTGATTCAGTCAAATTTAGTTGTGTTATGCATGCCCCTCCCCAGATAGGAGCAGCATAACTGATAATGGGCCTAAGGAATGATTTATATAATAATATAACTTTCTTCTTATAACAAAATTTGTTCCACGATAGTTACTTAAATAATTTGGAAAAGTAAATGTTCCATATCGAAACATTATAACTTTTCTATTATATACACATTTTATATAAAAAATGAAGTTAAACAATATTTTTACTTCCATAAAACTCTTCTTACTGATTTGAGTGTTTTAATTACTTTTTATATTTTCATAATATTTTAAAACTGATTATTCAAATAATGAAACGACTCGTATAAAACTTCTGTATAAATTCTTGTTACATTGTTTTGATAAAAGAACGAATAATGGCAAATTCGGGTCCCTAGGCAAATGCCTGACAGACTACTTTATAATATTTTGATATTTTTTATACTCTATAATTCATCTTTTTTTTTCTTCTAATGGCGAGCACACTTGAGTAATTAACCCATTTGACTAGAGAAGGCCGGAAACTGCTAATCATTTTATCGTTACCCGGTGGACACCAGTGAACCAAGTCATGGCGATACGAGTTTCATAGCCCACGTCACACCACCACAAATCCGTTTATAGGGCTGGCCACATTCATCCATCATCTGAGGAAAGGACAAGAAACACAGAGAGAGAAAGTACATCCATGCCCAAGCAGGGATTCGAACCCAGGTCCTCCCCATCCGAAGTCAGGTACTCTAATTACCAGACAGGGTGGGCGTTGAAATCTTAATATATTTTGTATATATTTTATCTCTTTTTATAGTTTATAAATAAAAATTAAATCATACCGCAAATGCACCAGGGAATTACCCAATGATAGACGTGTTAGCAATTTTTTTATAATAAAAACTCCACAAAGATGATACATATATATGTGTAAATTGCGCAAGTAATCTTTACTACTCTTGTAATGAAATTTATATGAAAATTCAATCAAATATATCTATTGAGTTATAGTGCAAAAACCCATTTTATATTTGATTTCATATTTTCCTTTCATTTGCATTATATTATATTAAAGTTATCAGATTTTTAAATTAATCTCTTTTTAATTTGTTTTATATTTTGTGCTTATCAGCCTTACTAAAACTTGTATCACTTGTGTCAATTTTTATAAAGTTATTTACATAATTTCTTATCTAGTATTGAATTATATTATCCAAAATAAATGTTTTCTATTCTGAAATTCTCGTATTATTAACGCCATCAATAAATTACACAATAATGAACAAATTACATGTTTATGATCCGGAGGTGATCAAATTTAGATTCTATGTTTCACTTTCCTATTTCTCTTGAAAATTGACAGATTGCTTTCTTATTAAAGACTCGTCTCAAATTGTAATCAGTGTTTGAAATATTTATTAAAAATTATTCTTATGCTTTTTTTGTGTTAAGGCCACCTTTATTGTTAGAGTACCTGACTACGGATGGGGAGGACGGACCTGGGTTCGAATCCCGACTCTTGCATGGATGTACTTTCTCTTTCTCTCTCGGTGTTTCTTGTCCTTTCCTCAGATGATGGATAAATGTGGCCTGCCATATAAGCGGATTTGTGGTGGTGTGGCGTACACGATGATACTCGTACCTCCGTGACTTGGTTCATAGGTGCCCAGCTGGTAACGATAAAATGAATAGCAGTTTCCGGCCTTTGCAGCATATAGGCTAATGCTACTTACTTGCTTAAGGGTGCCCGCCATTAGAAATAAAAAGTTATTAACAATTATCAACAGGGAAAAATACTAGCATTTATTGCACAAACTTCTTGCCTTATTTCTGTCTTGATATTCACAGGAATATTTATTTTCCGCGCATGAAACTTATCAAGATTAGTTTTAAGAATTAAGACAATATTTTTAAGTTTTACTTGTAAGAAGTATAATGCTCATAATTATTTAAAAAAAAACATATAAATTTGAATGACACAAATTATTCTATAGATGTAAAATCAAATTCACATTTTTTAATACGTGTTTCTTTATTATTTTGAAGTAAGTTTTTAAAAATGTTACAATTATATTACATAGATAAATAGTATTTATTAAGTGTAATATCAAGTTTTACATTTGCTTTACCTATGGAGTTAAGAACAACATTAAAATAATCATGCAATTTAAGCTTAAAAAATGCGTCTCTCGATTGTTCATTCATCTCTCAATTGAAAGATCACAATTATTGAACTGTTCATGATTGGCTCTATAGACTAATAATTCCCTACTGTTGCTTTAGGAAAACAACCATAAAAGAGGCAAATTTCATTGCGTGATCATTAGATAGTAGATAAAATATACATCTGTAAGAAGAATCATTATAGCAAAACTACCTTTTAGAATAAAAATTATAATTAATTTTTACTCTAAATGATAATTTTGTCATTGTGCTTCGCATAACATCCATTATGTGTATTACAAAAGGCGTAGTTTGGAATTCTGTAAGATTTTTAATCGGTGTATTGTTGCTTAAATAAGTAAGATTTTTGTATGTTTATTTTCTACGGTTGTGAAAAAGTGTTTGAGAATATTTTCAATAATACTTCTGTCCACCCATGAAAGTGCTTGCTCCATGTCTCTAAGAAGAAAAGTGCTTTTATCAGACATCATTGAATCTCTAAAGTATGTTCGGAACAAGTTTGATCGGATTTCCAATAGAGCATGGTAGAAATTCTATGCCTTTTATTTTCTCAGTTTCTATTAGATAGATTAGGTCTAGCTATTGTTAGGTTTGCTAGCCCAGAGGGCCATATCCCTTCTACTCCTAAGAAGTTATTTGAAAAAACATAGATAGACCGTAGATTCATAATAAGATAAGTGTTCCAATAAAATAAATTGTTCCTGCAGGATTAATTATAAAGTTCCAAACAAAATACAAAAAAAAAAGTTACAAGAGAGATCATGAAAAAATAGAAAATTGAACAAACAAGATACAATAAATTGTAAGAGAAATTAAGAAAACATACAAAGTTGAACAAATGATATAGTACATTACAAGTGAAAAGAAAATATGTAAATGAGTTTAAATATTGTTATTTTATTTCATACATAGTTCTATATATATAAAAAATTGTTGTTATTACAACAATTTTTTATTATGTATGAAATATTCATAGTGTGCACTCACACATAGAACTGTATCGTACTTTTTTTATCTATTTATTTTTTATTTTAATTATTTATTATTCCTTAAATTATAAACAAAAAAAGAATACACAAGTATTTACAAACAAAAAAATATATACAACTCAGAACCCCAACGAAGGGCAATGAGTAAGAATTTGAAACAAAAGAAAAAGTGCCAAAAAAATAAGTATTTTTATCTTGAACTAAATTAGTTTGTTGTTGGGCTTAAACGCAGCCTCAGTTTCTATTATGTTCTACATAAGACAAAAGTTATACAGTCTTTACCATTGAGCATTAAAAATAAGTGATAGCGAATATCTGATAAAATAAGGCATGGTGTTTGTTTCCAATACTTCTTCTACATCCCTTTGTATAGTTAAAATAGATGCTATGAATTATATAAAAATCAGCATGCTCACTTAAATCATAATTATCTTCTCATCCTTTATACTGATCAATTTTATCTTCAAATTGGTTACAACTTATACCATCAACTTTCTTCGGAATTTATTTGCCTTTAACCACTAAATATTGGTTTTACTCCATATACTCCGTATAAAAACGTATCTGAAGTGACACTTAAAAATAAATAAAAAATCGCCAATGAATTACCGCCAAATTTTACGCTCAACAGCAAACATTTCCAGTACTGCTGTTTTAATGATGCACACCATTAGACTACATATAGAGAAACCATTTTTGAGATACTCATTTAGGATTGATTAGTAATATAGCCTGTTTTGTCTCGAACTGTAGCAGAATATATCGGTTATGATTTGCGAGTTACAAAAGAATGACTTTGTTTTTTAATTGACGTCTTACACTGAAATTTTTTTAGATTCAGTTCCTTAATTTTTTAATGACAATCCTTTTCAATCAAATAGATCTCGCTATGAATCTTTGTGATTAACTAAATCCATG
Organism: Latrodectus geometricus; assembly: GCA_026290005.1. Classification (NCBI taxonomy): domain Eukaryota; kingdom Metazoa; phylum Arthropoda; class Arachnida; order Araneae; family Theridiidae; genus Latrodectus; species Latrodectus geometricus. The sequence continues at coordinate 25,604 of JAPDSC010132962.1, read as the reverse complement.
TCTCTCAATAACGGTTTCGGATTTGATAAATCTTGTATTAATTTTAAACCATTTAATTCTAAATCAAAGAATCAGTAATTAAATTTTATATCAATGGTAGGGAGGATTTTGAAAAATGCAAATTTCCTGTTTTTCTTCACATCAAGTGGATAGTTTTGTAAATGAAGATTCTCTTTTCAATTTCTGCTACATTTTAAATTACGTATAGCTTACATTTTTAATTAGTGTGTATAAAGCTTTTTTGTAGGTATTAGATTTTGTGTAATTTATTAAAACTGTGTTCCTTAATTTTTGAACATGTATGTGAATTAAGTTACATTCTTATTAAAGCACTTTTAATATCATGATACACAATACATAATTTTTCATATTAAATCATATCAAAAAATTAAATCCAGATGTTTAACCATCAAATTTTAAAATTTATCTAAAATATTTTGTAAATTAAATATATTAATGTAAATAATTTTTTAGTAAAATGAACAAGACACAATTTTGTGAACAAGACACAATTTAAAAATTTCTTAGTGATTCATTAAAATCATAATATGTGTCGATTTTACGAAAAATTAAGTGTTTGTAAATTAATATTTGATTTATTTGAAAACTTTAAAAAATAATGCTATTATTATTCAATACCTTTTTAAAACAATTTTATGGGAAAATCTGTCACAAATTTCATATTCATAAAATTACAATTAGTTTCTTAATCTGTATTCATGACTATTAAATCAAAAATTTAATAATCTTGTTTTAATAATAATAGTATTAATTGAATGATCTCATTTTATCTTTAAAACAAAATATCACTAGTCATTTATTACAAAAAAGAACAAATTCTTTTAAAATACGAATAAAACGAGCTTGACGAACAAAACGTATTTAATACACAATAAATTATATTATTTTAAAATTAAACGTATTTACCACGTAATCAAAATATATGCGTTTCATCATTATAAATATTCAAAAAAAAATATTCCAGTACTATAGTTTAGTTCTTAGTTATAATATATTTTAGTATTAAGACAGAGAATAATTATAATTTCATTGTGAGAATAAATATTTTGAACTAAGAAAAAAAATTATGCGGCTCAAGCAAAGAGAAATACATTAAATTCATTGATTGACATGCTGTGTTCTACAATTTTTACAAAGACCACAATTATCGCTTTTGTTATCAAAAAATATTAAGCTACTTTTATTATAAGATTAATGGCTAATTAATTGAAACATCGCAAGCTTTCCTTGATCATATCAGCTGCTTTCTCAGCCACCATTATCACGGGCACATTTGTGTTACCCCATGTAATGCTTGGTATGATAGAAGCATCCACCACTCTTAATCCACTGATTCCTTTAACCCTAAATAATTGAGAATAGAATATTCTAGATTAAAGTTATACTTCAGAAGCAAATTCTATCATATTTTAGAATATAAGTATTAAAAGTTCATATGTCTACAATTATAATACTATAGTCTTCTATTACAAATAGAACCCATAACGAAATGATAAAAGCTTATACTTATATTACTCTCTGATGTTGTGTGCTACTGCTACTGGGAAACATTGCTACAAATCATGAAGCACATTAATTTTGTGGAAAAATATGCCAAATCTAAAATTACAATAATTGACAAATTTTTTTTATTTCATTTATTTTTTATTTAACTGATTAGAAAATAAAGTAATTATTTTCGTTTAGCAATAAATAAAAATATAAAATTTGGGATTGTATTAAAAAAAGCTTAAAATACAAAAATATATTTGTTATTAAATTTTTCTTCATTAAAAACACTGTTCAATAAAAAATATAAGAAAAATTGTGCTCTTGAGCATTGTAAATTAAGAGTTCACATGTCTACAAATTTCTTAGTTTAAAATTGTTCATTACTTTAAAAAAATCTGCTTTATCATGAAAAGATTCATTATTATTCTTTAATGATTAGAAGGAAGTTTTAATTGAGCATGTACTTTACTGTTTTACGCATTCTAGTAGCATAAATTGTTATGCAAATTGATATTACTAATCCTTAATTCTTTGAAATTTTAGTCGGTTGGTTGGGTTTTGTGGAGCAAGGTCCAAAGAGGACAAGCTGCGCCAATTGAAATTTTGGTCAGCCTATCAAGTTTTTATGTAAGATTTTATTCACATAAATCTAAATTTTTAAAGTTAAGTTACATTAAAAATTCAAATTTAAAAGTAAATTTAAAAAATATTTTATATAACTAAAATAAAAAATTTCATAGATTTGTTATTTTTGATTAGTACATTGCAAATAGCTTAAATATGAATGGATCGTAAAATAATTGGTAAATTTGTACACCTTCAACAAATGTGATTTTGTAAATCAACATTTTAGGACAGTAAATATAGGATCAACCACGTTTAAAAAAATTTGGATAGACACATTGAAATTCAAATAGAAAAGAACTACTAGTATGATACGAAGCTAATATAAGAAAAAAAAAATTCAATAAGATTGAAAAATTAAGCGCTATCTATCTGAATTTAGATTGTAAAGATTTTTGAAATTTAAATGTGGAAATTAAAAATTTCATGAATTCAAAATCATGTTAATGTCGTAATTAAACATTATAATGATCAAATTTAATAATAGATACTCGATCTAAATTTTTAAGATAAAGGGAAATATAAAACATATTGACTAAAATTAAGATTATAGTGAATCAAAAATCTAATTTTGAACCATACATCAATTTCAAATTAGTATTGCTTAATTATTAATAAGAATAGAACTATACCTTAATTGTGGATCCACTACAGTAGTCGGGTCTTTCGGGTCCCCCATTTTAGCAGTACCAACTTGATGGCTCATGGTTACTACAACTGATCTTGCCTGACATTTAAGATAATCATCTTCATTGTCCAGAAACTTTTCGCAGTCAGGATAAGAAGTATTGAAAGGCTTAGAGCCAACTTTCTGCATCTCTTCACTTTTTCCAATTTTTTGACACATTTTCATTCCTGAAAATTTTTAAATTATAAAACTATATTATATGATCGACATTAATATTAAGTCTTAACAGACGCTACGCGTTTCGAGAAATATAAAGCCTGAAAACTTTTCTTCATATTTTACGCAATTTATTGATTTGTGTACGAGAATTTCATATGTTAAATTTCTTATTCAGTTGTTTTTCTGAAATCAAAAAATTTACCGATTATTGCAATAAATTTAAAAATAGACATTTAGATATCCAAAAGAAATTAATTTCCAGGTGTTCTGCATGTTTATGTCAATAAGCACGTTAAAGGAATCAATCAAATATATATGAAATAATTTGTAGGAGATTTAGAATTTTGGTAATAAATATAGACCTTTGTTTTATCAAATAACTTTTCAATTGGTAAATAAATCCAATCTTGAAAATTTTTTTGGTGTATTTTAAGTTCAAGGAAAATACGTAGCCGCCGACCTAGTCGAATGGTGAGCTCACCTCACTGCTGATTGGGAGGCCCTGACTTCGAATCCCGGTTCGGGTATGTATGTACTTTCTCTCTCTCTCTCTCTCTCCTGTCTTTGTCCTTCCCTTGTATAAATGGGTTGTGAATGGTTGCCTATCTTTTAAACGGGTCCCTATGGCATGTGTGTACTGAAGAAATCGAACTCCACACCAAATTACAATTCAATTGGAAAAGAAGAGTAGTGCACATCATATTGTCTGTCTACCTGGCGCAAGACAACAACAAGTAACATACGAAAAACAAGAGTTACTGATTGCTCAATTATTTAATTTTAACCCAATTTTTTGATGTTCGATAGAAATTTTATCAGAAAAGTACTTCTAATTTTCTTTTCCACTTTAATTCTTAAGAAAAAAGTCATTTGATCTTAATTTTTATAATTTCTGTTCGAAGATGTTAGATTAGCAAAAATAGAATCTAATAAATTCAATATCTTGCCACCCCAAAGAACGTTGTTTGGGCGATTTGGGCACTTAAAATAAGTATTTCATAATCACAATATCTTTCAAATGATTTCTTTGGGGGTCTTCTGATTGGTCTTTGCTTGTAAATTATAACGACCAATCAATCATTGATTTTTCGATGTTTCACTCATTGAGTGCTCCAATATATAATATAGCATTCTGGTGATTGTATTTATCTGCAGGAGCTAAATATGATCATCGAAAATTATCTGAGAATTTGAAATGAATAAAAAAGATAAAAAATGAATTATACGCGTTTCAAACAGAAACTCTAGAAAATTAATATGGATCATATTTCAATACAAACAGTAAGAGTATAACAGCAAATTAAATGATCCTTGAAAAAAGGAAAATCATGTGTAAAATTACCTGCAACAATCTGATCTAGATCTTCAGGATCATCGAAGTAATTGGGGTCGATGAGAGGAGGGTCGTATGGATTCGATGACTGCAACTTCACTGTTCCTCTGCTTTTAGGTTTAATAATTTGGGCTAAGCATATATAGAATGTTTTATTCACGTATGGTCCATACACTTGTTGAAATACCTTAAAAATGCATTTATAATAATTAAAAATGATTAAATGATAGTTATAAAATGATTAATAATGAGATTTATCTCATCATCTCATCAATGTAACAAACTATAAAAACTTATAACTGGTTGAAATAAATATTTCTTTAATAAACACACATAAAGTTCGTTTAGAAAGTTATTGTTATGTATAATTGTTTTTCTATAAAAATTTCAGTTATATTATGTATGTTTTATTTTAATGTGCACTCTGTCTATTAAGACAAAGTAATTATTGTATACAATTATTGATAAAAATTAAAATTAATGTTTCGAAGAATTCGCTTTAGATTATATTTTCAAACATTTTTAAAAAATCATTCCTCATTACTGTAGATCAATCACTTAACTGAGCCTGCTGGAAAAAAAATCTTTACAATCTTTAGTTGCATTCTTGAATGATGGATGTTGTAAGTATTGATGTTTAGGGCATTCACAACTGAATTTTTAGCACAAAAATAATAATTTTCCAAGTAGAGTCTGGGATAATGAATTTTCAGCCAACTCTGACACGCTTCTTTATTATACTTAAATTAGTTTTAATTTCCTTTTTAATTTTTCAAAATCAACATTTGAGATTAATTTTAAAAATCACTAAATTGTAAGTTTTACTCACTCTTTTTTTTTTTTTTTTTTTTTTTTTTTACCAGTAAGTTGTAGTTTATTGCAACCTTGAAAATTTGTCTGAAATTCTTAAAATTTTAATCTTCCAGCCAGATCTTCCATAATTTTCATAAATATTTCTGATTAAAAATATTATGAATGGCAGTTTTAGAAATTTTTTATTTCACGCTCCAATGCTCCAGAGCAGTTAAGAAACTCAATTATTGAGCTTCTCACTCAGAATATCAGTAAGATAAGTAGAATCCTTGAAATTCGCTACGTAATAAGCCACGATTATTTTTTCATAATCTGACTCATCATATGTGCCGTGACAGAGCCATTTTAGATCATCTTATATATATATATATATATATATATATATATATATATATATATA
>JAPDSC010132949.1:0-24938 GCA_026290005.1 Latrodectus geometricus | reverse complement strand
TAATGCAACAGTATATGGAGATTTTTAAGAGTATGACCTCAGCTAATAAAATTCAGGCAAAAAAAGAACGTCGTCAATTTTCTGCTTGATCGAACGAATCGTCTGAAAGAAAAAGAGATAACGACACACATTATGTGTAGAAATGGAACAGTTTCGTTTTCAATTTACAACACATGAATTCAAAATTATAAGTGAAGATTATCTCTTCCCTCAGAACTCCAATCAGCATAGGATTAAACTTTTCATCAGATAAACAATCCTTAGTTAAAATTTGTTTGTAAAAATAGTTATATTAGAAATTCTGTCTTCATTCTTTCAATAATAAATTTCATAGCTTGAGAAATGTCATAGCTTGAGAATGAAATATTTATATTTGTTTTCCAGTTAATGCTGTCTTCCAGTTGAGCTTTAATTAAAAAGAAGTTAAACATTCAATTTCTGTTATTATTCTACAAAGTTATTTTGAAAAATTTGATTGGTATTTAGAAATTATAAACTTACAGAATTCAAACACCATTTAACATCTAGAAAATCTGAATTTTTGATTTTCAGTTATTTTATTCAATTTTAAATCAGCAAACTTAAAAACTACGCGAATTTATCTACTTGAATCTCATTAAGTATATCATAATATACTGCATTTGGCATGTTCACTTGCTTTAGAATAAATGAAAAATTATTCATCCTTTTCATTTACCTTCTTTTTAAAGAAGCAACATCAATAAAGTTTGTTTTAAACTTTCATAAATTTATATTTAATGAATTTTCAATAAAATTATAAGTAGCAGACACGATAAAAAATATACCTACTTCCTTCAGATTTTGTTGAGCTTTGTGAAGTATAATTATCAGCTATTGTTCCAGTTATGATCAATATAATTATTACAGCCAACATTGATCTAAAAAATATAAATGTTTAAAATTCTCAAAATAATTCATAATTAAAAAAATATGATATTTTAAGCGCACGTTGGGGGGAGGGGGTAGTGTGAACACTGGTTCCGAGTAATTAATAATAAAAATTTTCTTTAGACGTGAGATAAAAGCTAAAAAATATTTGAAAATCAAATTTTAGTTTTAACAATAAAGTGAACATATATATATATATATATATATATATATATATATATATATATGTAAAGACTGCAGTTATAATGAATAATATAGAATAATAATTGCAATCATTATCTCGATTTAAATTTTTAGTTGAAGTAAAAGCTACAATAACTGAATATTTGATTTCCGATTAATTTTTTATAAATTAAACCTTTTACGGTATCAAACAGACAAAAAAATAATGCATTCAGACTTTACTGATTATCAGGTTTGGAATATCAGTAAAATTCACCAGTTAAAGTTAGAGTCGAAGACTTCCTACATTTTTATCATTTACTAATCCTAAATTTTCATTATTTTTCTCTTACTACCTTTATTATATGAAACAAATTAAACCATACTTCTTTTAATTACATTTATATAAAATCGAATACATTGGATATCAGTTTTAAATTCTTCCACGAGACATAGAAAAATATTTGCTGTTCAGCAATTTTACGACAGCTAATTTCTACAGATTTAAAAATGCTAAATGTCGCCAATTACGCATGCTTTCTATAAAGAAACAATAAATATAACATCTAAATTTTCCTTTCTAATTTCTTTACTATAATAACAAAAAATAATAATGTTTAATTTATTATAATTAATAATTATAATTATAATAATAATCATTAACTTTTAATGTCCAGTCATAATTAGTTACCGTTTTTCAACAGCAATTCCTGCCAAAATCCATATTCTTCATATCACACTAGAACTTTTTTAACTGAACAGGTCTACCGTAATTATTGATAAATTTTACAGTGTATTTTTTGACTAAGAAGGGGGACTAACTATCCTCTCTCTTTTAAAATTCTGTCAATGGCTATATATATATTGACTTCACTCCACACCGAAATTATTTTTTTTATTTCTATGTAAGATGTTAAAATATAGATAAAAAGGGATTAATAAGGAAATTTATCTTATCAAATGGTATTTTTCAAAAACGGAAAAAAGTTTCAACGTAACATTTTTTACATAAGGATTATATTTGGTTATTTCAAGGCTTTAATCATAAATCTAAAATAAAAACCTTTCTCAAAGTACCAATAAAATTAAATTTTACTTACAGAATTATAAACTGTGATATTGTTATGTGGTTTTCTTGTTTAATTTCACAGTTCCTTACAGATATCTCCACAGGAACTTTTCTTAACACTGCGAAAGAAATAAAGTTTCTTAATCATTCAAAAATTTCAAAACTGAAATATTTACTCAAAAAATTGGCAACTGATAGAAATGCTGAGCATAAATATTTTTTATTATAGACTAAACCTTACTTTTTTTTTCATTTTCAATTAAAATCATTATATAGCAACATATGTATAACTCACTTTTTTGTAGCATGATGAATATTAGAATGGTCATAATATCTGTCTTGCGTAATTGTAAATCACTCCTTTATATGTACATATTGACGACTATCTTTTTAAAATAGAAATTAAAAGTCTTTTAATTGATCTGGTCGGAAAATTCGGAAAACTGTGCGCTAGATTTTACTATTGCCGGCCGATGGTTGAATGGTTAGCGTTCCTGACTCATAGGCTATTTTTCCAGGTTTCGAATCCTGGCTCGGGTATAGACGTTTCCTTTCTCTCTGTGTTTCCTTGCCCTTTCCTTTGATGATGAATGAATGAATGTGACCAAACCAATAAACGGGTTTGTTGTGGTGTGACGTGGGTATTTACTACTCGTCTCTGTGACTAGGTTCACAGGTGTCCACTAGGTAACTCTAAATGAGTAGCAAATTCCGGCCTTGATGTTGCGAAGGATTAGTCAACCAGTGCCTACCATTAGAAAAAAAATTCATTTCTTAAATAAAACTGTATTAAAATTAAGGATATATGTAGTGTATCTTGCCTCCCCCTGTCTGGTGGTTAGAGTACCTGACTATGGATGGGGAGGACTTGGGTTCGAATCCCGGCTCGGGTATGGATGTACTTTCTCTCTCTGTGTTTCTTGTCCTTTCCACAGATGATGGGTGAATATGGCCCGCCCTATAAACGGGTTTGTGGTGGTGTGGCGTGGGCGATGCTACTCGTACCTCCGTGACTTGGTTCACAGTTGCCCACCGGGTAACGATAAAATGAGTAGCCTTGTTGCGGCAAATGGATTAATTACTCAATGCCCGCCATTAGAAACAAAAACAATATATAGTGTATCTTTAATCAACATACTAGATTTCGATTTGATGACGCCTTAAACAATTTCAGGCGATCTTTTCGGTGTCAAATTGTCTTTTTCAAATATTTGTTTTAAAATTACAATATATGCTTAGAAAAAAAGAATAAATTAATATAAATGCGAGACAAAATATCTTACAAAAATATGATTCAAAATCATCTGAATCATTCAGGTTGAACTTAACAACTCTTATGTATTTCATAACAGTATAAATGTAAATTTTATAATTTCTCTGACTCACTATTTTCTCTTACTTTCGATTGCATCTTAATCTTTACAAAAATATCACTGTATCTCCCCATTGTGTGTATAAAAGTCCAAAGATCATAATCGCATTCAAGAAAATAATATCCAGTATAGTAAATGTATCAAATTATTAAGAAGATTAAAATCTTAATTTTTGCGGTAAAAAAGTTTAAAAACTGGCATTAGTTTTTAAAAAATGTGAATAAAATAAAAATAAAAATTCAAGCAAATAGAAATCTTTGATTAACAAATGTTGGAATAGGTTCGTAAGTTTGAAGGTTTTTAAGCTAAAAAAATAAATAAAAATAACGCATGATCTTCAATGGTATAATGCTAATCTACTAAGAATTTATATTTATTATAACAAATTTTTCAATAAATTTTATAATAGATTTTTAAAGTAGAATTTTATGATAGAATATAATAGATTTTTTTTTAAAATTTATTTGTAACAGAAGTGATTTCGTAGTTTCTATTGTATACAAATTTATAGAAAATATATACAACTCCCGATAAATTGAATTTTTGACTACATTTTATCGAATTTTTGAATACATTTTAACAATTGTTTTGGCTACATTAGTGTTTTATTGGTAACATAGAATGAACTATTGTTGATCGTCAGTGTTGTATTCTAAGATGTATCCTACATTTAGCCAATATTTTACTACTTAGAGAGTCAGTAGTAAACTTAACGAGTTCTTTATAATTTGGATCTTATATTACATCATTGAAGGAACATTTAACTCTATTTAATTGACATTTATAAGTTATATTAGTATAATTAATGCTTAATACAAGAAAACCAATTTTTTCTTGGTCACGAGTGTAGTATCTTTACAAGTTAGGATATTGCAACTCTAAACATAAATTGAAGATAGTAAGATATAATTAAAATTCAGAAATTTATTCCTTACAGCAAAATTTATGGATTAATTAATATAGAATTAAAATGGGCCTTTAAACAAGTAAATCTTATAGACAGAGAAATATTCAGGAAATAATGATTGTTGAAATCTTCTTAAACAGAGAGAATTTCCTTTTCTAAATGCTATTTACCATTTTAATTGATTACGAAACATTACATAAAGAATGAGAACATAAAATTACTTTGTTATCACACAAATAAAATTTAACAATAGAATTATCTTCATTTAAAAGATTGAGGATTAATGACTATCAAGGAAGAAGTCGGTGCTAAAATTAAGCGGTTGTAATTGTTCTCACAATAACAATTCTCAAAATAACTAAATCTTAATGCACACTAAATTGAAATTGAAGATGGGTGTCATTCTTATCCAAACAGGTTACTTGTCTCAAATTAGCTAACAACCTTTATTATTTACTTAACCCATAACCACACCTCACTTGTTAAGTTGCTTAGTTTTTGTCTTGTTTTTCAGCCTATTTGCTTAAGTATTATTTCATTGCCTCACGTGATCAGTTGTTTTGTCTAGCTTCGAAATTTGCATCACTAAAACAGTGTTTTGAATTCAAGAAACTTAAAATACTTTCAAGCATTCGAAGTCTTGTGCCAGTTTTCTTAATCTGTCTGACAATAACCTAAAAACTTTCTACTTAAAAACTAGTCGAAAATTAATGATTTTTTTATTCACTTTAAGAATACAAAACAATCTTATTGAAGTATTTGATATAATTAATTTAAAAAGTATGAGTGATTGTTTCTTTTAATTTTATCACAATGAAATATTAATATTAAATACATTCAAAAATTTTTCATATTCATTATTTTGCGACTTTTCTGGCAGAAAGTTGTTGAGAGGCAAGAGACTTGTTAGATTATTGGACTCTGTTGCAGCTGTTTTTTTTTTTTTTTTTTTTTTTTTTTTTTTTTTTTTTTGCAACTGTATTCTACGTTTTTTTTATTTCTTGCTGTAACTGTTCATAATCTGCCATTGGAAATAAAATAATCTTTTATCTTGTACCCGAAAATTTTGGGCAGATTATCCAGAAAATTGAGATGCCCAGAAAATTGAAGTATCTCTTCTTTTTTTTTTAAAAAAAAAAACAAAAGGATATAAAAATACCATGTGAAATTTCCAATTTAAAATGCTTATTTACTTTACAAATTTGCTACTTTTGGTACTATATTTTACAAATTCCCTAGATGTTCTGTTTGTTTCTCCTTATTAATGAAATGATATACCTCTAAAGTTTATACAATAAGGATATTGGGGAAAAGAAGTAAATTCGACAGTTATTGGGATGATGTTTAAAATCTTAAGATATAATAAAAACAATTATTTTTTGTATATTGATGTAAGTTATAAAATTTTTTTCATAATTGTTATGTTTTTTGATTTTTTATAAACTATACATCAAGGCTGTATTACCAAATGAAAAATATTAGATTTTTAAAATCTTAAGCAAAAAAGAAATAGTGCTGAAGTAGGAATACAAATTTAAAGGTAAATGATGTTGTCTTTTTTAAAGACCATAAAATATTCCAGAAAATTAAATTATAAAAATATCTTCTAGAAAATTAAATAATAAAGTTATCTTATAGATTATTAAAATAGATACATTTTTCTTAAATTGAAAAATAACATTTTTTTATAAACAATTTGTTGTTATTTTTTTAAGAATTAACTTTATATCTGTTCTTAGTGCAAGGGCTTAGATATATTTAAAAAATTTTCAAGCTTTTTCAGTTTTATACAACCTTACTTTATAATTATTGTAAAAAGCCGTAATTTTTGGCAAAACAAATAAAAACAATTTCTGTCTTTGTTTCTTTAGTAAATAAACATAGCAGATTTCAATACAAATAAATTGTTTTAAAAAGGGGGGGGGGCTTTTTCAACCTCCTTTCATTTCGATCCTGTTTATTTAGGTAAATTTTGAATTTGAATAATGTTAAAGTAAATTATTTTTAAGTATGCAGAGAAGCCAAATTTATTTAACAAACAAAACATAAATAAATATTTAGTATTAAGTTTGGCCCATTTATTAGAAAGAACATGTCCTATCTCACTGATTATATGTATTTAAAAATTGGGTACTTGAATAGTACAATATAGGAATGTAAATGCTTAAACTTCAAGGAATGGTAACAAATATGTTTAAATTGGGATATATCTTGGGGAACGCGCGTAAATTATAACTATTGCCTAGTTAATTTTTATGTGAAATATAAAATATTTTGGAATTCCCGTTTATATTCATCATTAATGCTTTTTTACAAGGACACTGAGAATTTTATGAACTTTTCATACAAACAATTGAAAAACATACAAGTAATTGATATGGTTTCGTTTCTCAACGCCAAGCTGGCAGCTGAATGGGCAGTTCTGTAGACTTAAATTCTATAGTTTATGGATTTGAGTTCCAACGTGCGTGAATATTTGTTGAAGCTAGGAATCTATTTTAGTCTAGGTCTCTATCAAATTAGCTTTTTGATTCAAAAAATAACCATAGAGTGACAAATAATATTATGTTCTTAGTGATGTTCTAGATATGAAAATATTTCATCGCGATTATTATTGCGTAATAAAACAAGACATGGTCAATAAGGAAGAGGGCTAACTGTAATCTAGTAGCAGGACTTGCTTGTCTGAGCAAAATATTCCGAATCGTGGATACTGACAACAAACAGATGGATGTAGCATTTCTGCCCACTGACAATACAATTGTCGTGCTAAGTGCCTGGGAATGTTTTAAATCCTGCCTTCTAAATTTGTTCCTTGAGATGAATACAACCACTATCAAGAAAAATAACTTCAGCTATGAATGTTAAACTTATTACAACAATCTTATGCTATCCACTAAGAGGGGTCCTATCTGTATATACAATTAAAGAATAGATTTTCGTATATTATGGGCAAAGTTTCGTATTTGATTTCATCTTTATACGATTACTACCTTAAGAACTATTTTAAAAACAATACCAAGTAAAAATTTAATCCGATGAACAAACAACATTTTCTTGATAAATTTATTAAATATATTTTCCCAAAATAATTCCATTTTTACAAGCTTCAGTAACAAGTATCTATAACAATTATTAGTAACAAGTTTCTATAACAAGTATTTTCACTTTGAATTCTTAAAAAAAAGCGATTTTTTGAATAAGGTTTTGATTTCATTTATGAAAACGTTTTTATAAGACCATTTACCACTGTTATCAGTGTTCCACTTTAATGGTTTCTTCATTTTTTTCGTGATTATAATCGAAACACATATTATAATAAAGCTGACTGCACGTTAGAAGCTAGGTTGCTTCTGCTTCCTCCTTGTCACTATTGAGGAAGGCAGAAATGCAACAGCAAACTTACACGCAATTTTTTTTATATCATTTCCACATGAAAGGTTGGAGAATAAGTTTTTGAAAAAAACTTTTCGTCAGGTTATTTCATTACATATAGACGTTTTTTTTAAATCACACAAGGTTATGAAAATAAAAAAAAGGTGTGATGTCTACAATTTCACAAGTATGCTGACTAAAATTCAACAATGAAAATAATTTCTTTTTTAAAGTGATTTATTATATTATTCATTTACTGCTTTAATTATTCATTAATATGACTTGGTGTATTTTCAGGCTAAAGTTTTAAAATTTATAAGAAAAATCCTGAGTTAGTATAAGGATGAAGCTTTTCTTAGTTGAATTACTTCTTCATAATTCAAAACTCTAAATTTTATTAAATCTTTTATTACCCAGGAATGATTTCATTGCCTTTCACTATCCAAAAACTCTTGTTTCCGTGAATTTTATGTTATGAATTATAAGTTTGAATTAAATTTTTAAACCAGAAGGAAATAATTAATTTATGGGGAGAAAAATATACTATTATAATTAATATATTACTTTTGCTAGTAATACATTTCTTTAAAATATACTATTTTGTTAATTTTCACATTCCATTTCAACGATTTATAGATTCTGTCTTTTTCTCGTAACTTTTTCAATGAATATACATATTTGAATAACAAATGAATCCCTTGAGTCTGTAAATAAGAATTACTTGAATTTATGAATAATTAAATCCTTTTAATTATCATGATTAAACTATTTTATTTAATTTGTATTGATTCATTGTAAATTTTTAATTGGATGCAAACCTATTACTACTATGAAGTTTCTGAATATGAATTATATTTTCAAATCCCTCAAATCTTGAACATAAAAGTAATAAAATATGTACAAAATAACAATATTAACTTAATATTCACAGAAGATTTTATTAAAATAGTTTTAAAAACAATGCCAAAAGAATTGAAAAGCCAAATTTGAAAAATTACATAAATTTATCTTAAGTATATAAGAGAAATTCATACACAATAATTTAAGAATATAATTACAAGTTATTTACTTAACATTGAAGAAATTAACTTATTTTTTTAAAGAAATGATTACCAAATTTATAACAATATTATGCTAAATTATTTTTCTTTCCTTACACGATAATAAATAAATAGTTTGTATTAGCTTAAAAGAGAGAAAGAGAGAGAGAGAGCATTTTGAGAAAACTTTAGATACCATAAGTACTCATGAATATAGTTTAGTTTATTCATGTATAAATACTCTAGAACACAAAAATTCCATGAATATTGTTAAGATAGCTTATTAAATTACTATTCTTTTAAATTAAGCATTAATAGAAAATTATACACTTGCTGAAAGCTTCGTTAATTAAGATCATTAAGTATTTTTAACAAAAAATTATATTGAGATTTGGTAAAATCATTCACGCTAAATTTATACATCAAACAACTGACGTATTTTCTTAAAAATACAAAAGATTTAAATGAAACTAAAAGGTACTAAAACATACAAACCTTTTTAAAAATTTTGAATACTTTTTCAAGAATTCTTTGAATGAATAAGCCCATTTTTAGAATTCTTTGGTTCAATACTGTAATCAGTATTTTATTAATTTGTACTCTCCGTTTCAACGATAGCTTTAAGATTCTACCTTTTTCT
The DNA here is from genome assembly GCA_026290005.1 of Latrodectus geometricus. NCBI lineage: Eukaryota > Metazoa > Arthropoda > Arachnida > Araneae > Theridiidae > Latrodectus > Latrodectus geometricus. The sequence goes on along the minus strand of JAPDSC010132949.1, from coordinate 15,463 downwards.
CATGATGTTTCTATCTTCTATTCGCATACTTAAATAACAAATAAATCCCTAGACTTTCATTTAAATATTTCCTTCTCTTAACTTTCTTTCAGAAATTGCATTTCCTTAAATTTATTCAAATAGATAAAATTTTCAACTATGAATTATAAGAGGAACAAAATATATCTATGCATCGTTCAAGAAAGTTACATTGATTTTAAATTATTTTGAGCTTAGAAGATTTAAATACTAACTTAAAATATTACAAACAATACTTATAAACGTGTACATTTGATGATCCAATAATAATTGCTAAGAAACAACCGTACATAAATGGACACTTTTCATTTAACATTTTTTACTACTTATATTTAAATATCTTAAAATTTATCTTTTTTGTAGATACTTGTATTCTATAACGTTGACAAGAAAGTTCTTGTGGTTTCGTGATGCTATTGAATGAAGTGAGAGTAAGTATGCAAATTAGTGCATGGCGTCGTTGAAACACCAGTTAGTCGAGAATAAATGCAGGCCCACCGAGCATATTCATCAATCGTAACACGGACAGTAGCTAAGAGATATGAACGTGTCGAAGAAGCTCTTCGGTGTTGTTTGCCTTCAAAGTGGGTTTTGGGAATATATTAAGCACTCAGGGGTAATGCTGCAAATGAACGTAAGGTCAGGCATTGATTTCACAAATTCAGATCGGGAGATTTGTCCCTCTGAACTCATGCAAGATTATGCTTTTTGTCTGGTGGACTAGACATCAAGTGGTTCACTATGAGCTACTACCAACTGGTCATCAGACCTGTACTCGCAGCAATTGGAACGTGTGTAACAGACATTGCAAAAGAAAGAGTCAGCACTGGTTAATTGTAAGGGTGTACAATTCTTGGTTGATAACGCAATAGTGCATGCCGCGCGGGTGCCAGGAATACTATACAGCGATATTATGCCATCCTCCTTACTCACCTGACCTTGCACCATGAGATTACCACTTCTTCCTTCCCTGGACTATCATCTTCGTGGAAAATCTTTCACGAATGAAGCAGACTTGCGCAAAGCATTCACAATTTGTGTCCAAGAACCCCGAGTTTTATCGCAAAGGGATTGCACAATTGGGGACACTTTGGCAGAAGGTACTAGTTGCCGATGGCGATTACTTCAAAGACTAACAATAATGTTATACAACTGTTTTGAATCATGAAAAATGGCAAGAATTTCCTTGTTTACTTTAAATTTAAATTTTCAAAATTTTTAGTTTCTGAATGACATTTATTACTAACTTATTTCTTGTAAAAACTTAATTTACATCAATATATAACAAAATATTTACTTTCCTTGTAAATTATCAATATCAAGAGATAGATTTAAGAGGAACCTTATACAGACTTGAATACAAAGTTGCATTATTTCAAAATAAAATATTTTTATATTTGAATAGTGATATCACTGTTCTGTTCCATGCAAGACAGAAAGAAATTAGTAAACTTACATGCTGACGCAAGCTCACGTATGTCGTCTGCTATACAAGGGGAAGGCACACACACACCTATCCGCATCACCATAAAATGGAAGAAAGCAGAGCCATTCGCAAAATCAGATAAAACCTATAAAAATAATAGTCTTTGAAATGTACTTTAAGTATTGAGATTTGCTTCAACAATTTTACGTATTTCAGAGAAATTTCATGGCTTATTGTTTAATATTTCACTGACTGTTAATCGAAGCATTAAGAGCTTATGAATCATAATTATAAAATATTAATGGAAACCTACAAATTTAAACAATTTAATAAATGCTTAGTGCAATCAATAACAAGAAATTTTTGTTTTAAATTTTTTCACCATATTTTCACATTAACTCAAGACATTTTTGATTTTTTACATTTATTTAATATTTCTCAACGTTTGATATTTAATACTATTTAAATTCCTTCATTAATGATAGACCTAAGCTCTAATAGACCTCCATTTCTCAACGTTTGATATTTAATACTATTTAAATTCCTTCATTAATAATAGACCTAAGCTCTAATAGACCTCCATGTTGCTTTAACTTTCCCAGACGATTTTACTTTATTTTGCTAGTACATAAATTTGAATTCAATGTGAGATCTCTTACTATTAATGTTTCTGATGAATTCCGTTTAAATCTTTTAGTTAACTTATTTTGATATTTATTTACATTATTATTATTGATCTAAGAGAGTAAATCTAAGCTCTGAACTTTAAAATTTGTTATGTGAATTGAAAACCATTTTAGAACCTGGAGGAAAATGGTATTTTTCTTTAAATTTCTATTTCTTTTTATTGTTATGCTCATTAATGTACTTTTTACATTAAATTCTAAGTTAAATTTGTGAGTGTATATGTATTGTTTTAATAACTTTGCTCAATAAATAATATTTTGGAAATAAATACAACATTTTACTCCAAAATTAATTTTAAACTTGTTTAATCATTTTTTAATCAGGCTATTTTTAAATATGAGACAGTTTTAAAATATTAGATTATAAGATATTTTATAATCTTAGATTTTGAAACTGTTTCTTATTTAAAATATAAGACTATTAATTTGCATATTTTTATTAATATCTTTTTAGCGAATTGAAGATAAAAGACATTTTATCCATTTTACATGTTTTTATGGTAAGAATTAAACTGCAGCATGCATCACCATAATAGTATTTTATTGTAATTTCTGTCATCTAAATTCTAACTATTTATCAATTATATTGGATTATTCAGTTTAAAATCCTTCCCTGTATTTTTAAGCTCTTATAGAATATTTAAAGCAGATATAAGTACATCTAATCTTCACTACAAATGATAAAAATCAATATTTTGAATATTTTTACATTCAAAATACAGATTTTTATCATTTGCAGTGATTTTATATGTATTATCATTTGAAAAGGAAGATAATTATGTATAAATAATTGTTTGAACTTTTTTTTTAAATTTGTTTCACTATGAACTTAGAGTTGTATATACTTCTCACCATCGTGTATTGTGAATAGTCTGTGAATGTGATTGTGTTATGGTGGATATATACAAAAAGTGTATTGCTATTTATGGTAACAGCTTTTTTAATTTAATTAACAGAAGAAGAAAATTGCCACAGCATAAAAATGGTAAATACATTTTTTATAACTAATCCACACTTACAGAATCTTTTGGCGTGTTGCCAAAATCTAATACTTTGGTGTTCAAAGTGACGCTGGTGTGGAGAGCGGGAAGTAGAGGCTTCAATTCCAAAGTGCAGTATTTTCCACGAATGGATATATGTTTGTTCCTTTTTGGCTGTTCCACATTCAAACACTGATCATATTCTCCGAGATCTGTGAGTGTTCCTTCCAGACTCCCAGATGGCAATCGACCGCTGGCATCAGCCACTATTAAATAAAACAACTTTAATCACATTTTGCTTAATTAGAATAACAATTGTTATCTAGAGCAATATCATCTAGAATTTATCAAGGTCCTTCATTTCGTAGTATATTTCTTTTTTCAAGATACTTGATGAACTGGCTAAATTTTAATTGCTTGTTAGTATAATTCACGTATTTTTATCGAACTAAAAGGGATTAGTAAGTAGCTAAAGTATTTTTTTTTTTGGACTATTTATCAAAATCTCAACGTATTTTACAAAGGTAATAATGGAAACATTTACAATAAAATGTTTATAATTACATACGAATTATTAATGCAAACTAAAATGTAAAAATTTATATTTGCATAAAAATAGGCAAAAGGTAAAACCACATAGAATATAAAATGGTAGACTATTGAAATAAAAACAAAATGAGTTTTATATGTTTCTTGCATTGGCCATGCTGTTCAATCTTAAATAAAACGGAACAGTTATACATTGAAGCACGAGTGTTTAACGAGTATTTCATCCGATATATATAACGAGTATTACAGTATAACGAGTCCGATATATATAATGAGTATTTCATCTTTCACAAACTTACATATTTTATGTAGTTTATAAGTGGAAAAAGTAAATCGAGAATGTGACTTCAAATATTTCTTCGAATATAAGAAATGTTTCCTTAATTGATAATACAGTAACATTTAGAGAATGGAAAATAGTTAATGTGAAATCCTAATATTCAAATCATATACTTAATATTTTTTAAGCTGTGTTGAATTATTGATATTAATATGATTATTAAAAACATACATTATCATAAGTGCAATAAATCATAGAAATATGGAATTCAATAAAAGAATGTTTTAGAATCTGAAATAAAAACGGAGGTATTGAGCACAATTAAATGTTAAACATAAAACAATAATTGCTATTACTATTTCCTTTAATTATCTTATCCTTCGCTTTGTTACTTGTCTTACATAATTTATTTGTAGTTGAATTCTAATAACAAATGAAACGTATTTTGTTGCACATGACCCTTATTTTATCAGTATTCATTTTACATATATCAATCAGGCTATTTTACAAACATATATAGTCAAGTTTAGTTATAGTTTATTTCTGTAAAGGAAAAGATTCAAGGACAAAACGATTGTTCTTCGGTAAAAATATTTTTCATTTTTTTTTAACACGATTTCGTTTTTATAATGATTTGTCGAAATCGTTATACATAGGAAAAACAAATGTTAGAATCCATGACATCATTTTATGACAATAGCTAGAAAAAAAAAACATGATTTTGATAGCTGGATTAAGAGAGAGAGACATACTAATTATTATTGGCTGAATTTAATATCATAGCAAGCTATGACTGATTCTTTATCCTATTCCTTTCTCATTTAATTGTTAGTAATCTTAATCAGACTTTATCAACAATAATCTAAACCATAATCTTAAGTATTTACACTTACATAATTTAACCACACTTACATAAAATCGAATTCTCAAGGCTACATTTAAAAAAATTGAATTAAAATTATTTTAAATTAAATAGAAACCTTTAACAGAGGGTGTTTAAATTATATATAACAAAGATAACACTATCTTGTCGATGATATAATTTTAGAGAATATATTAATAAACGTCAAATAAAATAATAAAAATCAAATTTTAAAATGTACTTTTTATTATCGTATTTAGCATAAAAAATCGTATTTAGCATATTGCCGGCCTGGCTGGCACACGACAACAACAGCATAAAAAATATATTAAATAAATTTTTTGATATATTAAATAAAATATAGTATAATATTGATTACTACCAATTTTTTTGCACAGTTTCGATATTTATTTTATTAAAATATTTAATTTTATGTTTTTCACTTAAAAAATAAATTCGATATAACGATGAAACAGAATTCGAAAAGCTTAAGTTGTTGCTGCTGACATTTTATCATGGGAAAATAGTACGAAAGTTCATCTTGAAGCTATTACAAAAGAATCCACCCCAAAAGTGGGCGACTCATAATTGTGAGGGATTTGTGGGGGCATAAGAAAGAGAATTCTGCAACCAACATTCCAGAAAAGAAAGTGTTCCAATTTTTTGGTCCAATACTACGCTCCTACTTCCTCTTTCTTGTCATTCTACTCACGTGATCTGAAAACACGTGGCTTCTGGTTGTCCCGGATGTAGTGGTTTCTTCCCACCCCTCCCCCTCTAGTTTAGAATGTGTGTGTATTAGTAACCCTTTTCTTTTCAATTTATAAATTTAAGAATGTTCTAAGTTATAAGTGCTGCATAGTTATGCAATTTGTTAGTTGTTTTATCAAAATGTTTTACGAACTATTACATTGAATTTTGTACTTTAACATAATTTTAAGTTATCTCTTAAAATTAATTGCATATACTTTGGAATAATAGACATAACTTAAGATACCATTAATCTATAATTATATTAGAGACATCATCATTAAATGTAGATGTAAGTGAGATCACTAAATGATATCCCTATTAGATATGCATGAAATCCTCTTAAAGAACTAACTAACTTGAATGTTTAAACAAAGTATTTTCCCGAATCTCCTAGCTCTTATTATTACAATGCAATAGAGTTATCTAGTGTATCTTTCATAATTATTATCTTGAAACAAATTATCAATTTGTTATCAACTTCATGAACCATAACATCATATTTATCATTTATTTATTTTATTATAATGTATACAATCAGGATATAATAATTCTTTTGATCACTTGGAAAAGAGAATTACTATACTTCCTGCATAATTTTAAGCATTCCATAGAGACTGATCAAATTGTCACTGATGTAACACGGAATAGCTACCAATGGTTTTTAAACTGTGCACTTGCTTAGCTTTTAGTAAAATAGGTATGGAAAATATGATTAAAAAATTTGCAAATAAAATAGTTTAAGTTTAGAATGCTAAATCAAACCTTCATGTAATCTAATTTTAAAGCTTATTTATTTCAACAAAACAATTCAATACATCTCTAACTGTAAGACATTAATGATATTTATTTTCATACATTTATGAATTATTTAGTTAATTTATGTATTTTTCTTACACAATAAGAGCATTATAGTTTCACTGTATCGTTCTTTAGTTTCATAAAATATATTGTAACTGTAACGAGATTAATACAAGAAAGAATCATGGTCAAAAGTTTAAAGTTTATTAAAAAAAGGGGAATAAAAAAAAGTGAACACGAAATAATTTTATGGGGGTCCTTTTAGCATCTCAAAACTTTTCTTCCATAATTACTTCTTATTTGATCAAATAACTTTTTTGAAGAGGTTATAAGTTATTTGTTTGATAAGTTATTTCCAACATTGAACACATTATATATCCACAATATATTTTACGATTCTTTCTCTTATCACATAAGTTAATATATTTCTTGAAAATGGAAAATTGGATAACATATCTAGGTTATTAACTTATTAATGCTAATTTTTTTAAAGCACATTTATAGATATTTTTATAATTAAAATAAACCCTGCTGATTATATGCACTCTAAATTAGTGAAACTATCGCAGAAGTCTCATTGAATTTTGGATGTTTTCTGCATTCAACTTTTGGAAATCTAGAAGCATTGTGAATTTCATTTTTGACAGTTAAAATAAATAGACTTTGCATGTGTGTATAAACAATTAAAACATTTACATACTTAACATAGCATTGACAGAGCATTTCTATATCTATCCTACTTAAAAATGAGTTGGAGCAGACTTTTATTTACCATTTTCAATCCTTCTTAATACACGTAGTACACTTTTTTTGAAACTAAATTATGCTGAGACCAAAGAATTGTCTTAATACAAATAATAATGAGGGGAAATGCAATATAATACTATTTTTATATAAATAAATAAATAAATAAATATATATATATATATATATATACTATCTTAATATCAATAAATATTCAAACAATTTTCATTTCAACTCGTTTCTTAAGCCCTAAGCAAATAATCGACAATTTTTAATGATATTTGATTAAAAATATCTTTTAATAATGTAGCAAATTCTAAACTTTAAATTTTTGTTGTTTAATGGCAAAACTGTTAAAACTATTATACTTTAAATTAGATTCACACAAGTTTACAAATTTAACTCGTGATCCGAAAACAATGAAGGAATAGATTGTTATTTTGTTTTTAAACAAACTATAAATCTTTTGGTATATTGAGAGTTAAATATAAAAATGTTATTAATTTATCATTAGTTAAGGTATTTAAAAATTAAAATTGCTAGATATATTTATGATAGTTTGAAATATACCATGAATTATTAAATTATATTAAACTGAAATTATATCAGGATAAAAATTTCCTTATCTGTATGGATCAAAGTAAAATAATAAATTATATTGGGTAAAAATTAAGATTACTAAAAACAATTTTTCAGTTTTCCCAACTTTAGCGTAAAATTATTTACTAAGTGTATTTAGTAAATTGTAATGATTTTACTTATATCGATTTACTGTAAATGAAATTTGTTTCAATACACTTTCAAAATTAGATATTTCTCTTATTAGAATGTACTAGTAAGAAGTATTTAAATAACAAAAATAAAGTAATGGAAGTTATATAGTGTAATAAAAGATACTTGATGAATAGATGAAAATGAAAGCTTAATCATAATATTACATAATATTATTGAAAAATTTGTGATTAAAAGGGATAAATATATGAAAACATTAATGATTGTGAATACAATAATAACAAAAATAAAAGTCAACAATGAAAACTTTTTCTAATAAGTCAAATGGAAAAGAAATGCATTTGGAGTGTATGTAAGTAATAAACAAATAGATAAATATATTCTCCTCTAAACAACTTAGAAAAATTGAAATGAATATAAATACAAAAGAGAAACTAATACCTGAATAACATGATTTTATGAAAAAAAGAAAGTTATCCAGCTTAAAATGTGATTAAAAGTAAGCAAATTTAGACAATAAAATTTTTTAAGCCTATGATATTCAATAAACAGATACATAGCTCAAATAATTAATATTCAAATACTTCTAACCAGCACTACATAATCATTTTGTATCTACTATAAAATAACTTATTTCAATGGCTATTATGTATGAAATTTCATATAATTTAATCTAAAAATGTATGAAATTTTTGCAGTGGAATGAAATTTCAAAATATATAATGTTCTGTTATTATTAACAATAATGAACAAATAAAAAGCGACATATTTACAGCAATACTTAATTTAAATCTTTGGGCAATTGCAGATTACAGCCTCCGGCAGGGTGAAGCTTCTAACTTAATTGAAATCCATCGAAAAGATTTGATTATTTATTCTTTTAATTAACCTTTAAGCTGTAGGTTCCGGTTCAATTAGTCCTGATGTGTAAAAAATTGACTATGCCTCAATAAACAAGTCAATAATTACTGTTTTGGTTAGTCGGTTTTTGACAACAATATATTACTATTGTTAAATTTAGCGTATGAGAAACATTTTAGAACGCCAAGAAAGGCGAAAAACTTTCGACCTTGGCATATATTGTTAATTGGATCATGTTGTTCATGAAAACCATTTCTTGAGGTATTCCTGTTTTCATCTTACGGAAGTAGAGTGCAATGACTTTAGCTGGAGAAAAGTTTATAATATTTCAGATAATGATGCAATTATTTGATTGTCGCCAAAGCATTCGGAAAGAAAGATGTAATTTCTTTTTCTTTGACCTACTTGAAACATATTGACTTATCGTTATGTAATCGACAATGAAGTGCCTCTTGAAAATTGGAAAAAAAAGTAGCATCTTTTTCCTAAGAATTAGAGACCATCGTGTATAAATGATTTGTCTATTATGCATGCAAAATTTTGTTTCGTATTTAATTTGAAATAAAGTATGGAATATATTTTTCAATGTAATTTCTTCAGAAAAATTGTATATTGTTTTGATTGCACTACAAAAAATTCATTGAGAATTGCCGTTTATCTTAAGTTTAATGCGTCAGTAGTAAAAAAGAGATATTTCTTCTCGTATTATTAAGAAATTTATATCTTAATGGTACGAAGAAAATCACACTATAAAATTGATCAAGCAGACTTAAAGATTGTTAGATCCTTTAGACTCTTTTAATAATGTAAAATAATTAGATCATAAGAATACTTTACTTCTGTGCTTTGATATTTTACTACTCCTTGGAATTTAAATTACATAAATAATGGTTAAATTAACATTTGTCTGCAGATGATCTATACCATTTTTACAGTTACGTTAACACATCTTTAGAAAATTTATTCTGTTCTATGCAGCCCATTAACAAAAGTTAAATTTGGACTGGCTGCGTTGGCTTGGTTGATTAGGGCGTCGTTCTCTCTCTCTCTTTACCGGAAGGTAGTGAGTTCGAATCCTGGCTTATCCGAAGATCCGTCGTGTTCATCAATGGCGACTGGGACTCGTAAAATATGCCGTGGTCGCATGACCTCCATGTTCCCATTCCTAATTAATACCTTTGGGGGTGTTAGAAGCCAGGCCTTGGGTCTTCTCTCGCGTGCTAATGTGCTGCTATCTTTGAGCCAAAGTCGTACTTCCATCCTCTTGGGGTGCTCTGTTCAAAAACTGAAGACGTTCCTTCTGACTTCATTGTCCAAGTCTCTGACGGGCGGGCTTGGCTTCGCCAAGTGTCATAAGTAACAAATTTGGACTTTCGTAATAAAAGGTGTTACTTGCATGTTAAGGTTTATTTTATTAACATATAAATATTTTTTTAAACTAAATTAGAAAAATAGAAATCAATATAGATAATGAATAATTTTAACTACATAAAATACTTGATTAAAATATTTTAATCTTCAAAAAATAGTTCGCTTTTGTGTAATGTATATTTCAATTATACGATAGTGCTTATTTTTAACCAAGGAAAAGAACTGGTCCTCTGCTACGACAAAATATTATATTCTTTTAAATATTTAATAAGAAAAACATTTAAAAAATTCAAAATGTCGTGAAAAGTGCTTTTCTTGTATTTAGAAACAAGGTATACAAAAAATTTCTTTCTTTATGTAACAACTACACATTATGAATTTCTCTATGGTTTTGCTTACCACTCTAGGGCCAAATTTTGCACACAAAAATTACTTCAACTGTCATCTACATCACGCTTTACCAAGAAAAATTCACGTTTTACATTGTAATAGAGCCCATGAATTCTAATATAACAAAAACTACGCAAATAATCAGTGCACCGAATTTCCTTATAATACATTGATGTCCCCTTATGTAACAAACATGTTGCATTGCTCAATTACAATAAGTGACTTACTTTTAGATAAACATTGCACAAATTCACGATAAATGTAGTTGCATAAGTATATAAAAATTTTCTTATCTGATCATAGATTTCAAGCAAAATCTCAAACAATCTTTTTACTTCAAACATAAAACTTCATTCCATAAAATTTAATTTTTAAATATGAGCCATTGGTAAAAATATACCGTTCGGTTTCTCTTGGCAACTTTTTCAAAAAATTGCCAAAAATCTTGCCAACTTCGCCAATTTGGTCAAGCGAGGTTTTTAAAATTAACATTCCATTTTTCATTGGTCGGTTCCCATTTTATCAGAATCCCCCATTTTTCAATGGTCGGAATCTCTCATCTGTGATTGGTCAGTATTGGTTGGGTTGCCAAAAAATGTTATTTATCGCCAAATTTTAAAAATCGTGCCAAGAGTAACCGTACTGTAAATCTGAGCCGAGCCATTCCCTAAAATGCCAAATCCTTTATCACTTATTGTCGCTTATACCACAGCGATTATTGTCAGTTGTTGAAGCTACATTCATAATTATTTTTATCATCTTCCATAAAGCTATATTTCCAATATGTCTATATTTATAATATGTATAATTTCCAAAAAAATTTTGTTTAATATTTCTTGTCCTTGCATTTTTGATGGGCAGCAGTATATGCGTTCATTTACTTCCAAATTACAACATCTTACCTCTAGTTTTTACTTTAAATAAACTCAATTTATTCGCAAGGATTATATTTATTTTTTCTTTATTTTTAAACATAAGAGTTTAAGAAATTCAAGAATCTGGAAGATTCTATTTTAATTAAAAAATTTTCATGTCACCTTATACTTGTAACGAAATATCTGCTTTGTAATTTAAATAAAAGGTTAGAGTTGTTCCCAATTCAACTTCAACTTCAGCAAGAATTTAAAACGAGTATTTAAATGAAAATTTGAATCAATAAGATAAACACTGTCAATTATTATATTGAATAAATAATAAATTCACAATCGAGTGATTAAATTGAGTGAAATTCTCCTGTGAATCAGGTCAAAATTACAAAAGACTGACCTGCATTTGTGACTTTTTTTCTCGAGTTTGGTGTCTGAAAGTCTGTATTTTTTTAAACTTTCCATACAATTTAAAATAATTATTTTGGCGGAAACTACACTTCATTTAATTTCACAGTTTAAATATCTAATTTATGATTGCGAAAATTTGAGGGAAATATGCAAATTTCTGCAATTATATTATTCTCATACAGATCAAATACTTTCACTATGCGTCATCACTTTTATCAATCGAATGAGAGCACAAAGATAAATAAAATAAACATTAACAAATAAATTTTCCATTGTTACTCTCTTTATATTTGTCTCATAGTTGACTTATGTTTCTAAGGTCATTATCTCCTTCAAAGAAACACAGTAGGTCACAATACTCAGACAAGAATAAAAATGTCAGATTATGAGATACTTATTTGTAAGTAAAATTCTAGAAATATGTATATTAAGCTTCATTTATACAATGTGAGACAAACTGGAGCAATTGTTGTACGAAAAAGTTACGAGATGTAATTATGCTATGTGCCTTATTTTACTTAATGATTAATTTTATGTATTGGCTATATTAGAATACTTCCATAAGTGGTTCTCTTAATTTTTCATCATTCCTATCTATAAAAAAATATTTTATGCTGCGTCTGCAACTATTCAAAGAGTATTGCTATAATTGTGATTACAAATACTTGTGTGTATATTTTAAATCACTCAGAATATAGTTTAATAATAATTTAAAAATAACTCATTATTCAGTTTTGGGTAAAAAGTTACTGTACGGTCGCTATTGGCGACTTTTTCAAAAAATTGCCAAAAATATCGCCAACCTCGCCAATCTGCACAAATGAGGTCTGAAAATAAACAGAATATTCCATTTTCATTGGTCGGAATCCTTCATCTGTGATTGGTTAGAATTGGTTTGGACCAACTTTGGAAAATCGCGCCAATAGCGACCGTACAGTAAATCTGAGCCCAGTTTTGTATTGTCATTTTTAAAGTTGGAATAATAATTGCTGTAATTCTGATAAAAGTTGCATACAATAAAAAAAAATATGAAAGAGAAATTTCAAAAATGAATCCAAAAAAATCTAGAGTCAAAGCTTCGAATCTTTTCGTGATAATATGCTAGAAACCTTTTAGTGATATTTTCATGATAATATGATTTATTGATGTATGTAAGCAGTAGCACTAATGAATGAGCAAGAGGAACATTTGCAACACGCATCTAAATTTCACAAGAGAAGGTACTTAAAAATGTCAGTATTTGAATTGACGAATAATTTGAATATGAATACTGTAGTTGTAATATAACATTAATTATAATGTATATAATTCACTGGGTTTTAAATAAAAATGCTTTAAAATAATCACATAGATCCGTTGTCCGATTACGAAAAGGATCTATACATAAGTCTCGGGAAATATGTGTGGCAGAATAAATAAATTTCTCTAGCAAGCTGATGGAACTGAAACAATTGTCTGCGGTTTAAAAACTAATGGGTATGTTAAAGAACCCGAGCCACAAATCCATGAGAGGATCAAGTAATCGAAAGTGTATTCACATATACACTCAAACTTTCGTTATAAATTATCCACTGTCATTTAACAGTTTGGGCTGAGTTCAATGGTATTAAGGTACACTATTCGCAGACATCTAAATGACTCTCAATTCAGATTAGAAGTCTATAAAGGAAATCACTATTAAGCTGTCATATTTTTATGATTTAGGCTAATTCGTCATTATTAGTTTTAATTTCGAGCAAGCTAGAAGTCGTCTTATCAAAGGAATTTCTCTTTATAGTAGAATCGGCATTTCTCGTTGTAGATGAATTAAATATATGTTTTAAGAGCAGAGAGGTCAACGACGAATCATTGGTTAAAAAGCAGCAATCCGCAATAAAATACAATGTGATATTACTTGGAATCTGCTAGATTAGTTGATCACATTTTGTGTCACAAATACTCTGATAACTCCCAGGTATGTTAACATCATTTTGCAATTGGTAATACAGCATATTCTATTAAGATATCAAGGTACCATTTATCAATAAAACAGTGTTGAGATTCATCCAAAACTATTAAAAGAGATATAATCTCCTTAGTCCTGCTAAATAAATAGATCATTCGTCAATAAAAATATTATACAGTTTTAGTGACAACAGAGTATAACCAAATCAATTTATCAATTGTTATAATTATCTCAGAGACTACAGCAGATGGGAACAGGAATCTTAATAGTTTCTATAACTATACAGAATATCAGATTTTGTGACCAATGGCAGATTTATAACGCATTGAAATCAAAATTCTTTTTGCTGCTACTAGTCAATGAAGTGATTACAATCTGTGAATTTACAACCACTTGCTCAAACACAATATATATACATATGTGAAGTTTCTTGGGCGTAGCTAAAATTTTATCTTGTAAGTATATCTTTTTGAAATAGACACCATATAAGTCTGATATACTTGACATTGATACATATACCTAATTGATAATTGAAACCATTTTCAGATCAATTGATGTGTAAAAAATTCAACACGTGTTGCGTAATTGTATAGATTTGTACAAAACTTCGTTGAAATTGAAAATTACAGAAATAAAGGTTTCTGAATGCATCTGTTAAATTAGAGTAAGAAACTTTCCATAATATAACACTGCATAGGCAACTCAATTATCTGTCAAGGTTGAAATTTGGTAGTCTTTCCAAATCACGTTACGTTTGCTTACGTACACGTCTTTTCTTATCTTCAAAGAAATAGTTTTTAAAATTTGTTTTGAAAGTCTGAAAATAATTTATTCAAAGAGAAATTAAAAATAACCCTTTTTTAATTAAAATAAAATCCTTAATCAGAATAGTTTGAATACTATGGACAGCCAAAATTCAATCAATGACATATATTTTTGCTTTTAATTTAACTAACATTATAAAAAATTTCGCTATTCATCTAAAAGTCGGTCCCTTCTGCAAATAGTTAACAATTATTTGCTTGCATTGAAATATTTCAGTGAAACTGTTAAAAAAATTGTTCCGAATTCGCTTTTAAATATAACAAAACAACATAATTGACCTTATCTGAAAACATTCATGTATTGCATTCTTGATTATAATTTCAAAACTGGATCTCACGGCTTTCAGATTTACAGTAATAATAAACATTTACACAAGTTTTATATATTTTAATCTATCTATACATAGAAACTTCCCTAGAATTCTAATTTAAATTTGTAAATAAAGGATAATGAATATGTTTTTAAAAAATTTTATGAGTTTACTTTTAGAAAGATAAGTATTTACATTAAGAGAGTGTACAATACTTGTGAAAACTGTATAAAATAAATAGCGCAGCTATACAAATAGAAAAAAGAACTAATTTATTGTATTCCTAAATAAAAGGCATAAGCTTTCAAATTTAACACAATTATTTGCCATTTGCATTTTATAAATATAACATCTTCCAGAGAAAGAAAGACTATATTATTTTACGTACAATCTTGCACATTTTTTCTTTGTTTTATTAGTTATCACCAATTAAAATAATTATCTTTAAATTCATTTTCATATTGTGTACAAACTGTGCTGGTTAATGTTTTTGCATTGTTGAATATTTATCACATCATCCTGAATCGAAGAGGGATAAAGTACTTATGTGGATAATTAAAAAAACAGAATTTCTCGCGATTATAATCGACGACACAAACATGTTATTGTTTATTTCTTTGTTTTCTTATGGCGTCGGTTGATTTAAAACGGAAGTT
>JAPDSC010132944.1:72224-112864 GCA_026290005.1 Latrodectus geometricus | reverse complement strand
TTTTGTGTTATGCAGTATTTTTAATACAAAATGAAAAAGTTTATTATTCTAATAATAAATAATGAATAAATATTTATAGTTTAAAAAAAACCACGGAAGATTAAATTTAAAGTAAATTTTATTTCAATAAGGAACTCTTTGTAAATAATGTATCTGAATAATATGTTCTGCAGTAACTTCCGGGTTGTATCTTTTTATCTACCATTATATAATTAAATTCGGATACATCAAAAAAGAAACTCATTGATGGAATCACAATAAATCCATTTTCATTCATTTGCATATTTAAATATTTATTTATATTCAAGTCAAATTTATATTTTATTAATAAGTTAATCTAAAGTGAATTATATATATATATATATATATATATATATATATATATATATTGCTGACCTGACAATTAAAAATACTATTCCAGGAAGACAATACGTTACCACGAGAAATTTACACGGTTTGAAAAAGCTACTTTGATGTACAAATTATTATACTTCAAACAAATTCGTGTAAAATAAGAGAGTAGCTTATAATGTGCACAAATGGAGCAACTATGCATCAAATTTGTCATATACAAAAATTGTATTTAATTAATTGTATTTCGTGTAAGAAAGTAAAACGTACACCGGAACGTTTTTCACTTTTATAGAGGTTAGATTGCAGTCTATCTGGTTTATCGAATAGCTGTATTGATACTCGTGTTGGTGGAATTTATATGGTTTTGGCAGATCGTGGGATCATGGTGGTCGTACACAACACCATGCTATTTCAGTGTCTTGCTATTGCTAACAACCGAGAAAAATACATCATACCCAAATAGTCTTAACGGATAGTACAACTGCGAGACATCATGATTTCTGAGTCAATAATTTGTTCGTTTTCATGTGACAAGTGTTTACACGAGCAGTTTGAGGACGTATGCAACAGCATATTTATCAGCTCGGCTACCATGGATTTGGCTACTCTTATTACTTCATAACAAAGGAAATTTATTTTCAACGGTAAAATTAATGAATAATCCGGATGTAGGAATAGCATGAATTTGAGTATTCAGATGAATTTCAGTTCATAAGAATACTCAAATCAGCATCACGGATTCACCTCTGTATTTGACATCAGTGAGAAGATTGTACATGGTCAGCATGCATTCGACATTGTCATACTATCCTATCGCTTTCAGTATAAATACTATTGAATTAACGTTAAAAGATCACCTCTTATTCTCAGTGACAACGTCACAACAAAAATGAAACAATCACTTCAGACAGTAGCTTTTTCATTCCTGTTGTGTTAAGGGCCATGATTCCACTTTTTATTCAAGCCCTGTGAAATGTTTTTTTTTAGTAAGGTGGTTATATGTGACTGCATGACTGGAATTTGCCGGTATTGTAAGGACCCTCTTTGGTACAAAAAATGCTCTACTTCTACCCTGATCAAAATTTTCTTCAGCTTTTTCACCGAATAGAAAACGTCTAGTGAAGGGTTACCGTCTTGCTTGTTCATTACCATACCACAGTCAATAAATGAACTGTGACTTCAGTTGAAATTGCAAGGGCAACTGTAATTTTAAAACCGTACAATCTCTTTTTGATCCAATGCATAAAATCTTCCTGTTTATTTAAGTATTCTCATTTTATGGTTCACAACGAATGGTTTCGTTGTCTTTTCTATGTTTTCGGAAATTTACATGTCGATCGAAGATGACAAGTCAAGCTTAAGTAGTAAGCCATCTAGTTTATCAATCACGTTGTAAAGAGATAAATAAGTTAGATACCCTTAACACTGTTAAAAAAAATGGAAGATAGATGTAGTGCGTCTGCCTTCTGCAATCATACTTGCTAATGAGAGGTAAGTAATCTAAATTTCGTCCCTAATTATAATCGATGCAATCAATTGTCTATAAAATATCCGATGCTGAGCAGATATGAAAAAACAAATTTTCAATAGTTTTAAACAATGAAGAGATCCATTAACACATATTTTTTTCTTTTGTTGTAAATAAAATTATCTTTACATTGAAATAAGCAAAGTTTCAAATTTTTGTGAAAATTCCATTTTTTTTTTTTTTTTTTTTTTTTTTTTTTGTAGAATAAATGTGTTTTACTCTAGGACAAATTATAAAAACAAATTTTTAGAGCAACTCTTTTTATATAATTGATTTCAAGCACTTCTTTAGTAGTTAACTCTGCCCAATAATCATATTAAGGATGTTTTCTTACACTTGATGCCATCATTTAATTATGTGCTGACTACAAATGAATAAAACTCAAATATTTTCTTGTGATTGGCAAGTAGAACTATTTGTGAAGGGGCGCTGGGTAATTCATCATGAGGAGAACTCATGAAATGAAATAAGGGGACAGCCAGGAACCGGTTTTTGGGTAGCAGCAATGGGAAGCTGTCGGGTAGAAGAGGTTCGAGACTCCGGGAGTTACCTAGGGAGAGAATCCTGACGAGGGTCTGGACGTGAGGAGATCAGCGGTTAGGGTTGGGTTGGGTTTTATGGCGCAAGGTTCAAAAATGGACAAGCTGCGAGATCAGCGGTTAGAAGGGAACATGGTGTAACTGCGAACGAATATAGACGATAGATTCCACTGGAGCTGAGACATGTTGACGTTTTCTGGAACAAACACGAGGTGGTACAGATCGTCTAAGTGATTTCTTTGATTAAACAGTCCTGTCTAATAAGTTCCAGGGTTCTTGGTTGTCCGGTTCAGTAGTAAGCCTAACAGCATCCCACGTGGATTACCCATGCGTCTACAGATAAGTAAATTCCTCGTGAGTAACTCGGGACATTCTTTCTTGTAATATAGTTAGTATCGTAAAAAGCTTTTAATTTCATTTTTTGAATACAATTGTGTTTTAGTAATTAGTGTATCAATTATTACTAGTAATGATGAGATCGATCCGGAATTGAACTTGGCCATGTTGTTTATGTTATGTATGTTATTCTGAATTAATCTTGATAATAAACGTTATTAATGAATATGAACCTGGTATTTTATTAAGTGTCCATTGTTAACATTGTTTATTTAATAAATTATAATAAGTTAAAGTGTATAATCTAAAGACACCAAGTACAATTAATTAAAAACAAAATTTTTATAAAAACGATGTTGTTCATATTTTTTAACCAAAGAAGTTAATATCAGAGACCCTTTTATTGAAATATTTTTATTTATTTTATGCAAGCCAATTATAGCTTGTTTATTTTAACAAGCTAAATAAAATTTGACATTTACCATTATCTTATGAATCCATTTCGTGATAGGAAAAAAATTAATAGAAGCATTTTGGATCACTGTGTTCGAAAAGTAATTTTGACAGTTGATGAGAAAACTATAAATGGCGGAGGATGCACCAATGAGTTTGATTTTACAAATGCTTCTCCATTTTAAGCTACTCAGAATAATCATATAAATATGATTCGAAGCATAATTTTAAAATCTCCCACTTTTTATTTCTTAAAATTTAAGTACTTACTTATTTAAGTATAATCACTCTAATGCAGAGAATCTATAACTATGTTTACATGTTTCAAATATTCCATAATAGGTATTGCTAAATGGTATCGAATTTAAATCTGATTTCTGTATGAAAAACAATAAAGGTCAATGCTATGGGAAATTGATTTCTTAGTTGTTTTTAACTAAGTGGTTCCGTTGCTTCAGTTTTATAATGATAACATTTAGTACTTGTAGATGTCTAATGATTTAGGATCTAAAGGATGCATAACAATGGAATTCCTTTATAAAAAAAATTCTAAGCGTCTTCTTCCGTCTCAGGAACAGGAAAGCAAACACCTAGGAATAAACAGTAGATCACTGGAAGTAATAAATTTTTCTGTCATGCAGACAACTTCTCAGCACAAACAGCTTTCATGTATCTGAACCTATGATGAAAAGTAAAACTCCACTATCAAGAATGGGACTTAAATTCGAATGTATAGCCAGAGAATTTGCTTCGAGATGTTCACCACCCCCAACCACTTAACTCTTTTGTTACCCATTTCATCTGTCATGGGTGCCCAACGGGAAAGGAGTTGAGATAAATTGCGATCTTCGCTCGGAATCCTTTTTCTGTGAGAGAAGTGTCCTTCAGAGAGTTTCCGTTTTCTAATGGTTTCCACGACTTCTTTGATGGGCAGTAGCGAAGAAAAGGGAGGAAGGAGTTTAAAGAGGTGGGCGGAAAATACTGGAGGATAAGAGATGACAGTAAGAATCACAAATGGTTTTACTTCGAATGAAAAATGATGAGGTAGCACACGATATGAAATAGAATTCAGCCTGTTTTTTAAAAGCAAACAGCAAGGGAATTTTCAAAGATCATCAATTAAAATGAATTTGAATAACTTCTCGGAGTATTTGTATTGAAATCATTTTGAGAATTAATATAAATTTATTATCAACGTATAGAAACTTATACATTGATAATCTAAAATTCAAATTTTATTTGAAACACAATACACACGAAACAAAATTTCATATGTTCTCATGAACATAACAAAGAAATCCACAAGGCATTTTAAACGAATTTTGCTCTAGTAAACGAATTTTATAGCAACGAATTTTGTATTAGTAAAATATGATAAATCAGTATTTTTCGAATATTTTTATAAAAATCATTTTGCAAATGCAGTGCATTTTGATTAAATTAATTTTTTTTTTAATTAAAACACAATTTATGTTGGAAAAGGGATATTGATAAGTGAATAAAATCAACGATATTTGAAAAGCGTTTTATATTACACTCGCTTAAAAATTTCAAAACCCAAAAAAATAGGTTTTAATATAGCCCCTGATTACAAAATATGCAACACTCAAGAGGAATGTCATGTCTGAGCTGAATGTTTAGCTAATACAAATCATAGTATGTTATCAAATGATTAAAATTTCGGAATTATAATACATGCTTAGGTTAAACGGCAATTTCTGAACTGTAGTTTAAACAGTGTAACGGAACTATCTTCTAATAGTCTATGGAAATCTACTAGAGGTAAACGTTAGGTAATGTTACTACTGTCTTAGTAATGTTACTACAAAATAGATCGAAACTTTCACAAATTATAGAATTTGAATGGAAAAAATCTTTGGCCTTCTTGAAGGAGGATTTCTTATCATAAAAAGTAGCCCTGTATATACAGTAGTGCGAGTTTGGAAACAGTAGACTGACAAAAACTGGGTAGCTCAGAAATCTGGTTGGTAAAGACAAAATGACATCAATGGGCGGGAAAATTCAAATTAAATTAAAATAGATAGATGAAAGAACACAGCAAAATTCTGTTTCCGACTTTTTTTAAGTCACATTGAAATTTTTAATTATTAACGACAAATACTTATTCACTTTGCCAAATTGTGAATCATTTATTAAATTTGGTTAAATTGTGGTTTAGGTCCCCTTCCTCGCCAATTCGCGAATTTGAAGCGCTTTTTTGTGTATGCTCATTAATTACTCTTTTGTTTTATACCAAGAGCAGAACATGAAATCTTCACGAAGAAATTATAGCAATACCAATGGAACTAATAAACAGACGAAAGCTTAAACAAGCGAACGAACGCGAAAGAGCTTTGTCGCTTTAGAACTATTTCCATTTCTGTTTCTTGAATATCTAGTAATCACAGCTTCGTGCAGTGTAACTCCAGCTCCAAAAACTATTTACAAACAGAGTGTCTTGGTTTACATCATTGTGCTTAGAGATTAGGTATTTTATAAATGGTATACACAGAGAAACGTAAGGATTTCGTAGACGAAGCTTTAAATTGCCCAAAATATTATGTAAATTGCCCTTAAAGTTTTATTAAGCTTCTTCCAAAAGAGTCGAATTAGGAAGAAGCATATTTTTAGTTACGTAAGTAGAACCTAAATTATCGCAGGGAACCGAAAATGGTTTTTTTATTGGACAACATAACGACTGAAATTCAAAAGAAGTTTCTAGCTTCTCCGAAAATTAACCAAAAATGTGTCTTCCTGCAATAATATTAGACTTCAATGATAAAGAATACAACTTCGATCAAGCTTCTCAAATTATTGACAAAAAGTGTTTAAACATGGATTGTGTGTATCTACGAGCTTTCGTAGCTACGACTGACTGTAAAAACAACTTGCTGATTCGGGTCTACTGGATTTAATAAATCTTATTTTTGGTTTCAAACTTGAAGAAAGGTTAAAAATATATTTAAAATGATAAGTAATACCTTTTGTCAAAGAAGATTCTCTGAATTGTAACTGATTAGATATTATTTAAAACCTACATTGTTAAAAATGAGACATCTTGTGTTCTTGCACTCGAACAAGAGATTGAAGATTGAGATTGAAGGATATATTGAAAAATTTGCTTTAGTAAAAATAAAATTTTAATAAGTGAATTAATTTTAATTAGTTAGTTTTTTCTTTAAAATTAGTAACATAGTGGCAGCGAGTGAGACAGTTCTTTTAATTGTGAAAAATGGTGACGTTAAATTTAGGGTTTGCTCTAAGTGGCAGAAATCCAATCTATGCCTGCTGTTTAAACTAAAATTTTTTATTTAATTTTACTATGAATCGACTTAGGCTCAAGTTTTGGTGTAAAAATGATTTCTTGAAAGTATTTTCTGTCAAGTCAATCAAAAATGACTTATTTTTCTAAATTCCAAGTAACGAATGTTTTTTAAAAATACGTTTCACATATATTTTTCTAAGCAGATTCAATCCAAAATTAACCGTGTTAGGAAAATGCAGAATAATTAAACTGTGAAATACTGAGCTTTAATACCAGAAGAGTGACAAAACTATGTTTTAGAAAATAAGATTCAAACCAATTTGGATACACTTTTACTGATAATAAAGTATTTTGAATACAATCTTTACTGTAATAATAATTAAAATATTGCGTTTTTTATTTTGAAATTTTTTTCAATTTAAAATATTTTGAAAATATTCCATTTGACTTGTTTCCTTAAAAACTTTATCACTATTACAGCTTTCTACATATATTTATTGTTCACATTGGTTGAATTGCAATATAATTTAAACTATAAATACATAACAATAAATGAATGTAAAATAAATGAGATTTAAGTAATATTTTAACGCTTAATCACGTGTAAAGAAATTTTCAAAATACATTAAAAATTGAGATTTTATTAAATTATTCAACTTTTTTTTCTTTAGTTTTTTAATTTATCCTAAGATCAGTTGATAGAAATAAAATATAGTGAAACTTAATACTAAAAATTTTATGAAAATAAACATAGTTATTAAAGTTTAAAACATATTTAAATGGAATCGAATCATTTGTTATTATTTCAAGGGAATAAATGGATGATTATTTCATAATTAGAATTAAACTAAATCTCATGCATTGAGATAATTTCAAATTATGAATATTTTCTTGCTTTAGAACAATATCTTTCTGTTTGGAAATATTTTTCAGAATTTATGTGAATGGTGCTTTTATTTTTGCTTACTTTCATTTTCTTCTTTCATTTTATATATATTTTACAAATTTTCTTTTTATAAACTTTACAATTACGTTGGTCAACTTATTTGCATTATAATACAAAATATAATGTAAAGTTTCAATGAGAAATCTGTATGATTTTCATATATATTTTTAAAATAGATATAAAAAAATTTAATTGATATCTTTTTCATATATATTGATGGATGCATAAATACGACAAAAAATCTCTCTCAGTGAAATTTATATTTTTCCTACAATTATAAAAACTTAATGAAAACAATTAACTCGTGATTAGCATCAGATGTATTTGTTACGTTTGGCCTCAACAGCCATCACTAAAATTCCACGACTGTCTTAAAGTGTCTTGAAATAGTTTGGGTGTAAATAAATGTTAATTACTGATTACATGGCTCATTCAAGCACAGATTGTTCTTTATAGAAGAAAGGTTCTATTTTGAAATTAATGTAAGCCAAACCAGACTTTAGATTAATCAGATTTAGGTAGATAGAGGAGTGAATTCCTTGTCCCATACTCTTTGTTGTTAAGTGTATTGATGTTCAGACCTATGTAGGTAAAAATTAATCCCAATTGTCAACAAGAGGTTCGAAAACCATACATTATCAAATTCTATTTGCTAAAAACTGTAATGAAAAAGGATTCTTTCTGATTATGATTTGTAACTAAAAGTAAGTATTTCATGTTTTGTATGAACATTAATGCAGCATTTTTCCTAACATCATTTCTTATAGTGTCGAATGGTAATTTCATTTGAGCTGAAGTAACTTGAATATTAATACATGACTTCTAATTTAAATTTAATTCATTATAACAAAAACACAATAATTTAGTAATATGTATACATTAATTCCAATTATTACTATGTTTACTTAAAACCTAGGTAAGGAGTCTAATTTTTCACGATTTCCTTTTTAATACATGTTTTTATTCTCTAATTACTTATTTAATATCTACATAAACAATGCAACATTCATGTGCCTCTAGATATAATCAACGTAGTAAGTCACATTTAATTCTAAGGTAATGTTAAGAAATGACAGAAACATTCCAAACCAAAAAAGAAGAAACATAGAAAAAATAAATAAATAAGAAGCAAAAAAAAATTTACAAAGATGGATTAAAAGATATCAAATTCTCTTATATTTCTAATATACTATGTCCCTTTCCTTAATCTATTAAACCAATGAATAAATGAAATTACGAAATTAAAAGATAAATTTTATTTAAAGTTCGCATATTCAAGTTCTTTTTAATATTATTAATCGAAATATCGTCAAGATAATTCAATAACGATTAAATTTTTCATATATCATAATTTTTTTTACAATATATATAAATTCGTTTCATTGAAAAGCGTAATTATTATCCTTTATAGTTTTAATCATTGATTACTTATTATATTTTATATATTAATTTTATTTTTTAATAAAAAATTTTTATTTTTCAATTTGATTTTATTTTTAATATTTAAATTACTATTTTATTTTTTAATAAAATAAAATGAAATTGTTGTATTTAATTAAAAATAATTAAATTGATTTTTTCATTCATCCATATTTTATTTTTTAAATCATGTTATATAATTTTAAATAATAAGTATTAAAAATTTTTTTCATTAAAATTATTAGAACTATAACAAAGAGAAATAAACTACATATCAGGAAAGAAAAGCTTTCTTAAATCGTTAACATTTTATAAAGTCAGAAAAAGCGTTAGATTAACCTATAGGACTTTAAAAGTTTAATAAAAAATATGTATTTAAAATGTTCTCTATTTCTCAATATTTTACTTTACTTATGATGTTATATATGATTTTGGGAATATTTGATACCCATTAAAAAGATAATGAAGCTTATTTTTTCCAACTTCCTTTGAAGCTTAGTAGTAGATTTCATATAAATTGAATTTAAACCACAAGCTATAAAATTCTTTCCTTCGGCATTAGGTCTTCACCGCATGTCCGGTTTGTGGTCATCCTGCTAACACAATTTCTTTTTAATTTAGAATATATAAATTTATCATTTATAAAGTTACAAATTCCATCGAGTTCATTTAAATTTTTTGTCCATAATTCATTGAAATTATTTTAATTCACTGCTTTTAATATTTGAAAAATGAGTATTTTGTAAATGAGAAATAAGTAATTTGCAAACTGTTTGGATATGCAATATCGCAGAAAGCTATTCTATTTCAACTTAAGATTAGATTACATTTATTAGGTAGTATCTTAAAAATATTTTATTGCAGCTTATTGTAAGCAATTTTAATTATTTTTGATATCCTATATATAAATTTAGAAGTATTTATGCAAATTGTTAAATATCCGTAAAACGAAGATACCTCCAAAAGATTCCATCCGGATGAAAAATGATGTTTGTTCCGTTTGCTTTCCATTAAAAAGCCCTTTTGAAATAATTAAATTAAATATAGTGTCACACATATGTTTGTGAAAAGGAATAATTTTTTTACCAAATGCATTTTAAATAATGAAATAAACTCTGGGCAAATAATTATAATATATTTTACTAAAACGCGGATCCTTCTGAAATTTTGAGATAAGCGTAGAAAGAAATAATAAAAAAATTAACTAAGTAAAATATAGTAAAATATAAACGATTTTGTTCTCGAAGATTCTATTTTCTATACTACGAACAAGTTGCTTACCGTAGACTAAATTTTAGAAGAAAAAATTAAGTTCATTCGAGAATATTATCATACTATAATTTTTATGATTTTAAAGTGAAATTAAGTCAAAAATAAGGTTTTTAACCTCATTATTTAGCATTGAGAAATAAATTCCCTCTTATACAACTGTACTCATATGGTTTGCAGAACTTATGAAAAAATTACTATATTTACTAAATGATACAGAAAGGACTTATAATTGAATACTGTTATATGTGAAATTATTGCTAAAAAATTGCATATGGATAAAAGGATTATGGTTGAATTCCACTTACTTTATTGGGTACAGAATCAAAAAAAGAATGGCATTTTAGAATCAATTCAAAAAACTTTTATTAAAAGAAACATTTTACTTTAAAACGGTGACAACCACATTACTTCTAAAACTGCAGATAAAATACAGATATTGTTTTTCGGTATGGCAATATGTCAAGAAAGGAAAATAAAAGATTTAAAAATGATCTTATATAGCCACAATGACATAAGCCAATAAAGCATAAAAAAGTTAAGTATTTTATTTTCTTAAAAACTATAGGACTGGTCTAAAGTAGCTAAGCCATGTATTTCTAAAATTTAAGAGAAACTTTCGTACAATAGCCTTTCAAATTTTTACATAAAATTCATTTTAATTTTTGTATTTTATTATTTATTTTATTTTTTTACATTAAATACTTAATTATACTCTGTTCGCAAAATTTTTAAATCAAATTATTAGTCAAAATGTATCATTATGTACCTATATTATAATAAAAAAAAACACAAAGCAAAATTCTTTGAAAGATATTCTTCTTTAAATAACATATTTATTAAATAATATTTTATGGATGGTCATACCATCCATTTAGAGAAAATTAGAACACGTGAAAAAAATTATGTTTTAACATCACCTTAAATTAGCATTTAAATCACTAAAATTTTAAGAAAAATCCTGAATCTCGGTTGGAAATAAAAAATATAAGGACCAAATATTTTTATAAAGTTTTACTTGCAATAAAAAATAATAAGACGAATAAGAAAGTTATGCTGGCTGATCTTAAAATTAAATTTCTCTTGAAAATTAAATTTTATTTTTATTATAAAAAATTTACAATGTGCTTCTTTTACGAAAAACATGTTAACAATCATTTAAAACAATAACAATTAAGTAAAAAACTGTTTTCTGTTTGATTAAATTATCTGTAAACAGTAGAGATTAAATCAATATTGTTTTTGTTTTAAATGGTAATCTTATAAAAAAAATTTACTGAGAATTCATGCAACAGAACATAATAATTATTCTCTATGAAATAACTTCAATTTAAAAAAAAGCACACAAAATATTATCAAACAAAATATGTGTTAATGATTTTATTATTATTTGAACATTTGTACGTAGTTAAATAAAAAAAATGGTATTAAAGAAATTTGAAAGCATAACTTTATTCGAAATAATTTTGTAACTAAAATTTTAAATTTTTCTCTCTTTTAAAAGATCGAAATTTATTTTCGAATTCTAGCACCATTTTGCATTCGGCATACCGAGAAATGACTTTTGTAACTGGAAAACAGCTTGATATAAAGAATTGTTTTCCAGAAAAATACTTTTTGCCATAATTTTTTCCAATATAAAAAAATTTTCTTCATCTATCAATTTTATGAATAGATTTAATAAAAAGATTTTTACTTCATAATTTATTTTGAATATAAACTCACCAATAAGTTTATTAAAATTAGAGAACATATATAATTATTTTAAGTAATTAAATTCAACTTATATATGATAAAATATATTGAAGGTAGTGCTGACATTTTATCATGTATAATAAATACACAAACCATTATTACCCTTCGAAAATTATTTTTTGATCAATACTTACCGAAGATTTGTATGGAGTCTTTAGAGTGGTAAATCTCAGATTCAGTCCTAGAAACACTATAATAAAGGAGATAAAGTTTATAATTTTCGCATATATCTGTTGGTATGGATTTTTACGACACGTAATATATTTCTTACACATGTGTAAAATCTTCAAGGAAGATATATATACAGTGAATGCTCAAAATTCCATATATTCATGTCTATAAAAATTATAAAACAAAAATTCATTTGTTAGAAGTTTAATATATTTTATCAAAGATTAGTTTTTTTAATCACCGGAAGTTTAACTCTTATAAAATAACCAATTTGATTTGCTCCAATTAATAAATCTGCTTCTCCTATATCCTTTCCTACTTCAGTTAATTTTATTTTAAATTAAATTATTCCTGAAGTTTTTAGCTTACATTTTTTTTTTTTTTTTATTTATTCCCTAGATGATACATATTTAATATTCATTTGCATAGCATCTTAAAAAATATTTTAGTGCTGCCATCTATTGGTGCAATACTATTTAAAATCGTATATTGATAACTTGATAATAAATATCAATCAAATAGTGTAAATGAAGATAATCAAATTATTTTAAATTTAATCAACATTAAAAAATCAGGTAATTTAACCAATTAAAATTAATAATAATGAACAGTAAAATTAACAATAAATTGTTGATTATTATAAAAAGCAAATTAAACAAGATATAAAAAATACAATAAACATACATGAAATATACTTTAAAAAAAACCAATATTTGCTTTTCCAAAATTTATTTTCTCCACGTTATTTGTAAGCTTTCGAACTCTTTTTTAAGTCTTATGTAATAAATCAGAATTAAGTGAAAATATATAATTTAAAAATAAATAAATAAAAACGAAACGAAAAAATAATTTCTTGAGTTTAAAAAGTAATTTATTTCTAAAGTAATAAATATAACATAATAAACAACTCAACAATGAATTTTAATAATTTTAATTGTTAAGAATAGAAAAAGAGAATTTATCTTCATTAAAGAGAATTATATAGTAAGCAAGTATTCATTAAACTTGATTACAATAAAATAGCCGGAATACAAATCTTCAGCAAATTCATAACAGATTGTTTTATATTAGGCAAAAAAAATGTTTAGCTGTTAAGTAATGATATATTTTCAAATAACTTATAGCATTATCTTATCTTAAAATGATTTTACTAGAAAGCCGACTTTTCCTAATTAATTAATTTACTTTGGTAATTATCTTTTGCATACAAGGATTAATTAGATACGATTTTATGTTAATTTTATGAAATTATTAATGAATTTCAATACTTTAAGAGGTTTATACCCCTACAACCAACAACTAATATTCGATTTTAAACTCTGACTCTTTAAAATAACAACAGAAGGCGTCATCAGATAATATCACTGATTTATTTACAAGTAAATGGAAGATTGCTTATAATAAAAAGTTTTTCATGTGACCCATAGATGGCGTGAGAGTAAATATTTTAAGAAATTTCAAATTTTTGAAAATAAATTAATTTTAACTAATTTATGAATTATTGAAGTAATCTTAGCAACAAACCAAGCATTCCACATCTAGTTGGGAGTACTAGTTAGTGTACAATTTTGTAATAAATCTAAAGTATTTGTAAATAAACACATTGATTGTAAATAATAAAATTTGTTAATTGTATATATCAAATTATGTAACCAAAGAATGTGAAAAAAAAATGTATTCAAAGCTTGTACTGTAACCCTATATTGTAATGAAAAATATTTAATATACTCTTGCATTTCAAGAATTATGTAAATTTAATAAATGCTTGGGGTGGGGCTTTTTTTTTTGGGGGGGGGGGCAACTTTGATGATGGACTCCGGAAAGAAGTTTTTTCTGCCATTGTTGAACTCTTCTTATTTTTCTCAAATTAGGGCCTGATAAATTATTTACAATATAGGTAAACGGACCATAGGTGACCATAGACCATAGGTGTTAATTAATTTTACTAACGATTCTGCTACCTTTTATACTTAAGTACAAGAAGTTTTTGCTATGTTAACAATAAATTATATCGCATAAATCTTCAATGAAAAGCAACAATTAAAAATTATTGATTGGTTGAAAATAGAGAAAAAAATCTGTATATAAATTAAAAAGATATAATCAGTAAATTGTTTTAGATGACCTTATTAAAAGGAGTTAAAAAGCAAAAAAAAACATTTATTATTACATGTAACACAGGGAAGTTTCAGTTAAAAATATCCTTAAATATTAGGTTGGGGAAAAAGAAATCCATTATTTTTACGTGAACTTTTTGTAACTTCTTTCAGATTCGCTTTGTAAAAAGGCTTAAAACAGTTTTCATGTAGATTTTTAGGTCTTGTGTAAATCTAAGACTGCTGACATGCTGTCAAGTTTGATAATTTTTGATATTTTATAGACATTCTCGACGATGTTGTATCCATGCGAGGTGCATCTTTAGCATGCAAATACCCAAACGGAATCGACGAAACCAAAATTGTGCGCAACTGGTTATTACAGTCATATATAGAACGATAAACACCTTTCACAATTTTAGTAGCCTGGTTAGCATTTTCACCATTATAAAAGAAAAACTAAAATGTATCGAATTTTCTGTTTGTTGTCTTCTATTTTTAAAACCTTGTACTCATAACTGAATTAATCAAACAAAAAACCGCAAGAGAATATTTTAGTCTCAAATTTCACCTTTCCAACGAGCATAAATTTGAAATTGTTTGATAGATACCTCACGAGATAGCGATCACTACAGACGTCAACCAAAAAAATAATGGATAACTTTTTCCCCAACCTAATATATTTTGTTGAAACCATTAATTACAATTTTTTTCCCTTTTATTTTTATATTAAAGTTTCATCTTCTAAAAAAATGATACCTAACTCTTCTAATTACACTCAAAACAAAATTAAATTTATTTAACTGAGATATATTGAAAGAAGTCTTTAACTAAAATATAAAAATAAGAAATTATGAGACTGTATAATAAATTCCTAAATTTCAAGATTTTATTTTAGTATATAAATAGATTGATACTATAGCTATTAGCGTGGCACTTGAAATATAAAACACATACTTGATTGCTTTGCATATTTGAATGCATAAACATAAATAACCAAAGAAACGATTTAACTAATTCTTTTCTACAACAATCTTAAATGACTCTCGTTAAAACAGGGCTAAATCGGATGCCATGATGACATCAAAACAAAACAGGATAAATTGAAATGTTCGTACTCTAAGTACGGAAAAGAAGACTCTATTCCACTATTATCAATATGAGTTTTTGAACAAGATTGTTCTAGTCCATATATAAAAATACTTATGTAGTGCTGCTATCTTTTGACGTTAACAGTTACTATCCAAATTTGAATATTTATTTTAATACTTAAGTTTTTGGTAAGTGTTCCCATCAATGAAAAAAGCATAAACGACCATGTATTATCTATTAAAAAAAACCTACACTTTTTTTAAATTAAATTTTATCTATTAGTGAAGCAAATCATTTTAAGTGAAAATCTTTAACGCAGATGCATCCTTTCTCTACATTTAATGAAGACCTGAAAAAAAGTCATTAACACCATCTCAGAGAATTTCCAATTGCAGGTATTCTATTAGGAGAATGCACCACACTTTTGTGGTACAAGTCAAAACTACCTTTGAATTTTGTTTCATTGCAGTTAAATGTACTCCTGAAATTCGGTTATTTCTCAGTCATTTTGATAAAATGCAATAATGTATAAAATTTTTCATTTACTTTCTTTTAGTAATTTAAAAATTTTTATTAAAATTTCATTACTTTAATGTATTTACTATCTAAATAAATGAAGGACAGAGAATCGTAGTTCACTCATAAAATATTTTAATACTAGCTTAAGGTTTCATTATAGACTTTCTCAGGCAAAGGGATGCGTAGAGTTTGCATTTGAAATTTTATCAGATTTATCTTGCTTAAAAGAAAAATTCATTTGCAGTCTACATTTGTGAAATTTTGCAATAGCAGCATCCTTTCACAATCTTTTGCCTACCTTCATTAGAATTATTAATCAATTTGTAAGATATTATAATAATTGTAATATTAGTTATTATTAATTGTAAAGATATAAGGATTAATTAGTGCATGATAATTCACCAATTTTAAAAAAAATTAATGATTTTATCTGTAAATTATCAATTGTTAAATATTTTTATTTTAATCAGAATTATATATATATATATATATATATATATATATATATATATATATATATATATATATATATATATATATATATACAAAACGCTAAATTTATTAGCAAAACTGTAAAAATGTTGTACAGAAGTTTTGAAAATTTAGTAACAAAAACTGTTAACAGATGGCGCTGTTAGCTTATAAGTTACCTCATAAATAGCCTGTAAAATGTGCTTCGAAGTTTAAAGCTATCATGACTGTTAGATATTGAAAAGATTCTAGCGTTGAAATTGAAATTATGTATTCTATTGTACAACGTGTTCTAAACTGTAGTACGAGGGTTACTCTGAAATTTTTGAGATACACGCAGACAAAAATTTACAAAATAAAAATAACGGTTTAATTTTAAAATACAAAGTATTTTAACACAGAAGACGATTATTTACTGACTTACTTAAACTTGTTTAGTGTAGAATAAATTTTAAAAAGAAGAGAAATTGGAGTTGGCGCGAGAACATTTTCGCGATATGATTTTCTACGCTTTTAAAGCAGGATTAAATCAAGAAGAATGCGTACAACGGTTGCAATTAGCATTTGGTGATGAATCTCCAGCTCGTGCAACTGTATTCAGATGATTTAGAGACTTTAGAAAAGGTCACAATTTTCTTCAGGATGAAAGACACACAGGAAGGCCGTCGTCGGCAGTAATCCCAGATAATGTGTCTGCCATACGAAAAATGTTAATGGATGATAATCACTGTACCTATCAGAAGATACAGAAGGAACTTAACATTGGATCCGCAGCCATACTCAAAATCATTCATGAAGAATTACATATGAAAAAAGTAGTTTGCCGTTGGGTTCTCCATTATCTAACTGACACCAAAAAGAGTAGCGTGTCAGAATCAGTGAAGAAACTCTTAAACTGCTAAACGATGGTGGCCACTGCATCATTTCTAAAATTGTAACAGGTGATGAAACGTACATACCATTTTTGACGTTCCAACACGTCAAGAAAGCAAAGTAGGGGTCTTTGAAGATGATCCCACGCTGACAATGGTGAAAAAACAACGCGCACCGAAAAAAGTGATGTATGCCATTTTCTTCAGAAGTACGGGATTGGTCAAAGTCATCAAGCAGGAATGACAGAAGACAGTAACAGCAAACTGGTATACCACTAAATGTCTTCCAGAAATTCTACAAGAACTGAATGTTAGGGGACTAATGCTTCACCATGACAATGCATCTTCACATACAGCCGGATTAACAATTGAGTTTCTTAAATAAAAACAAATTAAAGTGATCGAACATTTGCCGTATTCACCTGATCTAGCTATGTGTGACTTTGATTATTCTTTAATATAAAAAAGAGCTTACGTGGACGTCATTTTCATTCAGAAGAAGAGATTGATGTGGCTATAAATGCATTTTTTTTTCATCTATTCCAAGAAATGAATGGCTTGAGGCATTTAATCTGTGGAAAATTCGTCTACAAAAGTGCATTGATGCTGGAGGAGACTACTTTGAATACACCTAAAATTTTGTAAATATAACTTTAAAAACCTAGTTCTATCTCAAAAATTTCAGAGTGACCCTCGTACTACAGATTAGAACACAGTCCTACGGCAATAAGGTGCAGTTTTCAAAACCGATTAGATGTTCCGGTTATCCGATTCGATGTCCTGATGCGAAAACCATTCACGTGCTCTTCTCAAAATTTGAATGAACTGGCAGCGTCGATGATGATTGAAAGTGAAATGTTGGCCCTACGCGAACAAAAGTCACTCTCGAAAATGCAGCCAAAGTTTGTGGAATTGTTCAGTAA
The DNA here is from genome assembly GCA_026290005.1 of Latrodectus geometricus. Classification (NCBI taxonomy): domain Eukaryota; kingdom Metazoa; phylum Arthropoda; class Arachnida; order Araneae; family Theridiidae; genus Latrodectus; species Latrodectus geometricus. The sequence continues at coordinate 94,856 of JAPDSC010132944.1, read as the reverse complement.
AATCTTATGAAAAGTATCTGAAGAATTGCATCAGAGGCTGGTTTGAAGTACAAGAGCACGCAAAAAATATTGAGAGGTAGCCTTCGGATGTATTCATGCAAATCCTAAAGTCATCTGGCTGTACCCCTGAAAGCTATACGACAAAAAGTTGACTTTGCGAATCAGACTCTAAACAATGGTCGACAACGAAGGATTTAATGTGGACTGCATCTGGTTCACAGATGAGGCCCATTTCCACTTGAATGATATTGTGAATAAATAAAAGTGGAGATTTTAGGGTTCCGAAAGCGGTTGGTGTTGCATGTGATTCCAGTTCAGTTAAGACATTGCAAGACGTGATGTCAAATTTCATTGTGTGAGTTTACGCTACCTCATTGTTTCGAATCGGGAACATTTTGAAAAAATTGTGTTCTGACTGCAAAGACTGCTTTTATTAATTTTTTTAGACTCCTTTCAGAGAGTTTTTAGCACAGAGTGCCATCTGTTAACAGCTTTTGTAACTAAATTTTCGAAACTTGTGTACATCATTTTTATACAGTTTTGCTAATAAACGTACCGTTTACCGCATAATTCTATTGATGCTTGTTGAGGTATTTAATGCTAAAATCAGGATTTATTCGCTGATCATCCTGTATATATAACCACATATTTACTTCATTATCTCTACAAAGAGTAGCTTTTAAAATAATCGCATTTAAATTCTTATTTTCAAAAGGTTGCCTCAAGAACTGTAAGCTTAACTATCTCGTCAGTATTTAATTCAATATTGTTTAATGATATATAAAAACATGCATCAGAATCAAACAATGCTATCACAGAAATAACCTAATCTAATTTTGATAGAACAGCCACGGGAAGTTCATGTATTTAAATTGGTTCATCCGAAACTACTAACATGAAAACATCAAATTTTAAAAGAATATCTTAAAGATAATTCAAAGAGTTTTAGGTCTGTTAATACTAAGTCATTGAAAGATTCAATTAAGATTGGTGGTAATAATTTGCCACAAACTTCAACCATTACAAAAAAAATGAAATTGGGTAAAATATTATCCCAGAAAAAAAAGGAGAAAAAACTTTTTTTAATTCATGATAAGCTTGCAAAGAGTTCTATCCCAAACAAGATGTATGAAGGTTAGCACTTTTTTCTATTTAAACCAAGTTTTCTTACACAAGTTTTGTATATAGTCGAGCTGTGGCTCTAAAAGCCACAGCTCTCCAATACACAAAACTACCACTAGAAGGGCGAACTCGAATACATAACAAAACTTATTGACTTTTGTAACTATGACTTACAAGTTTGAAGTTAGAGAGCATCCTCTCAAATGTCACCCCTGGCATCTGACCATGGTTTGAAATTACGAGGTGCACGGTGATAGATGAGTATTCCATACCTATTAACCTTAGGTACAGTCTGGGGCTCACTTGCTCCAGATTGTACCCAAGGTTAATGCATGTGTTTATGATGGTGTGATGTATATTTAATGTTAATGTATGTATGTTTATGATGGTATGGTATATATCAGGGGTGGCCAAACTTTTGGGATCCGTGGTCTACTCCACATTTAAAAAATCGACGACGGTCTACCAATGACAGAGTTAAATTAACGTAACATGTTTGTATATTTATATTCGGTAGCAAGAAAAAATTATAAATTATCAAATTTTTCTAAAAAAAACTTAATATTAATATTTACAAAATAAAAATTTACTGACGAAAATAATCAAATATTCATACATCAAAAATTGACCATCCTATTCACTGCGTTTAGTTGAAATTGGCACTGTGTATCTGCGACAAGTTTCTCATATTGTGGCTAGTACGAGCTTATTGCAATGCGTAAACACGAAATTAAATCTGTTAAATGTGACCGATGTTTGGTTTTTATGGCGTTCATGGTTTGAAAAAGCAAATCCACAAAGATATGACGATCTAAAATATGATTACAAATAAAAAACAATTTGTAAATATTTGGAAACGTTTCCTTAGAAATTAATTTCCAAAAATGAGTATCGCTAGATATGCTCTGGATTTAAGGAATATATCGCATCTTAATTAAATAATTCCTTTCTCGACCGTGACTGATATGGTATATATTAAATGTCTTATTTTTTCCAGATACTCCATCAATGTTGACATTTTCATTTAATTGAAATATCCTAAAATTGAGTATATCTTCCAACCTAATTAATTTAACGAATCTTTTTTCAAATCCTTCAAACAAAATATATAAGTGTTCGACGAAATCTTTGAAGTCTCGGTTTGGATTATGGATGCACTCTTCCTCAATGTTTATGAAGTTTCTCAATTCATGTTTTCTTAATTGAGACGCATACCTTTCTATAGTTTCTATGAAAGTTTTAATCTTGCTCATCATGTCTGTTAAACATTTATTCATTCCTTGTAGATTTAGGTTTAAGTCGTTAAGTTTTGCAGTGATATCGTAGATAAAAGCTAGTTTCATGAGGCATTTCTTATCTTCCAATTCTGTAATATGATATTCTTTCATTTGTAGAATTTTTTTTTATTTCTGGTAACAGAATACGAAATCTTTTTAAAAACGCACCAAGGCTTAGCAATTTCACGACTCTGTGCAATAAGAGATCTCCGTACTCTGATTCAGTTTTTTCCAAAAGCGCCCGAAATTGTCACCTCTGAAGACTTCTTGAACGAATTGAATTGACGATTTTAAATAATTTTTGAATTATATCATTAGACTTTACTAATTTTGAACACATTACCTGTTGATGTGTAATGTAATGATAGCTGGTAAAACTTGGAATGTCCTATTGCCCAAGGCAATAAAACCAATTTGATTCCCGACCATTGCTGGACCTCTACCTGTTACGATAGACACCAATTTATGTATTGGAAATCCTGTCTTATCAATAAAGTTTTTAAATGAATTGTAGATGTCTTGGCCTCTCGTTTGCCATTTCAATGGAATTATAGTTAATAACTCTTCTTTTGAAGACATATCTTCGAAAACCATTTTCACAAAAATCATAACTGTACAATGTCACCATTATCCGTGAATTCATCAAATTGAAGTGATAGAAACTTACAAGCTTTTAAATCATCATTAAATGAATCCTCCAAATTATTATTCATAGCTTCAGTCCGAAGCATCACAGTGCTAAGCGATAATGGAATATTATTTATTGACGATATTATTTCAAATTTATTTTTAAAATTGTGGAAAAGCACTTCTCCCGCTTTGCAGAATGTTTCTTTTATCAATGTTCCATCTTCGAATGTTTTTTTTTTCGCTTGAACGAAACTTTCGTAATTTTTAACGCCAATATTATTGTTTTAGCTTTGGTGCCTGGTCTCGTAAATAACGATTACTGTAAATGTTAATTCGACTTTAATTCATGCACTTTAACTTTTCGAAGTTCACTGTCGATTGGAAAGTCTGTTGCGTATTTTGTTTTTATTTCTTATGGCGGGCACCCTTGAACAAGTAAGTACATTAGCCCATTTGCCGCAACAAGGCCGAAAACTGCTACTCATTTTATCGTTATCCGCTGGGCACCTGTGAACCAAGTCACGGAGGTACGAGTAGCATCACCCATGCCACACCACCATAAACCGGTTTATAGAGCGGACCACATTCATCCATCATTCTGAGGAAAGGACAAGAAATACAGAGAGAGAAAGAGAAAGTACATACATGTCCGAGCCGGGATTCGAACCCAAATCCTCCCCATCCATAGTTATTTACGCTAACCACTAGACAGGTTGGGTGGCATGTAGCGTATTTTAAGTGCATGATTTTGAAGTGTTTTTTAACGATTGCTTTTTTTGGAAGTACCACATTTGATTTACATAATATGAGACAAACACATTTCTCCTTCACCATAACAAAAAAGAAACCATCTTTCCAAGCATTGTGATAATGGTATGTTTAATTTCTCTTAGCACTGGTACCTGGCTGAGTCATTTTGGATGGGTTGTTAAAACAACAAATTATCGTATCAGTTTGTTAGGCATCGAGAGATCTGCAAAGTAAGACGATTAACTGAACTAACTTATGAGAACTGAATCTAAACGGGCTGGTGTGACGGGTAGACTAGTCAATTCGTCGCTTTGCTATCATCGCGCCGGCTACTGGATATAATCTGAGCATCCCACTTTGTCAAGTTGTTCCTATTTGATTCATTGTAAAACGACAAATTCATTGTATTACTTTGCACAATTTGTTTTAGGTTTTAATGCGTAAATAGTAGAAAATTTTAATTTTAAATAATTCATTAATTCTATGTCATAAGAGATAAATTAAATTGTTAATATCCGAGGTCATTATCGGGAGGGTCACGCGGGCTATTTAAAATGTCTTCGTGGTCGACGTCTTGGCCACCCCTGGTATATATGTAAGGTTAATGTATGTTCATCATGGTATGATGTATTTTTAAGGTTAATGTATGCATGTATGTATGTATGTTTATGATAACAAATTTTTCTTTTATTTATACTCTTGCATGTCTTGACTTTGTACATACTAAATAAACAACTAAAACACAGCTTGTTAGACTTTAAAAATTTAATCTTTTGAAAATAGTCAATTTTAAAAACTTTTTTATAATGCCCGGTCAGAAGGATATTCAACATTTTCAGCATAGAAGGGGGCAAATGATGGCACCTAACAGTGAGGCACTAGTGGAAGTGTCATCGCAGGAACACCTGAATAAAACATTCCACCACTGCCAATTTTAAAAACTGGTCACACTTCCTTAATTTTTGTTGCAAGAACATTCAATATTTATTTCAAAGAGTAGCCAAGTAACCCTTTGAAATTAGTTTCTTGACTCCTTAAAATTAACTTAACGGTTTCAAAGCATTCTTGCGTGTTTTTGTGATAAACGAAAGCAAATTGTAGAGTTCTCCCCTCTCTCTAATACATCAACATTTAAAGTTCAAAACAAATGCGAGAGTGATCAGTGTATTTGTAAAACCATCCACCTTTTGATCTAAGTTATTTAAAAGCAAAAAAAGCACGAATCTTGTAGGATAATTCATAAAAAAAAATTGCTGTAATGTTTTATAGTTTACAATCAAAGTAATCAAATTTTGGTGAATTTTTAAACCTTTCTCCTAGAGTAATTGAAAATAACTATACCAGTAACCAAATAAATTTATTTAGTAGGAAAACTAATTGAGTTAAAAATATCAAGAAAATTCATGAATAAGCAAAAATCAAAGAAAAGAATGATATTAGCAACTCTAATTGAACACATAATTAATATTGTTTTTGAATTTTTAAATAAAAAAAAAAGGATATGTAACAATTGAATTATTATCAGTATAATATTGTTTTTAAATAATCTCAAAATAAAAGGCAAGATCAAAAAATGCATTTGATTTATTTTATTCACAATACACATTCTTACCAACGAAATACTGTTGGGAAAAAACTAATTCCTTAACTCGGAGAAACTTCACTTATATAAGACATTATAAATACAAAATTAAATACCACACAAAGCATAATCTTGATTTCAGAAATGTATCATTTTTCAAATGCTGAAGATGATGATAACAGAAAATAGGAGACATTTATAAATAAGCAATATGTCATGACAATATTTCTAATGTAAACTAAAAACAAACTTACAAAGTAAGCTAAACTTAAGATGAATAAGCATCAGAGATGCAATATTATTGACAGAAATAGGGTTCTTTTTGTCAACATCATTGATATATTTTTAAAAAATGTATCAACAGTATGAGCCAAAATAAGGTTTATTATTTTTTAAAATCAATATACTAGTTTATAAGGATGAAATATTAAGTCTATGAGCAAAATAGTGTTTTTAATTTATTAATTTTATAGATTGCGGATATCAAACTGACTAGAACAACATTTTTACAGAATATATTACGTAATTAGGGATATCTAAAATGGTATTTAAAATAGATAAAATTTAAAAGGTATTTAAAATCAAAAATATTAAAAGTTTAAAATAAATTTCTCTAAGTATAAATATCTATCTTATATTTTTAACAGTTAGTATTGGAAGTTATTAATACAATATATAAAATTTGTTGACTCTAAAAATGACAAAAGGTTATAAATTAAAACAATCCTATATTTTAAAATTAAAACTTGCTTTTCCAAAACAGATAATTTTGCAATTATAGAAATGAAATATAATTTAAATGAGCAAGGACTAAATATTAAACAAATGTAGAAAAATACTTTTATCACATAGTGGCTTGTAAAACCACAAATAATTAGTATAAAAAAACACGAAACAGAAATAAACATAGCTGAAAACATGAATAGCAGCAAAGAAAAGCTTTGGTAAATGTACAAGAAACACAAAGTCTTCCAAAGGTAAATTTCATTTTCACACAACACAAAGGAAGAGCTTGGATACATTATACACTCTGGTGTTGCAGCTGTGAAAAATACAACTTCAGTTTAGGAAATCTGCAATACAAAAAAATACATAAGGTTGGCTAAATTTCATAAATTTTCAACTAAAAAATAACTACACAATGATATTTTGAAATACTATCCATAAACAAATAGATATAAAGTTTTTAAATACCAAAAGAAGTTTAAGATTCCCATGTTTTGTTTCAATAATTCCAAATAAAATTCATTAAAAATATAAAATAAAATTTAAAATTCAAATATATTTCCTAACATTAACTATTTTAATGTAAATTGGTTAACTTCATGAGCTTTTTACTTATTTTCACTTTTGCACAAATCACAACTCTTAACATTTTTTTTTCTATACCTTATGAAACTGCTGGTATATAGGTTTTTGCTTCACTATCTTAAATATTACAAGAGAGATTTGCTAAAATCTAATATAATAATGTATAAACAAGCCTGATGAAATTATTATTAAATGAATACAAATGAAACATGTTTTAAGAAGTGTGAATTAAGAAACAATTGCACATTAAAATTAAATTATAACAGTGAATACCTGAAGTCATAAGGACTTGTTTCTGATCGTCTTGCATAAGAAAGGGGTTCCCAGAAATTTGCTTAGAGCTTCCTTTAGCAAGAAAGGAATCTGAGGACACCTTACCATAGTCAATGGCATCAACATTTTCAAACATGTTGCTCTTTGAATGATCAACAGACAAAATGTTGTTACCATCTAGCTGCACATAGTCATGGAATTCATTGAAATTCTCAGCGACTGTTTGAGAGGATTCCACACTGAAACAAAACCAAGTAGAAATTATTAACTAATGAAATTAAACCATAAATAAAATGGATAAAAAAATATCAAATACACAAAAATATAGATTGATTATATGTTATTATATACTACATGTTTACATGGGAAAATTCATAAATTTAACATTTTAATTAAGTCATTGTAATACCATGATTGCATACCCACCAATAAGAAAAAAATTTTAAGTATCACAATTTAAATAAACTTCCATAACAATATGCATAAAAGACTAACATTTTAGTACTAAGACCAACTTTATTAAACTTTGTAAAGGAAAAATATTCTAAACTTGCATTAGTTTGGAAGGGAAAATTATATTTAAGATTTAACCACATAGGATGTGGATCAATTAGTTATCAAAATTTAAATATTCACACTGTTTCTGAATTAATCGCCAATTAACAACTTCAATAAAATTCAATGTGGATTGCTAAAACCATTATCAACAATCTTCTATAGTTAAAATTCAAATAAAACATTGTAATGAATTTTAAGAGAATTGTATTAAAGATATAATGTATACTTATTTAACTTATTAAATAGATAATTCTAATTAAAACAAACAACTCTTGCAAAATATTTTCCTATTATTATGTAAATTTCATTTTTAAAACTAAATTCCCAAATGATCATGTATTTTTATGATTTATTTATTTAAATGTCAAACATTTTTCATTAAACTATATTTTTAAGAAAATTAATTTCAAGAACTGAAATGGCATAGATATAGATGAATTGCATTTCCAATACAAGGCTACTTATATTCTTTAAAAGTATATTTTAATTATTTTACTGATCTTATTCATCTAAATTGATTGCTAAGTTATTATGGGTAACATAAAATTAAAATGAAAATAGAAATGGATTTTAAATTAAGATGTCAACATAAAGTAATTTTTTTTCAATATTCAAGTTACATTAAAAAATATATATTAAAGGAAATAAATTGCTTTACTTCATTTTTATGGATATATACACAACATATGTATTATGATCTTTAACCAGACAAGTTCAAGAAATTAGAGAGGAAAAACTTAAGTTTCCAGACAAATTAATTTGACAATCGACGAAATTTTATTATATAGAATTGCACAAGCAGTTAGCTATATTATGGCAATGTTACTGCTAAAATATTATTTGTAAAAAAATGGGTAATAGAACTCCAATTGCATTATTATTTCTAGGCCTGCACTAAATCTTGAGTTAAAAAAAAATAATATCAGCTCAAAACAAATAATAAATTACAAGTTATAGTTTTTATATATTAAGCACAATAAAAAATTACATTTAGAAATTAAATGATATACATAATTAGGAAAATAGCTTACATAATTTTATAATCACCTTCAACTTATTCACATTCTAAAAATTTAAATTATGCAAAAACTAATATAAAGATGTTGTAGATTAAATAACCTAGTTAGCTATTCTTAGTTATGTATTCATGTACATAAAACTTAAATATATAGTAAGTTACTGACTTTAGTTAGTTTCATGCTATTCATTACAAAATGTTGATGTAATTTCCAAAGAATATTTTCTTAATAATAACGTTTTTACACATCTAGTCCCAACAAGTTGTTTAATTATAAGTTGCTTGATAAAAGAAAATTTTTAATTAGCTGGATTATATACAATACTAATTTAGCATAAATTGCATGAAAGGCTTAAGTTATTTTATTTTAGTATAAGTAAATTACAGAAGTGGAAATGGAAAGTTATGCTAGTCAAAATATTTTAACATACAAATTTTATACCACATTTTTATTTCTAAGGTTTTAAAATCCTTTATAGAACTTTTTAAAATTCTTATTGGTCTGGCATGATCTCTGAGGAATAAATCATTTTACTTAAACTAGGATAATGTCTTAAAATAATTCAAGGAATTTTGATTCAGGTAGGTTTTATGAAAAATAAATTAAACTTAAATATAATCTTCTAAAAGAGAATATAATTGACCGATTTATTATTCAAAAGTCATTTATTATAAATGAAAAGGAATTATTAGTCTAAAGTTTAAACATGAAACCATTACAAACATACATAAATGAGGGGAGAATCAAATCCATGAACTGTTAAATGCTTAGCTTTTGGCTCTTCAATGCAGTTGTCAACATGGCTTAATAAACAAGCATTTGGCTAAGACATAAATTATTTCATCAGAAAGTTGATTAACTTGCTACTTAAAATTAAATGTGCTTAATAAGGAATTCCTAAATACATAAATGTATATGCAATTATTTAAACACTTTTTAAAACTTTCTTACAGACTATTATTTTTCACTATGGGATCCAACTTTAAGACAGCTACAAATGAATATTTGTATCTCACTTAAATATAAAAAGTATAAATATCAAAGACTATTGAAGAAAGAAGTAATGAAACTTTTGATGATTAATATTTTAATTCTAATTTAGCATCTTTCATGACTTATAACTTCTGTTATTCATCAGCAAAAAAATACCTTGAAAATATTAAGCACTAAGTTCCATCATAGATTTGTAAAACTTAAGTCTACTATATTGTGCAAAGTACATTGTACTCTGTCATGACAAAAAGGGTCAAACTCTTAGCTTTCAAAATAATTTTCTTCACTCTAATACAGAATTATACCCCAAGTTTTTTCAAACTACCATAAAATGATAATTTTTCAACCAAAAATTCAACTAAAGAAATGCAACTAATTCTTTCTTAAAAGTCCACACCCTTAAACAGTTTGAAGATAGTGTTTTGGTAGAAAAGGAGTTGAGCAACATTTACAAAGTGAAAGAAAAAAATGACAGCAATTTAAAGATAAATTCAGAATTGGTTAGGAGGTAGAGAGTTCATAAATTTCTTCATTATTTTCATATTTTTGTTAGGATTGTTTAGATATGACATATTATTTGTAAAGTAGAAATATAATCAAGATGACTGTGTATAGAACATTTGGTTGAATCTTATTTGGGCTCATTCCATCACCAAGGATGAAATGCGGAGTCAAATCAACAGATTACGATGCCAAACTGGATTCTTAAATATAGCAGTTTTAAAGTGCCTATTCATTGGTCTTTAATACAACAATTTTCAAATTGCACTTTTATTGATCGCCATTTTATGATAACCATTACTACCTAACACTTTTTAAAAACAATCTGCAGACGAAAACTTTTCCCATAAAAACATTATTTTTAGTGGAAAAAAATTAAATTTGTTGAAAACTTGAAAATTTTAATAAAAAAATTATAATATTTAAAAGACAAATCTTTTAAAACTAATTGATTAAAAGATAATAAGAATACTTGATTTTTAATAACTTTACATTATTGTTTGGTTTTAAAATATAAAAACGCTTGTATTCTTTTTAAAAGAATACATTTCGTTATGATGTGAGGTTTTTATATTGAGCCATAATCTAATATGATGAGCGAATATACTAAAGATTCTTTTACATTCATAATTTAATTAATTAATTTTAAAATTTTTAAGAGATGTTTCTAAGATTTATGAATCTGAATGCAGGAATGTCAAGAAAAAGAAATAAAGTACTTTTATTATTTAAATTATTAATTATAAAAGGTAGGAAAAAAACTTAAGACATTTGTATTTATGACATTGAAATAAGTGTCATAGAAAATTAAAATAATTATTCAAAGCTGATTTTAGAAATGTTATTCTTGTTAAAGCTTTATTCCCCAGTTGTTGACCTCTGCCCAGGAGCATTTCAAAAGATTTTTTTAAGATTTTGTGCACAACTGCCTAGTTAAATAAAGATTAAAATATTGCAAAAATAAAAAAGTTATTTACATTATTAATATAGCTGTATTGCATGATTAATTTAAAAGAAATACTTAAAAAATTGTATTTTTCTTCATGTATAAATGGCATTGCTCTTTTTCATATTTTATTTCTTTATATTTTATAATAGAAATCCACATTAATTGTATAAAATTCTCTTTATTGACTTGGCCTGCGGCAAAAATAAAAATTCGAAATCGTAATAGTCAAAATAATATAAAACCATATAATTATGTAAATATTCAAACAAAAACAATAAGAAATATTCAAAGTTATGATACTGAAATTCCAAAATTGACTGAAATTATAAAAATGCAAATATAAAAACACAAAAATTCTAGATCTCAATATTCAATTTGATAAAAACACTAAAAAAATATCTTAATAAAATGAAATATTCAAAATCACGATGTTCAAATTCCGTAATCACGAGATATCACGTCATTTTGGTTGGCGACAAAATGTTTGTTGCCATTCTTTCAGCTCTCGCCAAGCAGTAGCCTAAAATAAGATTTTACCTAACATTTTACGTCATTAATCTTGAAAGTTAAATATTTTTCCAATACATTTTATGACATATTCATTCTGAGTACAATCTTTGCAGAATGAAAACTTCTATTGTTAAATTTCATATAGGAAAAAACTTCAAATAATCGAAAACTTCAGAATTTTTTCTGATCATTAATAGCAAGTTTTTTTTCCCCACAAAAAGATTTAAATTACAATATTTTCCACAACTTAAATTTTTAGACATGTTTATTGCAATCAATACACTAAATATATATATCTTTCCACTGGAAATAGGAGAATCCCTAAAATTATTATACGTAAAATTTGTAGGCATATAAATTTATTAAATTAATTATTGCAAACAATTAAAAATGATCAAATCTTGTATAACTGACTTAATCTGAAAAGTGACAAATTTTGATAATAAAACCAGAGAAACAGCAATAATAATATAACCAAATAACAATTACCAGATACATTAAGAGAGAAAGCATCAAATATTCAATTATATATTTTTTATATTATAAATGAAAGCCTTCCTGATTAATTATAGTTAATGAATTCATAACTTTAAAATAAAAGATATAAATTCTTTTATTTTCAATATTAGAATTATTTATTACAAATCACAAAAAGTAAAACCGAATATTTACTTTAGATTCCTAACCATACTTATAACAGGAACAATTTAAATATTAGTTAAAAGAAAGTACCAATGTATTCAAATAAATTACTGTACTTAAATTTAAAGTAAAATAATTGCTGACAGATTATTTTAACAATAACAAGACTGTTGCAGAAAAATGAAGATTCTTTTTTATTCATTTATTTTAAATTTCATAACTAGAGAGGAAAAAGATAAAGAAATCAATTAATTTAAATTAATTTAGTAAAAATTAATTTCAATTTTTCATAAATCTAAAATAACCAACATGTAGATATATTCATTTAAAATGCCAAATATATTGGTATAAGAAATGCAATCAGAAATCAGTAAATAAAGGAACTTAAAATTTAGTAGCACAACAGCTTTTATGGGCCAAGACCTACTCAATCACTACCTGTTTTCTTCACAAAAGTGCTGGGGTGTGAGGCATATGTGTTACATAAAGGATAACACTTTTCAAAATGAAATTATTGTAGTATGTGGCACTGATTTTATGATTACACAAATGTAAAATTATATCAAAATTTAAAATATGGAATAACTGACAAATGCTGAAAGGATGACAACCATATTATGGTCTATAAGGAAAGCTTTTGTTAGAATAATCATTTAAATTTAGCTTCCTATTGGCACACTTAATAAAAAACAATAAGTCACTTATTTCAAGGAATAGTCACTTTCAATAGTTTGGCATTACGTGATAATACATCTCAGAAACTTCATTATCACACAACACATAAACACAGATCACAATGTCCTCGGTAAGGAAACATAATTGGATCACATTGGTATTAATGGGCTGCGGTAACTAGGTTGGTTAGGGTATTATTCTCATTATCGAAAGATAGCGAGTTCGAATCCAGGTTTAACAGAAAATCCGCCACGTTCGCTGAGGCACATAAAATATGTCAGGTCGCAATGTCCTCCATGCTCCCATTCCAAATTAATACCTCTGGAGGTGGTTGGAGCCAGACTATGGGTCTTCTCTGGCTTCAATTTCTAAATTGGAAGACCCTGTTGGTGCTGCCATCTATGAGCCAAAGTTGTACTTCCACCTTCGTATGAGGGTGCTCTATTAAAAAACAGAAGACTCTCTTTCCGACTTCATTCGCCCAGTTTTTGACAGGTGGGCTTGGCTTCATCGATCATAAGTAACAACAGCATTGGTATTTGATCATAACATATCTTGATATAGCTAACGCCAATTTCATTTATTATTCAAGCTCAAAAATAAACATTTTCAAAAACTATCATTCTTATCAAAACATAAAGTAAATCAACATAGAACATAATGTTTACTATGATGATATTAACATCAATGACATAAGGCTAGTTCTATTATCAATAGCATCTTTACATATAACCAATATCTATATCCTATCCACTACTCAACTTGTATGAAATATCTCATGAAATAGAGAAAAGTAACATAAAAAAGTATTACAAAAAATGTATATATTCATATCATTCATATATCATTTAAAATTTGACCCATGAATCATTATTTAAGGTACATCTCATTAAGAAAAAATTAAATGCGTTCATCCTAGAAAAATTCTCTAAGCAATAAAATGAAGTAAAAAATAAATAATTCATTTTTATACTAACCTGTGACCGTTGCTATACACTTCAGATGAAGTAAAAAGATTAACAGTTGAGTGTGGTAAAGTGTTATTAGAAACAGCACACTCAGTTTTAAATGGATTGTCAGATTGCTTTATATTATTGTTACCAAAGTGAATAGAATTATTTTCAAATATAGCATTCTCAGCTTGATTAAGGTCTGCATGCACATTTTTTTCACTTTCTTCACTAGCTATAACTTGAGATAAATTACTATCTAAGGAACTTTCTTCACTCTCTGTTGTAGAGGCACATTCAAAATTATTTGTCAATTGTTCACGTAACATGGAAAAATTATTAGAAATTTGATCATTGTCAATAGATGAAATAATACCTATTAAATTTTCACTGTCTTTCTCTTTTATTAATGTAACATTATTTAAATCTTTAGAGAGCTCTGATGAATTATGTACATTTTGATATTGAAAATCCCTGATTTGTTCAGATGCTAGGAATTTAGGTTCTTGTAAATCATAATCACCATCTTGTAATGGAATTCTTTTAAGTTCAGGTGCCTCAGTTAAAATTTTATCAACAAATGGATTATCCCCAGTAGATTCTATTTCAAATTTAGTTTCCACAAACCCTTCAATTTTGTCCTCAGCATCTCCATTTTTCGTTAAAAATGTGGAATGTGTATTTTCTGAGTGAGATAAATCAGATATTGTAGATTTTTCAATCACTTCATCTTCATTATTTTCTTGAGTATTTTGGATGAACACCTGACTTTCATTATGAATCTCAGATTCCACTTCCAAATCATTCACTTCTGTCAGATTAACAATCTTAGAAGCAATATTTTCTTCAGTTTGGTCAAACATTTGCTCAGGAAATTCATGATTTTGACCAACTTTTTCAATCAAATCATCTTTTATTTCTTCTCCAAATTCATTGGTATTGGGAAATAGATTTATTTCAGGATATGAGTTTTGATTTGTTTCAGAAACCTTTTGATCCTGAGTAATGTATCCATTCATACCAGCATCTTCAGAAGTGATTTTGTCAGTGGAAGCAGGAAAAATATCTTGATTTTGGAAATAAGTTGATTCTTCTTGATGTTCATGTAAATCTATATTTTGTAGTTCTTTTCCAGATTGAGTGATTTCACTAGCTAACTTTTCTTCAAGATTAGCATTTTCTGAAATACTGGGGTAGTGATCTATTGAGCTTGAATCATTTGTTTCTTTGATTTCATTCTCTAAATTCTCATCCTTTTCATCTGAACATTTATCTTGAGAATAATCTAAATCTTCCTTATATTGCTCAGATATATAATCCACTACTTCTGACACATTTTCTTTTTCTATATCTTGCAAAGTAAAAGTAGACTCTATATTATTTTTATTTCCTTCCAATTTAGGCAATTCAAGGCTAGAATTAGACTGAAAATTTGCACAATCAGTATTTTCACTAGTTGAAATCATTTCCGTATGTTCCAATAATTCTGAAGAATTATCAATTAAATTCTTTTCTTGAGAACATGGCTCTGAAGTTTCTTGTAGTAGTGAAGGTTCAATCAAATCACTTTCCACTGCATGGTTTTCATTTGGATTTGAAGTTTCTACATTATCTTCAATTACATCTGTCTCCAGAGTTAAGTTATCACTCCTTGCATTTTTCAAGGGAAGCATTTCTTTTTCATCATCCAAACTTTTATCTTCATTATGAGGAAGGGATTCTACTGGCAAGCAGTTACTATTTTCCAATTCATCTGTGATATTTACAGGTGTTATTGCACTATCAATGCTTGCAATGGATTTTTCATTAGATTGGCATTGATCAGAAATTACTATCATGCTATTCTCTTGAGAGGTTGCTTCACTAACAGAAAGCATTAAATCATTGCTGTTTAAAGAGACATCATTACTACCAAATTCATAAGTAAGATTAGCTTCCAAAGAATTGCCCCCACTAGATACTTCCATTTTGGCCATAGCATCATCAGATGACACTAGTTCACTAGATGGTTCTGCTGCTTCATTGCTCTCTAAAGAATTTGCACCACTTGAAAAATTTTCTTGTTGATTCTCACCAGAATCCAAATGATCACTTCCACTGACACTACCAGAGGGTGATGTTCCACTTGATTTACCTCGAGTACGGCTCATAATTTTTTCCAATCGCTAAAATATAAAAACATTTTATTATACATTTCAAGCAGTATAGTGTCAACAAAAAATGAAATAAATAACAAAGGATGTTCACAGGATAGTATGTTTAATTGAATAGCTATAAGCTAACTGCAAAATATAGCAATTTTGAACAAGGAAAAAACATGATTTACAACATTCTAATTATAATCTTACAAATTGTATTCAATTATAAATATTTCAATTTCAGTAATTTATTAAATATTTTGACTTCCATACCCAATACAGTTAACATTAACCAAATTTCTGAAAAAGTAACAAGTCTACTTTTATTAATTAAAAACGTTGTTCATTTTTTTTCTAAATATTTTTGGCAAATTAACAAATAAATAACTATTATGTTAAAGAATATTCAATTAAAAAAATTTAATTTAAGCATTTTTTTAAAATAAAGATAAAATACTAAAAACATTTTTTTAAAGTCTTAACATTAGTCTAATTTACAATTTTCATTTTCAGATGTCTTTATTTAAATAAATTTATGAAGTCTCTATTTATACAGATTACAGCTCAAATTAAAAATACAAAGCTTTAATTATTTTTTACAAAGTGAACAAATTTAAAAAATATTTTCCTTAAAGATTTAACAACAAATTAATAATTAAAGATTATCCATTTATTTACATGAAATGTAACTCTCACGCAATCACTACTTTAAGAGTGGTATTTATATATTAAATATAAAGAATTAAACAGAACTATATAAATAAAATAAATATGCAATATTTCAATTACTTAGATTAAATTAATTTATCACAATTTAATTAATAATAGAATATTTAATATTTTGTCTGTGATACTATAAGATAAAGTGAAAATCAAAATAATTATAATTGACTTATAATTACTTTGATTTTCACTTTACCTTATAGTATCACAGACAAAATATTAAATACTCTATTATTAATTAAATTGTGATAAAATAATTTAATATTGCTAAGATGCTAAATTTATAATTTTACTTTATTATTAAATTTAAATTACATCTCTTACAATGACAATAAAATCATATTTATTATATAAATTTATGTTGTAATCATACTAAACTTTTAAAATAATTCACTAAATTACAAAACTTTAAATAAGACTATTTATGCACACAATAAATCTAAATTTATAAATTTGTTTTCAATTGAATAAAATCTTTAAAAATATATAATAACCTTTTTCCTTTCTGCTCGTTCTTCCTCCTCTTTGCGAAGCTTTTCTTCTAACTCTAATCTTAACTTTTCTGCTTCTTCTTTAGCTTTCCTTTCTTGTTCAGCTTTCTAAAATTAGACATTGAAAATTATTAATATAATAAGTGAATAATGTTTAAAGATTTTTATTTACATACTTAATTAAAAATTAATTCATTTTGTTACTAAAATCAGCAGTATGTGAAAACATTGATAAAATTAATAAATGCAGAAAAATGCTAATATTAGGTACTATTTTAAATAAGCAATTTATCCAAATCCAATCATCTAATAAAGGGTATCAAGAAGCAGAGATAATAAATATAACAATAACTGCTTACATCCACAGTTAAACAAAACATATATACATTTTTAATAATAGAGTAGAATGACTTGATCTGTTTGTTGCTAAGCAATTTTTTATTCATTATTCATCAAAAGTACATGTTTAGACAACTCATGGAAAAGAGCCTAATGGCATGCTGTTGTAAGGCATTTCAACAGCCACTGTGTAAGTTGTCTATAGCCATGATTTTACATCTATAAGTTATATTCACATGATGCAACTGAAAAAACCCACCCCAAAAGGTATGCATGCAGAGAACATTACATACTGAAAATATCCCAGTATCATACCATCTTCTAATCTTGTTTGCATTTTCAATCTTACTAATAAATGAATTTATTTTTAAAATTTAAATTCTAATTTGGTTTAAAGTTACATTTATCTAATAGATTACATAATAAACTGCTTATCATTTACTTAATAATTGTTTACATTAAATGTATTTTGGATATTTTGAGCTATGAAGGTAATTATTTGTTTTACTTCATGTAAAACATTTATTAATCATATCTATTTGACTTACTGTTATATTAGCAATACCATAAAGCTTAATTTTTGAGAATAACTTTTCATAACTGCATTTTCTTCTTGTAGTTACCATTTACACATTTAAGAATCAATTTAAGACTATATTGAAAGTTATCAATAAAAATCATAATAAAATATGTGATTAATTAATCAATATTTTAAAAGATATTTGTGATTAACAAATTATTTGGTACAACAGTTATTTTAATGAAAGCTTACTTTAATTTTCCTTGTAAACATTAAATTTAAGAGATTGCACAAAGAATGTATAAATGCTTTATAATGAATTTCATTATTATTAATTCATATTAGGTTATTAATTATCTGGTATAAAAATCAGTAGACCAAGAGTCAGGCCTAAAATAGGATTAATACAAAGACTCAAAGAAAATGCATTTCACTTCCTAAACAATGGCTAGATTTAAGTTAATTTTGCAAAAATATGATTAAATTTATTCCTCTTATTTCTTTTCCTCAAGATTTTCACATGCTTATTTTCAGTTTCTAGAACACATCTTAATTCATAAATGAATATGTTTGAACATGAACATGCTCTCCAATCCATATATATGCTAGTGTCACTTTTTTAACTGCATTTCTCTGGCTTTAATACTTAAGCAAATACAAACCAGCAAAACATTCACACATTCAGATTTTTTATTTATAACATAATAATGGTCTTCCACAATAGTGATAGTAATCATTACTCTTAGAGTTAACATAAATATATGACTCTTTTAACTGAATATGATCAACCAGGATTTACAATCAGATATTGAAGTAATTTTTATATATTGCAAGAATAAATATCAAACCAATTTGATTTCAAAATAATTATTTCTCTTGTTTAAAATTTTTCCATAAGTAAGATATTACAGCAATCAACACAAAAGAAAATGGCAATATCTTTAACTGGCTGTCCTGTATTAAACTGCACAAAAACAATGAGCAACGAGGATTATCTACTTATGCTTTTAGCTGCATCAATATAATTTATTTAATTATAAAATAATTGACAATGTTTTGCAATAATTTTTAACAATATTATAAACTTATCAAAAATATTTAATTTAAATGTCCTCCTAAATGAATGATTACAGCATTTCTCAAAAAAAAAAAAAATCCTCAAGTGGCACAATATACATTATACTGTTCTAAATTACAAGGTAGATTTAACAAATGAAATTAAAGCAGAAAATACAAAATTCAAATTTTTTTTTTATATATATTTTGTTAAAGAAAGCATTGTACATGCAATATTATTCATATATTTCAGGAATTAAAAGACTTTATAATAATTTAATAACAGAAAATACTGAAAATAAATAAACATATTCATTACCAAACGAAGCTCTTCATCTCGTTTTGCCCTTTCCTCTTCCTCTCTCTGCTCTTGATCTTCAATAGCTTTTCTCAATTTTTCTTCTTCTTGACGACGATGCTCTTCAAGTAACCGTAAATGCTCTTCTTCCATTTTTCTTTGTTCTTCCTCTTCCTGACGCAGACGCTCTTCTTCAAGTCTCCTAATAAGAAACATTTTGTTAATTTTTTTAAATAAAAAAAAATTAACACATTTATAAATTAAAAATTTAATTTAATTATTAGACTCAATTGATTAAAGAATATTGCATATTTATAGATTTGCCTTTAAAATTCATAATTAATTTTCTTTGTCTAAAAAGGGTTCATACATGTCAAAAAGGCATGAGCTGAGAGCAAGCATTTTAAAAAAAATTCGAAATTATAATACTTGCAATAGTAGTAACATTATTGGAGCAAAGATGCGATAATTATCAGGCAAACTTTTTACAGAATTTTAAAACAACTTAACACTGGTTTACGCTTCTCATATTTTTAAATCAAAAATTAAGTACATATAAAATTCCTAAGGATTTTGTAAATCGGACAATGAAATTTCACAGTATTGATATTATTCTATGAAAAATGAAATTTTTATACTTCAATTCTTCTTGTCTCTGTCTTTCTAATTCAGCTTCACGTTCTGCTTGTTCTCTAGCTAATCTACGTTTTTCTGCTAATGCTGCTTTAGCTTCTTCTTCAGAGATGATTCGTTTGTTATTCTTTTCATTTTCTACAGCAGACTCTACCTCAGAAGGAGGAGAACTGGATCTCTGAAATGTAAATTTTCAGGAAAGAAGTTAAAATATATTTCAAACTACTTTGCTTTCATTTCAAGCATTTATTATCATAATCAAAGGTATTGTTTCAGTTAAATAAAATGTAAATAACTTAATATAAAGCTTTTCATGATATAAATAACAATGAGATTATGACAAATTGATCATATTACAAAGTGAATATGGATTGCTTTTGATGAGCAGTTATTTAATCAAACTTTAAAGATTTTAAATAAAGATTAATCAAAATAAAAATAATTTTTAAATGAACAACATAATTATTTTACATTACTTACGATTTCTTCAACATTAGATTTGTCTTTTACTTCATTAGTTGTTGATGTGGATGCCAAAGAATCTACTTTTTTCTTAATAGCATTCAAACCTTTTGAAGCATGCGTTTTTGGAGTTGCATTGCTGGAAGTATTAGTTTTAGCTTCTGAAACTTTTAAATCAGATTTCTTTGTCTTACTAACAGATTGTTTAGGTGTGGTAGGCTTCGGTGTGCTTGGCTTCACTGGAGTTGTTGTAGCGCGAGGTGCAGATTTTACTCTTTCAGTAGATTTTGTTTTTTCAGCAACTTTAGGAGTAGAATGTTTGTTATGTGAAGTTGGAGCTGAAAATAATGAAAAGTTTAATTACAGAAACAATTTTACTGAGTTTTGACTTAACTTTGTGTTAGTTAAAAATAAGTGTAAAAATACATATTTGCATAAAAATATTTTAAATAAACAACATTATACAAGAATTATGTATTTTAATAAATATTTTATAGAGCATATATTAACATTTAAAAATATTGGAAGCAAAGAATAACTATACCAGATAAGTATTATTACTCATAAAATAAATTATTTACATGGACCGAGACAAACTGTATTTTGTGTAACACTTAAAACTTTGATATAATGAATAGGAAGAAAAATTTTAATACAAAAATAAATACCGTGAAATGAAAAATAAAGTATTTTAAGAAATTTTAATAAAATCTAAGATCTTTAATTAAAGCTAATTTTTTTTAATTAATGCAGTATAATTAGGAATAGATGCAGTGCTACTGCTATTAAACATATTAATTGTTGTACAAAACAATGTATGAGTAATAGAGTTTTAATTTCAGTTTCATAAGAAATCACAATATTTATTGTTTACTAAAAATGTTTAGTTATTTTATTAAATGTAAAAATCGTTTAATATATTAAAAATATAAAAGCCTGGTTGTAAATTTAATATAATAAACTGCACAATTTTTGTTTTATAATCTATACAATTTCTAGTTAAGAAATCTTAAACAATGGTATCAGCTTAACTTGAATGTGTTACGCAAGAAAATTTAAGATATGTTCAAATACGATCCTGTTTAAATATGGTACCCATTTCATTTATTGAACTACTACTGTTTTAAAAATTTTCAACATCTAATTGAAAAGATTACAAATTACATCATCTACAAAAATGAGAGAATGAAATAAGATTCTAATGTAAATAATGATTTTTCAGACCAATTCATTAATTTTGTCTATATTCTTTTGAATTTTTATGGTATCAATCCATAAGAAATGCAAATTCCTATTATTAATGCATATTCTAGACTAAATAGTTAATTTTTGACAAATCTGAGATTTTTTCTTGTAAAAACACTGGTTGCTGATTTGAATCAGATTATTTTCTTAAGTGTGAATTTAAGTTTTACATGAATATACCTTAGGATTGTTAATCAATCACACTAAAGATTTTTATACTTGTAGACTAATTTGACACTACTCTATATCTATACAATTTTATTACATGGTCATATTACCTTAAAGATGAAAGATATGTTCAACAAAAAAATGTACATTCTGTAACCAAACCATATCAGCTAGAAAATACACATCATCTATTCCCAAGTCAAAATTCATTTACATTAGTAATCAGAATCTTGTATATATCTAATAAGGATAATACAAATATTGCTTTTTCTGGTCCATTTTTATTGAAAATGTTAAAAAAAATAAAATATTAATGGAATTTGTACATTCTTCTAAAAGGCTAATGTCTACCTAGATATTTCATGGCCAGGAAAATATTCTTTCAATTTTCAGAGATTTAAAAAAATTTACGAACCCTGGTAACCTTGAAAAGAAAAAATTCTTAAGACTAAAAAACTGCATGGATACAAAGAACTTCCTAGAAATTGAAATTCAATTTCTTACATTATTTCTGACTTCTTTAGACTTCAAAATAAATACATGCTAGAAACTTTCTAAAACCTTATTTATTTTTAATAAAGAAAATATACATAAAAAATTTATAATGAATAAATAAAAAAAGTTAAGATTTTCAATATTAGCTATATATATACATTTATTGTCAAAAGCAAACAAATAACAGTTATTAAATATATTTGGCTTTACATTTACCAACGTTACACTTAAAAATATCAATTTTAATAATAAACTAAAACTATATATATATATACACTTTTTTTAAGATCTACTCCAGCTATTTCAAATAAGTTTTTTGTAT
>JAPDSC010132944.1:32059-72124 GCA_026290005.1 Latrodectus geometricus | reverse complement strand
ACTTTTTTTAAGATCTACTCCAGCTATTTCAAATAAGTTTTTTGTATCTTGATATTTTGAAGTTATAAACATACAAAAAACTTATTTGAAATAGCTGGAGTAGATCTTAAAAAAAGTGTTTTATTTTTGAAATGCTATACATCTTAGAATCTATAAGGCATAGGAATAACACAATCAAAATTTAGCAGTGAAAAATACTCCTAATTTTATTCGAGGTAAATATTTAATAAATAATAATTGTAAAGGATAAATACATTGGCAAATTTGATTTAGACTAAGTTTCTTTTTTGATTCATAATATTTTTTTGCAAAAAATCAATCAATAAAAAGCATGGAATTCTACTTTTTGTATACTATTTTGGCCATCAAATATGAATAGAATATTATATAAGTTAATATTTCACTGGTACATATATAAATCTAAAAATTTCAGACTCCTTTTCCTTACCTGGACAGTTTTCTGAAGAAGACAGTACTATAAACATGGAATTTTACCTAAAACTTAAAAAAATAGAAAACCCAAGCCTCTTATGATTTAAAAACTTAGCCAAATTATTACAAGAAAAATTTCATTTTATTTAATATCAATTTAGAATTTCATAAAAACACCAAAATAGCAATAAAATAAATCTGATAAGTATGTATAATACAAATTGCAATTATAAAAATAATTTAATTAAATTATTTAAAAGTTTAAAAAATCTCTCAAACTAAATGTCTCAAACAAAAAAAAAATTTTTACCTTTTTTTATTTCAGTATTTTCACCAGTCTTTTTAAGTGATGAATAATTTCGTTTAATTGGAGCTGCTTTTACTTCAATAGATTTATTAGTAGTTAATTGCTTTTGATCAGGAATAGTACCAGCAATGGATACAGGCCTTGGCTTCCGAGGAGAAGATCGCACACGCCGAGTAACATTACTAGACACTCGTCCACCAGAGTGTTCAGATGCAGATGATAAGGGTCTATTAGGAGAGCAGACATCTTTCAGCATGCCTAGTTTAAATAATAACAAATCAAATTAATTAGAAAAACTTGCATTTTTATTTATTCAGGCAACTTATAAGTATTTTAATATTTGCCAAAAGTTGTTTTTGATAAAACCCTGATGATAATTTATTGAGGTGATGTTAAAAATGAAAGTAAAATCCTTTACAAAATTAATTTTAAAAACCAATAGTTTTTCACAAAGTATGCTAAAAAATATTCATATTAACTTAATTATGTATTTAACTAAAATGAAACTAACTCAGTGGTGCAACAGCTTCATGGGGCCTTATTCGTGGGGTGTATTCTTAACTAAAAACTTTGAAATACAAATAAGAAATTGTTTTGAAAATCTTAATCAATTGCCAATAATTTGCTCCACAAATCATTTATATAGGTTAAATTTGAAAAGACAAAATATATAAATTAATGTCTGTTATGCAATACAAGATAGTTAAAAGATTTACTTGAAGTTCCACTACTAGCAGTGCTGTTAGCTTTTGTTGCTTCAACATAATGTCGTCTTGGTTGAGCTAGCTGATCTAAACGAGTCATGCTTACAGATCGTCTTCTGGAGGAAGAAGAGGTAGCGACTCTTGGAGTGGACGTTCGATCATACGGCACAGTTGGCATCAAGTCGTTTTTTCTTCGTCCTCTAGGTGCAGATATGGAAGCAGTCATACTTTTAGACATCAAATCTTCTCCTATAAGTGGAGGAAATTTCATATTTAAATTATATACTAAAGTAGCAATATAATAAAATGCACATTTAATTTTAATTAATTAAATTTTAATTTACATTTATAAACGACATTTACATTTAAAGTAACATTTATAAGCAAAAGATAATGCACATCACAGCACAATTTACAAGACAAACAAAATTTAAAGACTACATTTAGAAGAGAAATGATTAACTAAAAGGTTCACAGTATATTAACACAGTGTACACATACAATAGATGAAAATAATATGCAGCATTAATTACAGAAACATAAGCTTATGGATGAATGGAAATTGAAGCAACAGGAAGAATGTTAAAATATCTTTTTAAATCATAAGAAAAGAAAATCCTTAAGATTTATTAATTATATTACAAATACAGAACCTTTCATTTGAATCCAAAGAAACAAGTCTCATTTTCATAACTGTTTTTTGTACATAATCTTTGTGCTATATATATGTATTTCGTGAAATGAATCTCTCTCAAAAAGAATATTTAAGAGAAATTAACAGTGGTAAATTTTAGTATCTTATAATCTGTAAATCAGTGTTACCTTTTATTGCACAATTTAAAAATACATTAATGTTGTAATACAGAAATGTAAATGTTCTTAAAATTATTTACCCTTTAAAAATGGTAATAAGCTTTTCAAGAAAGTACTATTGAGAAATTTAACAAATTTAATTTCATTAATTTAAAACTTCAAGTGTAATTTAATATTAGAATATTTTAAGAAATTTATATTTTTTAATATTTTATAGTTATAATATTTTAAGAAATTTTCATATGTTTGACAGTTTCACAATATATAGTGATTTGCTTTTATTCAATATTTCTGGAATTTTTCATGAGATCCATTAAACAATAACTTACACATCTATTTCTTCTGCAGTAAATGTGTCAAGTTTTTAAAATATCTAATTTTTTAAAAAGGAATCATACTAAGAAACACAATATCAAAGTATTTATCACTTTCTAGACCAAAATTTCTAACTATCAACTATATCATTTTATTGGCTATATAGAGAGTACATTCTAAAAAATAAAATTCTAAATGAGAATTGTGTAAGTTATTAACAATATTTATTTCAAAAATTAATTTATTTAAAGAAGAGATATAGAATGAAATATTTAATATTTCTCCACACAAAATTTGAAACTAAATTTTACAAAATTAAAGTAAAGATTAGGAAGCTTGGTTAAAATAGTGTTAGTTGAATGAAAAGTAATGCATCACATGCATGGAATAATTAACATTGGGGAAATATTAAGTCAAAGTTTGTTAAGTTAGGCCTGTACTGTTAAACACAAAGAAAAGCAAATCAAGACAACAGGAAACCCAGATATCAGGTGACATTTTAGTAGAATGATGAAAGAAACAGTTAAGAGACGCTCTACATGCTTGATTCAGAAGAGAACCGAATCCCTTACTCACCAACAATAGCACCAGAACCAGTTAACCAGCATGATTGTGAATTATACTTTTTTTCTGAATGAGAAGATAGCGAAGAATCAGGTCGATGGCTTAAGCCATCAGAGATATGACTGGTATAGTTAAAAGGTGAAAGTGATCGTCTGTCATGGAAATAATCGTGGTTTTCTGCTGTAAAATGCACAATATAACTATTTTTTAAAAAAATATATATTGAAAATTTTAATTCAATTTAAAAATCGAAAAACTTTTCTTCTATTGATTATGGAATGGCTATTTTTAAATTTTATTAAAATTAGCGTTTCTTCATCACACTTGTTCTAATTTCTGAAGATTATGTTTATTTCAATTGATTTACACAATAGTACACAGGGATAGATTTTTTTAAAAAAAAAATAAGCAGTTTAATTACCTTTATGGGATAAACCACCTGCAGTGAATGATCTACTCATTATGTCAGATTCCACAGTTTGATTCACTTGTAAAGCCTCCACATATCTAGGAACAGAGCTGCCAAATGCAAATGCTATATTACTTCGTTGAGCATTACGCCTAGCTTCTAATGCTGCTTCTCGTTCCATATGTTTCCTTAATACTGCCTCATTACGCTCCTAAAAAATTCAGGACAAGTCTTATCTCATGTTACATTTATTTTTCAAATGTTTAACATTATTATTATAATAATAAATTAATTGCATAACTTTATAAACTTTATTGGTTCTAAAAAATTAATTTAATCAAAAAATACAAAAAAATAAAAATTGTGGTTGAAATTCTATACAAGAATAATTACAAAGTATTAATGAAATAATTAAGAATCTAAATTAAGAAAACATAGTTGTAATTGATAGATTTTACCATTTAATGATCATCGAATTTATCAAGAAAAAGTTTTCTAACAGTTTAATTCAACTACAAACTTTAATTGAAATAAGAGTAAAACCTATTTTCAAATAAGTATTTTTATACCATGATTTGTAAGACATTTAAATAATAATTACAATGTTAAATATAACAGAAGTTTTACATTACATAATTTATGCGAGAATTTTAATTAGACCATTTATTTTCCAAATAAAAATTAGGAAAAATTTATTACATCAAAATCCGACAATGATAGAAAACAATGAAGCAATTTGTAAGGTTATTTTTTATTGACTTATATGTAATAACTGTTCATATATATATATTTGTAAAAATGAGAAAAATACACATTTTAAAATTAACTAAGGATTGTAAAATTTAAAAGAATGCAAATGCAAAAGATATTTTATTTAATAACTAAAAAAGTAACTTTTAAAAACTTTCAAAAAATATTATCTAAGAGTAAGCACTATTTTTTCAAATGCAATGATAAACTTTTATAGACACATGAAAAAAACTCTTTATTACAACTATTTATCATCACAATATCATATTGCTAACAAATGTGAAAGATAAGAATGATATCAATTGACATCACATGTTATATGAAATGACAGAAATGATATCAATAAGAGAATAAATTAATAATAAACACATATCATGTTTGAAAATAAAAGTTATAGAGAAAAAAATTAATTTATATACATAATATATTAAATGCATTTGATATAAATCCAAAACTAGAGAATTTAATACATAAGACAAGAATGAAAAATATGAAACAATCACAGTATAAAAAACTGGTCATTAATTTAAAGATAAAAATATCTGTAACTCTAAAGAATGAATGTTTGATTGTTTTTTTGTTAAACCTGAAGGTAATGTTGAAATAATTATAACTGAGTACAGCATTTAACACTGGATTTGTTAAGAGAAGGTCATCTTTTGATTAATAAATGAATTTGTACTATATACACACACAAATTTTATTCACTTTATCTATAATACACAAGCCTTTAATCATAAATTTCTCAAAATAACTTGAAAGAACAAATTTTTTTGGTTGCAACTCATAAAAAACAAGGTCTATCTAAGATTTATTTTCAAATAAAAAAACTTAATATTGAACACACAATTTTGATTAAAGTATGCTTTAAAGAATTTTAAAACTTGATAAAATTTGGTAAATATTTTTCATTAAGTCACAATGTAAATTATGGTATGCCCAAAATGCTGAAGAGAAAAAAAAAATATTTACTGCAATAAATAATTCTTATTAAAAAATCTAATATTTAAAATAAGTCATCAGCATAAAATCATGATTTTTACAACTTGGTTTCTTAAACAGTTATGCCACCTTGACTTTAACCATTAATTAAGTAATTCGACAACTGTTTAGTTGTAAAAATCTTGCAAGCTTAAAAAGGTACAGAAGTTTTTCCTAATTTCTCAATTAAAAATGGTTCATATTTTTCCCAATGTATGTTTCCACATGATTGATAAAAATATTGCATACAAGGAACAATATTATAGTTATTCCAACATTTATATAAATATACATTTTGATGTAGTGAACATCATTAATTATACATTTTAGGAAGATATGTTAAAACTTTAACAAATTGATTATTGCAAATACATAAATTAATTTTTCAACACAAAGATATTTGTTGATACATTTAGTTTCTTTTTTTCATTAAGCCCATCTTAAGAACCTCATTCTCTAGCGAAATAAAAGCCTGTAATGCTGTAGCTGTTCTAGAAATATTGTCAATCTCATCGGCAAAAGCTAAAGGTTGAATTAATTTTTTGAAAATACATTTTCTAGTATGTTTGAATTTTGTTACATTTTTCAATGCTAGATTGAATAGTAGGCACACATCACTGCATATCTTTGTTGAACATTTTTAATTTCCAATAGTTCCAATTAGTTATTCTCCAACTTGATCATGATTTTAATTTCATTTAATGTAAGGCAAATCAACCTTTAAAGCTTTTCAGGAATTTTAAACTTTCTCTTGGCTGCAATAAAAGCTCTTTTATTAATACTATTATAAGCCATTTTGAAATGATAAACAGATGTGCATCGCTTCCAAATTCATTAATCTTCACTATAACCAGTCAAATTTTGATTGATTGGTTGGGTTTTATGGTGCAAGGTCCAGTCAAATCATAAATATTTACTGTGGTAGATTTTCTCTATTGGATATAATACAACATTTAAATTTTTCTTCTTTTCAATGTGCTTGATAAATACTTAATTTGTTTGCAAAAAGATTAAATTGCTAATATTGAGCTTTTAAAAATTTATTTGCTTACTTGTTCTGCTTCCCACAGCTGTCTTTTTCTTTCTTCTACAGCCATTCTTTTTTCAACAGCATGAAGTTTATCATCACGATCTAGTGATGAAGGGCCAGAAGAGTTGCTTCCTTCTAAAATCAAGAAACATACATAAATTTTGCATACAAAAAAACTTTCAATGGCAGTTTTTTTTACATGAAAATGAACGATAGCACAAGAAACTATTTTTGACTAAATAAGAATACTAATAGTTTCTAGTTTTAATAGCTTCTAAATTGCATATTAATTATTTAATGAAGTTCATATTATAAAATAACTTAACATAAAATAACATTTATGTTAAGATTACTTAAGTTATGTGTGATAATATATATATATATATATATATATATATATATATATATATATATATATATATATATATATATAACCATTTTAAATATCTACTGAAACACATCATTAATATCCTTTTCATTAAAAGATGTAAAGCATTTTCAAAATCAAATAAACTGCAAATGCTTTAAAATAATTTTTTCCTCTTAAGCTAGTACTAATTTATCACAAAAAATATTTTGCTCAACTAACCTAAAATAATCAAAACAAAGAAATTTCTAAAAAATTATGGTTGGAGAGAGAACAATTTTCAATTGTTTTTACAACATAATATATTGAATACAGCAATAAATAAAAATAAATTTTCAAATTATAACTTTAAATATGTTAAAAAAAAATTAATAACTATATTCAAACTAATATGCACATCCTTTAGAATTTTAAAACATATTACATATGAAACATAAAATTAGATACATTAATAAACAGCTTTTGCAAGATTTCAAATCAATTACTTTTAACAGTACATTAAAATACCATTGACCAGGAAACAAAATGCTATAAAACATGATTTTTTCCAACTAACCATAGAAAGCTATACACCAAATACATGGTTACTTTGACATACTATTTGTTTCTTTAAATAAGAATCCAGTTCCAATAATAATTTCTCTGCTTTTACATCACGAAATGATAGACAGGCAAAACCTATCTATTGTAGAATTTGATGTGATTATTTTGGTTGATACTTAATGTCATTCATTTTCAGTTTTCCAAACTATTATCCTTTTTTCCCCCCTTCTATTCAAATAACGAATTCAATGATTATGTTTAGTTATTTTAGATAATAAACAATGCCATATATATTCTAAATAAGTTATTTCAATTTTTTAAAAAAAGCTTTTCATTTTGTTTTACTTCTTATTAAATATGCACAAACAAACATCAAAAAACAATTTGATGCAAATTTGTGACCAACTTCTGCCTAGTCATCAAAATGTTTACACACATACCCTTCAAACCAATTATGTATTATACAAATCTTCTTTAAACACACAAATATTAGATAAAAATATTTCACACATTAAAATTTTAAATTATTAGTTCAATTTGAATATTTATTGTAATAAACTAAATAGGATAGATATGTATACATTTCTGAGGAATAATTTAATCCCTTAAATAAATATATATATATATATATAAACAAAAGTATTTTTCTATGATATTTCAGAAAAATCACAACAATGTAACTTTTAACAAATAATAAGTACATTTATTTAAAATGTAACAACTTTTCTTTCAAAACTAAAATCATTTCCCTGGTACTTTTTAGAACAGTTTACAGATGAAAAACACTGATGTATGTCATAAGAATTGTTGGTTATAATGATATTCTGATAGCTTTCCATAAACCAATAATCAACTGTTGACTCGTATAAGTGTATATTTTTCATGAGAAATGAGAAGTATTGAAAAATAAAACACTGCAGTTATAACAATCAATTATTTTAAACAGAATGAAAAAGCACTAAGTATTTGAGAAAGAAACAAATAGCATCTGCACTGAAAACAGAAATTAATAAAAAAAATTTAAATATTTTTAAAACCATACTTTTTATTTTTCTTATTCTACTCAAACAATTTCTTTTTCACAATTTACTTACCAGTGAATGAATTTTTTTGGTCTTCATGGACACTTCTACGATCAGGAGTTTTCCATACAGAGGAATTTGAATCATTTTCATCTTCCCCATCACCAATACTCCTTTGTGTCGAATATTTATCTGGAAGAGTTTCTATGCCACCATGAGCAAACCAATACATGTCTAACATAAAATTAGGAAATCATTAAATGAGGAAATTTGGTCAATATTTAAATGCTTAACTGAAATATAATAAGAAAAATTGCATAATAAAAATTCAAAGCATTCAACAATTTTTTCTTAAACTTGTTAAAATTTGAAATTAAAAAATTTAAATATTTTTAATTTATGTGAAACGAGTTTATTTTTAATGAAATGATTTAAAACGAATTAGTTAAAAACAAATTTTGATCTTGTAAGAAAAAAATTTAGGTTGCATAAAATTAGTTAAAAATATTGGAAAAAGGACAAAAATATTAAAAATATAGATTTATATGTTATCAAAAAACAATAGAACACCAAAGAGAGAATTAGCACACTTCTATAATAATTACAAAAATTTCTAATCATAGATAATAATATTTTGATAAAACACACCTTTGGTAGTTGGTTTATTTTTTCTTGACATTATGCTACTAACCTTGGTCCTAAAACAAATTAAAAAATTTTTAAGATATCACTGGCATGAAATCATAATTACAACATGGTGCATTTGATTATATCAGTAAATCAACAACTTTAATCAACAATACTTTAAATACATAGCTAATAGAATAATTATAGTATTAAACAAATATTTATTACAAGTTTGACAAAATAAAAATACTTCAACTTAAGTCTATTCCTATTCGTTACCGCACTGACATTTAAATTTGAGAGATACTAATTTAAAACGCAACAAAAAAAATGACAACAAAACAGCATAATTTTTGGTAGGTAAACCAATCACATTTTAAGCACTAAAGTATGAAAAATGCATAGCTTTCAAGTCATTTTAATAAAATACAACATTTATAACATTCGCCGCATAAGAAAAAATATTTCATTTTTTAACATCTAACATTCATATATTTAAGGCGAAAATATAAATTAATTTCTAAAAATACAATTTATAATCAATACTTTAATTGAACGGCAAATGATTTATAATTAAGTAAACACAGATTACGCAATTGTTACCTCTAGACAGCGAGCAATCTTTCCATTCTGATCACACTTCTACGTTAATATGCTAATATTTTAAACTACGGACAAGAGACGCGGCAGAGCTTGCTCACAAGCGCATGTTGACGTTATCCACGACCGTGACGCTCTCAGCGATGAATTGGATCCAAAAAAAAAAAAAATACGATGACGTCATATCAAGGTTACAAAGTTGAATTAGTTAACGCTCGTTTGGCGATTTTTACAAATTTTCTGAAAACTTCGTGTTAAATTTTCTCGCCAGAAAAGAAATTTAATTTAGGAATTCGTGCCGATAAAATTTCAAAATATTTTATACGTGAGTTAACATTTACAAAACATATAGATTATGATATTCTTATGACATATAAAAAGCAAGTGATTTTAAAACATATAAATAATAATGTTTACTATTTCGAGTTGGTTCATTTAAATTTATCAATTATAATTAGGAGCAAACTTAAAAATTTACTACGACAACATATTTAATTCTTAAATAACAAGATGTATCGTAACTATGACTGAAGTACATATATTAAACAAGAAATTAAATTTTAAAAATCTAATATTAAAAATAAATTTAAAAAAAGATTAAAAAAAAAAAAAAAAAAAAAGATATTTTCACTTTTATTGTTGTATAAGGTATCATGCAACGACACAATTCAGTTATTATATTGCTAGTTAAGGATTTTAGAGAAAATATGACTTTAGGCTTCAGGACAACTACAATTTCAGTTTACAGCGGAAGATATGAATGGTGTATTTCAACTAGTTCTCAGACACATCTGTTGGTCTGGAAGCTTGATCCCTCGCGATTTGCGTCGCTTTTTATTGGAAGTTTTTTTTATTTCCTCGAAAAATGGCACAGGAACTAGTAACAAAGAAAAAATGACTAGTCATTTTTTATATGCATTTCATTCTTTGGCTGTTAATTTGGAGCGAAATATTAAATTATCAAAGATGGATTGCAAAATTTATTGGTAAGAGAAATTTTCAGACATAAAAATTAAATTACGAGTTTTATCCAATTTAACTTTTAAAGAAGTAAAAAAGCACTGAATTATTTTACATATTTTTTTTTATTCAAGCAATTTAGATAAAGCACTAACTAGCAAAAAACTTTTATAAAAGCAATGAATTGAAATAAGTTCACAAATTATTATTTAGAAAAGTTAGATGTTATCTATTTCCTTAAAGAAAATGGATTTTACTTATATGTATAGATAAAATATGCGTAGATAAAGAAGTTTTAATGAAAATTTTTACATCATTTCTGGAAAATGGAGGACTAATTACATATAGAGATCAATAAAAAAATGCAAAAATTGATATTTCTAAAATAAGCAAACGAATTTTTAAATTAATTTATTTTAAATTTTTAAATAATTAAGGTAATTTCCTATAAAGATGCAAAATTGTTCAATTTCATTAGAATGATGGTAATAATTCCGAAGTTCAAAAAGTAAAAGTGAAGTCGATATTAGCTCGTTTGTTGATAAAAGTCTCAGTCAGTACATCAAAACTCACAAAAGAAAACAGTATTCATAAACGTCTAGATACATATATCATATATTTGGAATAAATATGTAATTTACTAAAGGAATGCTAAGAGAGGGATAGGAAAAACTTAAAAAATACAGTAAAATATTAGTTTAAAATCCTACTATATACAGTGATTAAATGCAAAATATTAAAAACATGGAAGACGTGTGTTAAAAGTTAAGATGTATGATATTTAAGAGTGTGCTTACACATATCATTTATTTTTATAAACCTTATAAATTCTAATATGTTCTTCACAGACAAAATCCAACTTTTTCTCAAAACACTAAATGTTTTTTGCCACATCATGCAGAATTACAAGTTCATTTTTATGTTTTTTAACTATTAAACGAAATTTTTATGCTTTTTAACTTAATTGGTTCTGCAAGTTCAACGACTGAAATGGTATTTTTAAGTGCCTAGATTCGCAACATTGTAATCATTATCACGTTAATTCGCTACATCGATAATCATCATCATCTAAAAAAGACGAAAAGAACTTTTTTTTTCTATAAAAAATCAAATTTGTTTTTTTAAGTTTTAAGCAAGTCCCAAGGGCATAGAATAATACTTTTAAGTATTTGGCAACAAAAATAAGATGAGGCGTAAAATAATTTAAATAACAGAGATAGATTAGAAACTATACAAAAAATCCTGCATATCATAAAAAGTTATAAATGTAGGGTTTTTGTTCCTTTTATAATAAATGACTCTAGTGTTTTTTACATTCTTGTGTATAAATAGACTCCAGTGGTTCTTACAAAATAACTTGGCAAGTCCACATACCCCATCAGCTTGACACTACTGATTTTTGACGTAGAATATTGCGTAAATAATTCCAAGCCATTGTAGAAAAGAGCAATTTTTTTCCTCACAATATTATTTATATCTTAATTATATAACTTAGTATTCAGTTACTTTTTATAAGAACAATATTGCAAGCTCTTATTTTTAAATGTGTATTATAATATTTTCGATATTGCGTTTCACTATTCGATTTAAAAGATTTTTCATTACAGCGTTAGCAAAATATGGTTAGAAGTGTTTTGAAGACGAAAAATTTTGCATTGAAAGAAGAAATATTTTAGAAATTTCTATTTATTTACTTTTGGTATTTACAAGTGTACTGATAATTTTTTTTTTTTTTTTTTTTTTTTTTTTTTTAAACGATTATCAGGCAAAAAAAGAAATCTATATTTTTTTTTTAAACAATAATTTCAATACTTTTTATAACGTATTATTTTATATTAATATATATTTTCAGCTTAGAAAAAGTATTTCATCAAAATTGCAATTGTGAATATATATTTTTACTAATTATGTTTAAAAATGTTATTTCAAAGAAATTATGAACAAAAATTTTGAAGTGTCCAATTTCGATACTTTATTTTATTTGGAAAACTTCTAAACAAACCATCAAAAGAGCAGAAATACTATTCTCTTTAATCTTATTTTAAATAAATAGTGGGTATTTCATACAACAATTATCCAATAACTTAAAAAAAGACTTTTTTCATGAATTATCAAGTTTTTACCTCATTTAGTTTCGAAATGCGCATAGCATTCCTTTCCTTTCTTTTATAGGAAATGAGCAGCTTTCAAATAGCTTCATATTTTGTACGAGTCTTCAATGAAATTAACAAAACATTTCCATTTTTGATAGTCAAATCGAAAAATTTCTGCCACTGTCATCAATAAATTAAAATGAATTTTCATTCTAATCACACTTTATTAAGTCATTTTTGAAATGCATAACATTAAGGAAAATAAAAATAATTTTTAATGTGTTACAACAAAATCCATTGATTATGTTTTCGCATAAATTGAAATATATTGCAATTCTTTTGTTCGCAGCAATGCACGCACTACAGCTTTGAAGTTTTCAGGCTTTTCTTATCTGTGGCACGTTAATATGGCCAATTTGATAAGAAAAATTCTCGCATAAGGCAAAAAAAGGTAGATGATTAGATACTTTACAGCCTTCTTTAGGCTATTTTCTCTGTAGTGTATCCTATACTGCAATCAATGTATAGCTAAACAGTAAATTTATGTAATGAAAATAATATTTGGATTCGCTTATTCTATTGTGTGTGTGAGTCCAGATATAATACAGTAAATTTTAATAAGGGAAAATATGGAAGGAGAATGCATATTTATATTCACTTAGAAAATTTTATGATATTAGAAAATAAGCTTACAAGAACTAACTGGCATTTATTTACAAAGAAATTTTACAAAATTATTTTCACATGAATTTTTTTTTCTGAGCAAACTTCTTTATAAATGCAAACATTATCGAGTGAAAAAATATAATATAATAAGAATAGCATTTTTTCATTTACATTTTTCAAATTTAAATGAAATCATAGGAATTATGCAAATTTTAACAATTTATTTTTACAGAAACAAGATAGTATGTATATGATTGGCTCTTGTTAGTATTTTAGAAAAAAAATCTCGTAGCTTGCCAAGACAGGTCAATGATTTCTTTTCTCTCACCAGGGGCAGCAGCCAAAGAAAATAAAATAAACAAGAAAAATTTACAAGCGTGCAATAGGTGGAGCACTTTGTTCATGTTTTTGTAACCAAAATAATCCAAAACATCAGCTGAAAATTACAAAGCATTATTTAAATTAGGAACTATTGGCATTTTTTTTTTTTTTTAAATTTTTATCAGGTAAACAATAGATACTTCTTTTGCCTTCGAACTAATTAAAAGATTACATAAAGGTATTTTAAAAAGCAAATGAAAAAATTAACGACAAGATTATTTGATTATTATCACTTAATAAATGATAATGTAAAATGCCATTTAAAACACTTGATTTCTCATTTTAAAAATATTCAGCAGAATAATTTGTTTTCTTCCAGGATTTTTTGGCAGCTATTTTTCTCATACTGCGTCTAATTTTGCAATATACTTTGTTAGTTAATTAACTGTAATTATTATTTATTTTTCTTTCTGTAACCCTTAACGTGAACAATAAAATAAAATATTTAGTTGATGTTAGACGAAAAAATGTGATAGAATTTTTTAAGGGCAAGGACGTTATCACAGTTTCTGACATATTTAACCTTCATTTCCACAGTAAAAACAATAAATTAATAATTCTTGCAAAAGAAAAGTACAATTTAAATTTCGTAAATTAATTATTAAAATTTTTAATCAAATTAAATCCCTTAACTTTTTTCCATTTGAACCTGATATTATGAATGATTTTTCCATTCAACTGGTGGGAAAATCATATTAAGGTAAAAAAGATAACAAAGAAATGCCATTATTTGCAGCTTCTGTTGTACAAAGTAGTTTTTCCTTTCAGATTAAATCAAACAGTATTAAAAAATATACTAGAGAATGAAAAAATATCTGATTTTGTTTTTTTAAAAGGCTAAATAAGACTTAATATAACTTTTGAGCCTGCATCAGTATAGTTTAATTTTGATATTGTAGCTTTAATTTTTACTTCTCAATACATATTTTTACTGAAATCTAAGATTTATTTTTTTAATATTAAAGAAATTGAGTGTACTATCATTTTTTTGGTATTCGTGTTTACTTAAACTTAATGGTATAAATTGATTTGGTTATTATTACAGATAACCATCCTAAAACAAGACATCCTATAATACATTTTCAAGGTAATACGATGAGATGAACTGCAGGAACTTTCATACTAAGTGGTTTTTCATTGTAACACGATAAGATAATATTGCGAAAAGTTTTGTATTACATTGTATTTCTTCAACACTGCATATAATACGGTTTGTTTTAATAAATTTCAAAATCAAATCACCTTAAGATAATGATGAGAAGGTTTATTATATTCTCATGTAAAATTCATTATATAGCATTTACGAGAAAATATATTAATACATTATAAATTATGTATGATTCTATTTCATTGTTATAGAGTCACGTGTCGTGTTTCCTATTACTTACAAGATTTGAGTAATCTCAAGTTCAAATTCTCACACTACATCATTGCTCCATCTATTAGATCAAAGTGTTATTTTTATTATTTTAGAACTTAAAAAACATTGAAGTTAATTGCAAGCATAATTTATTTAAAATAAAATATAAGTGAAAGTGGTATGTAATTTTTAATTAAATACTGCATTAATAGCGTATCTTTGTCGATGAGGTAATCAAAAACATCAACCTCAGTTTTAAGAAAGTAGACAGTCTACAGATAAATTAGAGTACATACTTAAATAAAGTCAGAAAATGAAATTGGTAAAGAAATTTAATCAGAGGCGATGGCTCAGTGTATAATCCTTATTGAGAATGTATATAATCTTTAAGGTGGAACAGTAAGTTTACGAAGCGGAATCGATAGAAAAGACATACAAAAGTTAAATTTTAGGAAGAAATAAATATATTTCTCAATAGAGAAATATTATTAGCTTCGCAATATTTCTCAATAGAGAAATATTGCGAAGTTAATAACTTAACAATTTAAAAAAAAAAAAAAAAAAAAGACCAACTTGAAAGTCTGGAATCAATTTTCTTGGATGGATACGATTCTTACATTGGAAAAGCGGGGTATTCAAAAGGAAACGCAAAATTGTCTACCATCATACCAAGAAATTTAAAGCGACTTAATAAAAAGTAAAAAACAAACCAAAACTACAGATTTTTTTAAAGAGGACAAGAAGTGACAAAAAAGAACAGAAAATGAAGGTGTTATCATTCAATTGAAATACAATGATGTTTGATTTTATTGACTAGTGATATGAAGAAATTTATTAAACTAAGGTAATATTAAATGTAAAAATAGTTATTTATCTACCTTTTTAACTATAAAAGAGGCTGTTTGTTTCGTTACAGTTGAGATCCTGGCTAAATCACTTTTTATCGTTTTTAAAAGTTTTCAAAATCATGAAAGTTTCCTCTATTAATTAATGTTTAGAGCCCAAATTTTAAAATCTTTAGCTACATTACTTCCAAAATTTCTTGAAATCTCTATCTTTTTCTATCTTTGTCTTTCACCGATTCCAGTTTTCTTACCAGGCTCTCCTATTTTTGGAAAGCACTGATTGTTACGAGACAGTGATAACCATGATTTCAAGCGATTTCCAATGAACTCCAGCAATGCGCATGTTGACACAAGTCGTTTAACCATGGCTGAATAGCTTTGAAAACATTGCATCATTTTCGCCTGATGACTCGTTCTATTTGAGTTCAAAAAGAAGAATATTTGTGCGTAAAACATTAAGTGTTAAAAGTAAGGGGAAAATATGACATCAAGGTTTGAACTCTTTGAGAATCGAAACTATAAATATTGTTCGAAATTCATTTTGTTATTAAACCGATTCCATACGTAAAGACCAAACCATCGGTTTGAGAAGCTCTCTTCCATTGACATTAGCAAAAAGACAATAGGAGGGGAAAAAAATCCACTTTATGGTTAGTTTAAATCGACAAGGACAGTTTAAATGTTTTTTATTTCATTTTGTGTTATGCATGAAGATATTATATGGAATTTTTAAAAAATTTTGTTCTCAAAAAGATTTAGAACGTAACCCTTCACTTTTACGTTGGTTTTGGATCTCGTACAACACGATTTCACAGAACACGATATTTTCTAAAAATCTATCTACCATGTTAAAGGAGGGTTGGCTATATGACTTAAGTTTATCAGTACGAAAATTCAGGAAAAATTAATGAACAAGTAAGTTCCTCTTAATTATGTATGAAGTTTTAAGGATTAGTTTTTTACTAAGATTTTCATTTATTTTGGATTATATATATATTTATACATATGATCAAAAAGCAAGACAAAACAAAAATAGATTAACTTTTTGAACTCGATACAAAATCTTTTTATATAACTTGATTTTTTTCTTATGACATATCACTACAGATATTCTAATGACAAATTACTTTGTAAATATTACTTAACTTCCTGTGAAAAATTCTTTTGAAAAACACGTGTAGTGGATATCATAAAATGTATTAAAATAGTTTTGGAAAATTAAAGTGCTACAAAAAACGCAATTTTAAAATTTCATAGTTCTAAGTCAAAATATCAAATTTATCGAAGTAAAAAAAGTATTAAAAAGTTTATTTTCTTATAAAATATAAAATATTTTAATTAATTAAAGCTAGAACAAATCCATTTTATTCAAAATATTAGAATATTTTATGATGCATTAAATTAACAATCCAAAATTCAGGAGATATTTACGAGCAATTATTTTTACAAACAAGTAAATATGATAAGGTATCTATAAAAAATCTTTCCGGAAGTCGATTACACTGAATATACATTATTTTTATGCCATATGAAGCAAAATATGATCACTACATAAATAACTCAGTATTTTTTATTAAATTAAGTGTCTAGTAAAAATGTTTTTCTAACAAAAATACATAATTTGGTTCTAAATATTTCTGAAATATAAAATAAAACATGAATTCCCCAACTTGAATATCTGCACATAAAGTATGCTGTAATTTACTTTTGTTAATTTTAGAAAAGATAATGAGTAATTAATTAGAAGTAGTACAACTATTAGTTTAATGAAATACACATAAAGTCATATTTAATGCTGAATTTTTTATATTGGTAATTGCAATAGTCGTTAAATTTGGAAAAAAAATTTAAATGAGAGAATTATTTTGAAAGATTTATACAAATTTTTAAATCATTCAAGGCACAATGAAATTATTATTCTTTTAAAAACCTGAAATATTTGTTTCGATTTTTGACACTGTACACTAAGCATCCTAATGACCTCATGCTGTTTTACAAGGCATTTTCATTTCCACCGCGCAAATTGTTTTTCGGAAGAACTTTTCCTAGCATGTTCACGAATCGCAAAGGCGAAAACCAGGAAATTTCCGAAGTACCCATTCCAACAGACATGCATGTAGAAGGTCATCTCCGTTATTCAAAAGTAGCCGGAATCGAACCAACTTATCGCCCCAAAAAGAATTGCTCACCATCTAGGCAAATCTGAATCTTTGTTTATATTTCTTAAAGAAAATATTAGTTTTTAATGATAAATTGATCGATACTTAGAAATTTTAAGTTTTAAACTCATTTAACTGTTATATCGCCACCCAGTTATTATATCTTAACTGCTTCCCGTGTTCTAATCATATGAATAAAATGTACCTAGAGTTATAAACCAAACATATTATTTCATACAGTAATACAGTTAAATTGCCTTATTTGAAAGCCATGCCAATAACGCATCCATTAATCTGCGCCATCTCTATATAAAATTGTTTCATCATTTCATATGATTTTATTCCCTTCCCACATTTATGGCAAATAATACCGTGAGTCAATTTATGGGCATTTCTCATATGTAAATCCGTTGTTTTCGTATCTATTTTAATATTTTACTATGGTCCAATGAATATTTTTTTTAAATATGATGAAATATAGATTTGGAGATATTAATTTCTGGGAAAACATGCTATTTATTTCTTTAATATATATCGGTGAATCATCCGATTCACATATTATTTTAAATGAAATCATGTGATTCACTTAAAATAATTCTTCTCGGTTTTGAGTTTAACATTTACGAAAAACATGAAAAAATTTTAGTTATTTTATCTTGATTTTTGATAATTTATGAAGACCTAATGAGAACGATTAATTTCCTCTATACCATGTTAAATTTGATAGTTTTCCATAAAATTTTAGTATCACAATGCTCTAGAATCATTGATCACTTATTTTGGACTCATTTTTAAATAGATGTGCAACGCATAATAGAGTATAAATCATCTACTTACATATAAATATTTCGTATAAAATATAAATCATATATTCCTTAATTTTTAATGTGAAACAAACGTTATAAATATTGTCACACACACAGATAATCAATAAAAATATTCTAGCAAAAAATTTATTTCAACAGTTTTAATTTTGGGATAACATTTGAAACTTGTTTTATAGAAAAAAATGTTCACCTTTTTTTAAAGGTTTTAACATATTTTTTAAATTATATAATAAAAAAATGTTTCCTTCAAAATATTTATGCAAATGATAAAACTGATATCCAATTAAAATAGAGAAGTATAAATTTAGCTTCAATTAACGAAGCAAGCAGCGTTTACAAAATATTATGCAAATCAGATGATTGGTAATTTTTATTGTTTTCCAACTCTCTGGCAATTTATGTTCGTTTAGCATTGATCATAAATTCATAATAAAATTTAAAGAGACAGAACTCTGAGACAAAGTATAAAAAAGAAAATGAAAATAATTGTACATAATTTTATGAAATTCAAGAGAAAAAATTTTGTGTTGCGAGATTGATGATACACAAAAGACTATGATAAGCTCTGCTATACATTAAGTCACTGATAGTATTGATAAATTATTTTGATAAGAAATTACTCTAATATTTATACAAATTTTTTTATTTGTTTTTCCTTTCCTGTTTAAAATTATTCATTTTAAAATAGTAATGTTAATTTTACAGAAAATAAAACTTTTAATATATGTGTATTATTAACATACACTTGCTGCGAAATAATAATGCGTAAATAAAGATTGTTTATTAAATTTATCAATGTAAAATAACTTCATCTATATTTAAATAAAACTAGCATAAAAGACTAGAATTACAATACTCTTATTAAAGCTATTAAGCATAACATCTTATTCATACATGAATTCACTAATTTAAATAATTTTAATTTCTGATATTTTTATTATAAGTTGAAGAATACCATAACATTGTTTACTCATATGCCCACAAAATGAAACACACAAAAGCATTCCATAAATAAATGTCATGTTTGTTGTTACATTTATTTAAATCGGATAACATATTTAACGATTTTCTTTTAAAAACTATTAAATCAGCGATTAAAAACAAAGAAAAAGATATTTGAATTAAAAATTTTAATAATTTTTATTTTTGAAATAATTTTACTTTTTAGGCCATTTTGTATAATTTTTTGAATTTTAGAGGAACAGGTATCTGAACAAATTAGTAATTGACATCAGAAAACTAATGCTTGTCTAGGAATATGATATTAACATAAAAATAGAGTCGCGATCTAAATTGTTCATAAAACAAAAACATTCACTGGCATTTGTAATAATCTATTTTATAATAGTTAATCCTAAAAATATGCATACACACTGTAGCATGAATTATCGCTTCTCCAGATTATCTGGAGCAATGCTTGCATAATTACCTGTTGGGAGAGAGGGAAAAAAAAAAAAGAATTTTTCCAGAAAAGAAAATTGAAGCAATTAACAAAGCCATATGTAATTAAAATTCATCTTATAACTAAGTACCCATAAGTGATTAAAAATATTTATTATCCTATAAGTGTTTAAAATTAACAAACATCAATTTTGGCATTCAAACATTGCATAGCAATTTAAATTGCTTATTTAAAAAAAAAAAAAAAAAAAAAAAAAAAACATAAATATGAAAAATTTAAAATTCTGTAAAAATTAAGAGAATAATTTGAATATAAAAATTTAAATTGATATAAATAAGTACACACTGTACATTAATAAATTCTATTATTAATCAACGGATAATATCAGCTACTAATATTCGCCGTAAAACGACCTGATGAAACATATAATACAAAGAAGCATGTTAAACATTCTAACAATTAAAAAATAAATATTAACATTGTTTACATTCCTTAAATTTTATCTGCGATATTTCCAGTATAATGAAATCATAATGATTTTCATAACATAATAGATAAACTAAAATAAAAGTATTGAAAATTGTCATTATAACCCACCATTTACTAATCCATTGATCCCTGTGCTTTGGAACTCATGACAATATGGAACACTATGTAGTTCGGCTTTCACTGTTGAAGTATAACACTAGTGATTCCAGGTCACGAAAACCAGACTTACAAAGTTTACTTTATTCCTGCTTTTCGTATTCTTCGTTTTATTTTTTCTTCTATCGAACTAAGAAACTAAAGAAGGAAAACCAGTGACGTGAGATTGAATGACTCACACAGACCTCTTTTCTGCCAAAGTGACCTTGCACCCTAAGTGAGCACGTCTAAAAGAAAGTAAGAAATGAAGACGATCTTCACAACGTCGACCCTTAATCAACCCGGAAAAAATGAGCAGCTGTATGATAACACTGCATCAGTATTTTCCATGATCCTTACATCATTTGAGAATGTTGGAAAAATATAGGAATCGGTATTTAATTCATGCAAAATTAAGTAAATAATCGTAAAGAAAGTCAAAAGAGGTGGAATGTAACACCAAACTAGTTAACTAAATTGAATGATTATTTTTTTACTTAAATTAAAGCCAGAAAAATCGATGAATAAAAACGAGAAGAGCAAATAACAGCCGCTTGTTATCACATAAAAAAATCACGACGTTATGCCTTTTCCTTAACATCTCATTACATTTCATGAATTTCATTACGAAGAAAATTCAGAAGTATATTTTAAATTCATTTTAGTTTCTCCAAGTTCAAACATTAATTTAAATTATCTTTTCTATATTACCATAGCTTTATTGTAAAATTACATTTTAAAAGCGCTAGAAGAAATAAACAGCAAATAACGAAGATTATATGAATTGTGAACTGAACTATATAAGAAAGTACAGAAAATCTTACCATTAATAATTTTTTTTAAAAAAATTATAAGTTAAAAAATTTAAAGCAAAATCCATTTTCTTACTATTTTTTTGTTGTGCTTGTATATGTAAAAAATAATTTCGATTCAATACCGTATTAATATGGATTCATCGAGAACAAAATTAACTATAATTGCATTTTTTTTATACAAAAATGAAATTTTCACTATTTTTCAGGTATCCTTTTGTCTCTTATTATCATGAAAAATCTATATTTAAGATAAAATTCTCCTCCTTTGTATCCAGAGTCAAACTGTTAGTATATTTCTCAATATTACTCATAGATATTCTAGTATAAATTTAGATCACAACAGCGAAATGTTTAGCTG
Source organism: Latrodectus geometricus (assembly GCA_026290005.1). Taxonomy (NCBI): domain Eukaryota; kingdom Metazoa; phylum Arthropoda; class Arachnida; order Araneae; family Theridiidae; genus Latrodectus; species Latrodectus geometricus. The sequence continues at coordinate 50,170 of JAPDSC010132944.1, read as the reverse complement.
CATGCTTTACTTGAATGTCTGAAATCTTGATTGTACAATAAAACTTTTTAATGAGTTTTTAAGGAGTAAGATAATCACGAATGTATGCCCTGGTAATTTAATCATTAAATTGTAAATCGATTTGAAATTTTCAGCAGAGATGAAAACAGGTATTAGAAATATATAGAAATTTTATAATTTGATAAGTGAATGAATTTGTCTCGTTCATTTGTTTTGCATTTTGTTTTCAAAGTAACCCTACTGACCCATTTGGAATCAATAACTAAAATATCTATGTGGAACAATTTTTCAAACAAACCATATTTGTCTCAAACAGAATTCTGGATCAAATAACTGTAACTGAAAAGAGTAGGTTACAACGTACACTGTTAGGATGTTTCTTCACAGAAAGTAGTTTCCTTTGTTTCATAACAATAAGTATTAATTTTGTTTCTTTTATAACTTTTAGGTATCAAATAATTAATTTATAAATAATCAAAAATAAACATAATATATTTCGCTATATCATTCAGGATTAAATTTGTATTTTAGAATTAAAAGTTGGGAGACAGAAATCTGTCATATCAAATAACAATGAAAACTAATAGCATTCATGCATTCAGTTTTTGATGTAAACGAGTATTAGTGAATTCTTTTAAGTTTTTCCCAAATCAACACAAGAAATTAACTGTAATATTCAAAAGAAAATCTTTCTCCCATACAAATATAAGTATGATACATAAAAAATTCTTAAAAGCAACCGAAAATGCTTAGCCATTACTTATTATCTCTCACAATTATACAAAACTGTCAATAATAATAAAATTTCTTGTAGTTAGCCAAGAAGTCATCCATTTTTCGACGTAAACAAAAATGCTATTATAATTTTTCGATAAGCAAAGCTGATTTGGTTTGATTATATATACATTTTATTGCATGGAGCTAACCAAAATCTCAATAAAATTGAAAACTCACGCATTGAAAGTTAACATATGTAAATTTTTTTTTTATGTTTCATACTTCTTTAAAAAAAGATGCATTGAAACTAAGAAAAAGAATTCATTAATTCTATAAATATTATCTCAGTGAAGTTTGTATACATGAGAGTTGATAAGAAGAAATTCATTTCAAATTTAAGAGGATGTGATAATTGTTGGATGTAATTCAAAATGTAATATTAGAACTACAAATATATGCAAAAATAAACTATAACAATGATATTTTCAATCTGCAATAAAAATAAATATTTTTATTGCAGATAGAAGCAAACAATCACCACTTGAAATTAAAATAGTTGAATCAACAGGATTTTTTTATAGAACAAATTGCTATATATTATGCATACAGATTTAATATAAAAGGATGATATTATTCAAAAATATTAAGAAATATTGTGATGAAAAGATTTACAAGAAATTTTATAGAAAAATATTATGTACAATTTAGTTATCATAATAAGTGAAGATAAAATGCATCAGACTTCCCTTTTTAAAGAAAAATGAATTTATAAGTCGTCTAAATTACGAAAATATCTCTAAATTAAAGATTAATCCATTTCTATAAAAATCTTGCTCCAATAATCTTTTGGAGAAGGGAAAAAATCACTTCTTTGTTAGACCACATAATTATAACATCAAATATATTAAACACATGTAATTATATATATATTTTATTGCATTATTTATAAAAAAAAATAAATTATTAAATAAGATGATTCGTATAGAATTATAATCTTAATTTGCACTTTTTCTACGACTTAGGTTTGATTAATACCACTCTGTGTTCTTTTATTATTTATTTTTGAAATATTGGTAAGAATCACTGTAATGTGGATAATAAATAATAAGTATTTAATGAAATTTATGAATATAGGTCATGGTAAAAAATTTCAGATAATCATAATTGAAGATACAAAGCGGTTTTCTTAATGACGAAATAGATGAGCAAAAAATTGTCGTTGGGCGTTTTCCCTTTTAGTCCTATGACAACAAAGACAGCGGAAGATATGTCATAAATACGTAAAACTAATTTTCGGTAAGTAAACAGAGATTCTCACTTACGTTTAGTATTTCATTACAGAGAAATTATTACAAATGAAGATCAATTTACTTAAAAGGTTTTTCGAAGACATTTTATGATGCTGGTATAAGAGATAAATAATTTTAAATTTCAGTTCCTCAGTTGAGATATATAAGACAGAAGCGGTATAATTAAGGGAATATATAGAGATGTACACATAGAGTTCTAAACAACGTAATGCAAACAGGATTCTAAAATTTTGTATGATATTTTTAAAAGCATATTAAAAGAAATAGTATTTCATTATAAATGCAAAAGAATGGAGGACGAATAGTATTCGAAATAAATTAGTATCTTTCTTTTGGCAACCACCAATACGATAAACTCAATGAAATAAAAAATGATATCAAAGGTTGACCAGAAATTCCACAACACAAAACTTTCGAACTCTTTACGCTGAATGAGTCATTTTCTTAACGAGCTCACTTTTTTTAAACGAGTTCAATTTATCAACCTTCACCTAAAAAGACTAACCAGTCGTTATGACTCGATGAATTCGCTCAGCCAAATCATTAAAGTAGTTAAAGACAAGACATTAAAAAACATGTAAATTATTCTTAAACAATATTTTCCAAATAAAAAATATTAAAATATAATAGACATTCGAGTTAAATATTTATTTACAGAAACTAATTGGGTTAAAAAGTTTATGAAATTACTAAATATATTCTAAAATTTACGAAATAGAAAAGTAAATAACAATTTTTCTTGAAAATTAGGATCTCCGCAAAATGAAAATTTTAGTTAATACAGCTGTATTTCTCAATGAATATTACAATTTGAATTAAAATTTTCCGCAGTAAAAATAAAAAACTAATATTTAAAAAAACTGTACAGTAAATATATATTAAAACTTCAATTATTTATTTCTTCTAATGCTAATTTATAAATTGCTTTTCTGTGTTTGCCATTCACAAATTTAAATTCGTCTTTTCCAGAAATTGATATTATTACAAAATTAATGACAAAATAAATCCAAAAAAAATTTTTCAGCAATAAATAATTTGAGTTTAAAAAATTAATAAAATAACAACTGAATATAATTTTGAAAATCATTTTGTGTTGTTGTTGTTGTTGTCGTGTGCCAGCCAGGCTGGCAATATGGGGTGCGCTGCTCCTCTTTTCCAACTGAACCATATTTGGTGTGGAGTTCGACTTCCTCAGTACACACATGCCATAGGTACCCGTATCATTTTGTGTGATGATAGTTTATGATGATAAGCACCTTTATTTTTATACGCATCATTAAAAAAGGTTTAGAAATAAACATTTTTACCAACAGTTGACGTAAATGTTTTAAAAATTATTTAAATACGTGTTAAACTTTTAAGTAGAAGACTCTAGTGCAAAGAACAACGATTTTTTTTATGCCAATTATGCCCTTCGTGAACTGCGCGTCGTTGTCTCACAAAAAATCCGTTTAATTGAATGTTTACACCTACTTGCTTATTGTCTCAGACTTACTGGCAGACATTCAAGTTAATTTTGAAAAAAGAAAAAAAAAACTTTGGAAAGGAGGACATACCTTCCGAAATTAGAGCCAATTCTTATCTCTTAAAATGACAGAAATATTCGAAATTTAATTGGATCTTAAAATCGTACAAACAAATCGATGATGTAATGTTTATAAAAGCATGATAAGCCGCATTCTTATTATTGTAATTATTAAAAGTTCATATATATATATATGGTAGAAAATACCATTCAATAACATTTTTATGAGATTATAATAAAAACACAGTATAAATACATCAATTTTAAATTATTAGTTATTTGAAAAATGTCACGTTTAATTGATTGTTCTTGTAATTTTTGTTTATTTTAAAATCTTAAAGAAAACATATATTAAATACAAAAAAAATAAATTGGCAGGATTTAATTGGACATTGAGGAGTGTTCAAGCTTAACAATATTATCCTTGCTACTTTAAGTCTGATAAGGCTCAATGACGACAGTTGTATAACATTCAATAAATACATAAATAAAACTAGATCAACAAACCCCAACACCAAATGACAGAAGTTTTTTTAAGATAAGTAATGAAGTAAATGGTTCCATTACTTTTAATTTGGACGTCACAAACTGGACAAAACGCTATTAGCCTACATGGTGCTAATACCATTTAGCGGCAATTTTGAGTACTGATATAATTTAACAAATACGAAAATAGTCTCAGATTATCCGACAAATAATTTCCTACAAAATAAAAATTCATCATTTTTATTTTCACAAAAACATTTTTTTTTTCAGTACCTATACTTACAAAAAAAGAATGCAATTTCAGCCACAGGAAAAGAGAAAGTTTTCTCGCCGACTGGTAATCATAATTGATGGGCCTACAATGGGATCTTTATATGTATCTCCACAACTTTTGCTGCTGTTTTTTAAAAATAACAAATGAGTAACAGATTTTTGGGTGGGTTATGGTTTTCACCATTCATATAAGAAATCATTAAAACGCAACATCAAAGGTTTTCATTTTATGTTAATGTTGTACAATTAAGAAATATACATTCATTAAGAATAAAAATCTCGAACAGAAAAGTTTTGGTTAAACATAAATTATTGAATATATATATATATATATATATATATACATATATATATATATATATATATATATATATATATATATATATAATAAGATTAAAATACATGTTACGTAAAAATGCAGCATAATAATTTTAGCTCATATATTGTAATAATATTAAAAATCCCCTAGCTTTCTAAGTTGAATTTTTAAACAGCCACAATTCGTAAAAAGATCATTTTAAAATAGATTGATAAAAAAGTTTATATTATACACTCACATCAGAAACAGTTTGTTAAAAATATAAAATTTATATTTATTAGTTAAAGCGTAACTAATTTGTTTTTTCAAAGTGAAAGTAAATTTACTTTTATAGCTTCATATATTAATTCAATTTTAGGAAAGAGGCTTTTGGAAAATATTTGTCCCCAATAGCTAAATAGGAGAAATTCTGATTTTGGTTTTTAGCATGAGTAGTCGAATTGAGCCCGTCTCGCGCAATTTTAAGCTAGAGACAGGAAGCCGAGAAGTTGAGCGTTGATTCAGCGTGGGGCAATGTGCCCTTGTAAAGGAGGAACGGAAGGAGCAGCGCGAAGAGTGGGCGGGGAGTTTAAAAATAAATTACAGCCTACCCAGCTTTTCCCGAGAAAGAGGAAAAGGCCCATTGTGAATGACAGATTTAAGATGAACAAAAAGACGCGGTTCAGAAAACGATACATTATTTCATGGAAAACTTTATAAGAAAGTTGAGTCGGATTAAACAAGACAATTTAGTAGTGCAAAATATCAGTGCGATTAAATTTTGTTTTTTGCAGCCATTGGAAAAATATTAAAAAAAAATGATGTGTTTATTTAGATATACCTGTCACAGTTATATATACTTATAAGTATAATTGCAGGCAGTAAGATTTTCTTTGAAAAGGCTATAAACTATATGATAAGTCTATAAACTTATGTAAGCTTATATAGACTTAGAAAAATAAATATTAATTTTTCTAAGTCTATAAACTTATGTAAGTTTTTACTTAATCAATCAAAGGATCAGAAATATTTTTTCATTAATTGCATGGAAGATTCAGACACAGAGAAATTTTTTATAATAGTATTTTCAAATCTATATAAGACAGATTAGTTAAATATAATTATAGATTTTGTGATTTGGAAATATAGTAGCAATTGTTTTCATGAATTTCTATTATTTACGAACTAATGATTGGTCACTAACATGATCTAATAGACTCAAAGTTCATAGAAATGAGCATCTATTATAGTCCACAAGTTTACATATTTAATTTAACGCATAAACATTTTTTATTAAATATACATGTATACTAATAATTATAGTATACTGGAATATAAATATATATGTTTATATAATTTATATTTCTTAAAAGAACTAAAAGACCGATGAATTTTTAAAAGTTAGGAAACTGAAGCATATTAATTAATATTAAATATGAAATAAAAACACTAATTTAATGGCCAATTCTTAGTAACGTTTCCCATTTATAATTGTGAAAAAAACAATTTCTCATACACAATTATTGTCATCAATCATTGCCAATCTTTCACTTTGAATATTATTCATCATTCAATTACATATAGGGCGTTTATAAGACGATGCAGCTAAGAGCTTTTATTTATTCTTGGGACGAATTATTAATATCTAGAACTGAAATCATTGAAAACGATTTATTTAAAATTATTCTTAGAATATAATTGCTAATACTTTCAAAGTTCATCAAAAAATAATAAATTTAACAAGAAATCTCTCACTCAATCAATCTAGATGAGTCATTCGGTAAAGATAGAAAGGATGAGAAAAATCAAGTTTTCTGATAAGAAGATATCTCTAGAACTTTTTTATTTTCAAGCACCAAAGGAGAAACACTTTGATAGAATTTTTTTTATCTTAAAAAATGTTTACATTTTGGTAAGCGTTAAGAATGACAGAGTCATGTGTTTTTCAAAGATTGAGTGATGAAATATATGAAAAAAACCAAGTTTGGCAAAAATAAAAATAAAATTCAAGATATTGAATCAGTTTTCATAAAAGTATATTTGTATACATATAAAACAATTTATTTCTCATGAAATATTTAGAATGAAAATTATAAAATATATACACATATATATTTTTATTGTGTATAAAAACAAATTTTATACACAATAAAAAGAATCTTTAATAAATACTTTTAATAAAAAGATATAAAATTCCGAAAACTAATAACAATTTAATGAATAAGTGACAAATATTTGAAATAACTCCGTTTTCGAATGTAATAAGACATTATATACTTCGTAAGTATTTTTTTTAACTTTTTTTTTTTTACGGAGATAATCGATTTGTTAAATGAAACATTCACAAACATATTACGCACATAGATAACAATATATTCTACTGGAAGAAAGGCCAAAATATAAACAGTTAAAGATAATTTACAAAATAAAACATGTAAAAATATTAATCATGAAGATTAATTTAAAAATCCTGGAAATTTTTTGGGATATATATATATATATATATTGTAACTAAATTATATATATTATTTTTGATAGCGTTTTAAATTTAATGGAAAAATTAAAAATATTTCAAAAGCACAGACAATTTGTTAAATAAAGAGAGAAATACGCCTATTTCTTATGTTCCAGCTATATTTTGAAGTACAATTTATTTTTTGTCTCATAATATTAGTTTTAAATTAATAAACTACAAAATTTAATGTCTTACAAAAAAAAAGTTAACAAAGCATTATGAAATAATAGATATGTAAATTTTTTTAAATTAAATACATAAGATTATTTATTTAATTAAACGTAATCCACCAATATTTCGTTAAAAATATACAGTGAAAGAATACAACACGTGTAGTCCATATGTTGGCATATTCCTCAAACAAAAACGTGCAGAAAAAGTTCCTATTAAAGGGAGTTATTTTTAGACTGTGAAAACTCAGGCGGTTTCTCGCGCAAAAATATGTAGAAAATATATCAAAATAAAATATTTTAGGATAAGTTAACCTAGTTACTGGAAACATTTTGAAATGTAAGTAAATGATAATAGATTAACAATTAAGGAGCTACATAATTCCAAATATTTGTATCATATTTATAAAATAAATAGGTAAATTCATGTACAATATGTTCTTTGAACCTGTGATTCCATCTTTAAAAATATTATGAGTCACATTACTTTTTAGATTAAGCATAAAAGCTGTGAAATATAATAAAAATTGCATTTAATTATGAATTAAAATTTACAAAATAACTTGACATTAAATTTTTGTAACATAATTCATAGATATTTTTTGCAAATAATGAATTTTAACCTGAAGCAGTTTAGATTACTTTTAAAGTAGTCATTTATTAATCTGTAAAGAAGAGTTCTTGGTAGTTATGATTTTTATATTTAACATAATAAACTCTTTGATTCAATGCTTTAAAATTAAATAAATGTTTATCTTATTCATAAAATCCCAAATAATGTGTTACAGATCTATACTGATGGCAACATGGGTGATGGTGCTTTTCATAAAAAAGGGAAGTGGCATGCATTGAGGTCTGAATATGAAGTCCAAACCACAGCTCAGTTTTCGGGTAAAATTTATTGTATTGAGAAGGTTTTGAAATTTGCATTGCTGAGAGTGAGAATACATATATCTGAATTCCAAGTGATAATTGAAGAAGCTTTATTCAGTATATAAGTAGAGGCCTGGTAACAGAACGGCAATGAGTACTGTCCAACTCTTAAATTACTTGAGTGCCAATACTAAAAGGTTTTTCAGTAGGTACCTTCTCTCATGAATGTTTTCAAGAATGTGATTGCAGAAGGTCTGGATTGAGTAGGCAGTCATAATTATTTTATTTATAGTGGCTGCCTTTCTTTCTCAGAGATTGTCACTCTGGTCAAACAAGATATTAGCTCCTCTTGGAGGTAGACCCCAGAGTGATATGAAAGAAACTATCCTGCTGCTGCTTTGATTGAGGCAAGGAAGAGCCAAGATCAAAAGGTTCTTGCTAGATTTTCCAACTGTCACACTCGAGCTGAATGGGATGAAGCAGGTCTTAAAATTTACCCTCTTTGTGGTCCGAATTGCAATGTGACCCAAGACACCCCTCCCAAATCTTAGTTTATATTAGTTGTCATGAGAACTTGTTGCTCTGTAGTCCTGTTATAGTTATTCATTGTTTAAAAACACATGGGTTCATGGACATGACTAAATGTTTCTGTGGCTCAAGTCCGGTAAGAAATAGCATCGAACTATCTTTCTGATATATATGAATAATTAATTTTTTTAAAAACTGCATCAAAAGTATCCGTCAATGAGTGTTGCAAAACACGCATAAAAAGGCCTTCCGAAACATTTCCAATTTTTCTAAAACTTAGATATTGTATCTGAATAAATAAAGTAAAAATTATTACTCTTATTTTAAGAGTTTTTGATTATAAAGACAAAGGCATTGAGTCAAAGACAAAGGTTTTCCTCTGTCTTTATCAACAAGTAAATCACAACAAACTGTTACGCAAATTTTTCCTTTGTAGGTCGAAACTTGCAAAGATTTGATGGTCAACGTTTACACGTCTTCAAATGAACTAATATATCGAAAAACGTATAAAAATGACTTTAAAACAGTTATGGACTGAAAAAGTTTAATGTTATGGACAAATAAAAAAAAGGCCACGGTGAAACATTTTAATTTTGAAAGACCACGTAGCTTAACAAAGTGAAATATATCAGACACAACAAGCGTTTCAAAGATAAAGTCATATGATGACATTGGATCAAGTTTAACCACAAAACAGCACTTTCTAATTTGATAATATGAGCAGAGCATCTGAGAATCCAGATTATCAGCTCTATATAAATTGTTCACCTTTATGGTATGGAGAAAGAAATAACAATACACTGATTACTGAATTCCTGAGTTATCTGTGATTGACGAGAATTTCTACCAATTTAAGAATGCATGAACATATTATAAGAAATGTATATTCATGTAGGAGATAATGCAATTCGTCTAAAGTGTCTGTCATCCATGCATAATTTGACACCAAGTAGTAGTCAGCTTAAGGATGTTTGTTGTAAGGCATCTTTGTTCTTACATCGAATCTTTACTTTAAAAAAAAAAAAAATTCAATGACAGAGAGACGTATTTACATGTTCTAAAAAGAAAGGCCGGGAAAACTTTCACAAGTGGCGACTCCAACAACATGGGATGAATTTGGTTCTGAACATTTAAAAAAATTTTGATTGTATGTAGTCTATTGATTCATTAGAAAAAAAAAACATATAAAACAGACACTAAAAGAATAAATTAAAACAATTATGGAAACAAAAAAATATAGCAACAAAACTGTTTCTTAAATTATGAGCATGTTAAAAATTTATTTTTTAAAATCATTTCTGTTTTATGAAAGAAGAAAAATGGTTAATTTAATTGCTTGTAATTGAAAACTCAAGCAAAAAAAATGTCATTTTAATTTTTGATTCCGATATTTCAATAAAATAAAAAATGTGATTTCTCTATAATTATGAGAAATATTATAGAGAATTTATCATAATTATAGAGAAAGCAAATTGTTTATTTTATATTTATTAACAATATTTGGTAAGCATATAATAAAAAAAGAATTCTGCAGTTTTAATACTGACATTAAAATAAATGAGAAATAAGGAAAATTAGAAAATTTCTCATTAATTTATTTTCTTTTAAAGTAAAAAATACAAAATATAAATAAAAACTTAAAGAATGTAGATGAATTTAAAGCTATAGTTTTAAAATTTATCAATGTAACAAAAATATAAGTTTTATACAATAAACATCTGCACGACAAATAAAATTTCATGTTCTTAAATTTGTTGAAATATTCTTCCTCAAAAGATGTCTTTGATTTATCTTTATATACTCGTGAAAGTCTGTATAAATATTGAATAATAATAACTATTATTATCTCTACTTAAGTAAAAACTGTAAAAAGATGTAAAGAAAGCTCCACTTTTCAACACTGTTAATAATCCTGAGCACCTGTTCAATGTAAGTAAATTCAATTGTGTTGTAAAGATAAGCTTCAATAGGAAACGTGGCATAACTAGATGGAGAACGATCCGAGTGAAATCTGGCACCAAGGTTGAAGGATATGCTTCAAAATACCAGTCAGCTTCCGTCATCTTGTAAAATGACATAAACAGTAGGTAATCCCCCTCCCTTTCGTGACCTTGCTTTTGTTCTTTCTGTGACTTGCGTTTGTGTGTGAACTCACTTTATTTCCTTTTGTCTTAAGATCGTGCAGTTCAGTGCTTAAAAAAATATAACTGAGATGAAGTAATAGTAAAATGTATGGGTATGTCTAGCCATAAAAATATAAACTCAGAATTTTAAGATTAAATTCCTTGCTTGTAAATATATTGTAGTTTTACATATGAACAATAATTCAAAATATAACTCACAAAAATGATAAGAACAGAAATGTTACTGTTCAATTTAATGGAGAAGTTAAAGTTTAAATTAAAGGAAAACTTGTGCCAAAAAAATATCTTAGGTTATTTCTAAGTAATGATGAAAAATAATACATATATAATTAATGTGCATCATTTAATTATTTTTAATACTTCAAAAATTCTTGATATTTCCCAATGGAAAATTGAATTTGATTTAATACAAAAATTACATCAGCTATTTACAACTGAAATTTTATCATTTTAAGTCAAATTGTTCCATATAAACTTGTTAGTTTCCATATCTCCAATTAGAGGTTTACTTCTATCAATAATAATTTTTTGGAAGATGTAATATATACTTATCAGTTATTATATATTTAATTTAGACGTTTAATACTCGGTACAAAAAAAATGTAATATAAAAATCCTCATTGTAAATCAGAAATCATTCAAATTTTAAATGTGTAATGATTTAATAAAAATATAAAATAACATTAACAATTATTTAAGTAATGGGGATTACATAATTTTATATAAGGAGTGATTTTGTAGATGCATCATAGAAAATTACGGTCGAAAAATTACTTATGTGTTAAATATTTTTAAAATAGAAAATCGATAATCACAATAAAAATATGAAGCTATTTTCTCTTTACAAAAGGACTCTTTACTGGACTTTACTTTTTCCCCCAAAAAAATTAATTATTTATATTAATGTAAAAAAATATTTCTGTGCTCAATATTTCTTAAAAATTTTTAGTTGACTGAAATTTAATAGCGAGCTACTTTAGTAATAAGAATAACAAATTTTAACTGATTGACTTTCATTTAGCATCACAAAATTTTAAGAACTCTCTCAAAAATACAATGTAGACCAAAATTGTTTGTCTTTGTATTTATATATTTAAAGAAGAATTATTTTCAATATTTATGAAATATTCTAATTTAAGATTCTGAAAACTGAAATTTTAATAACTGTGTAATATTAATAATTTCGAGGTGAAAAAATAATAACAGTAAAATCGAACAGTGATTAATTAAAATATTAGTACAAATTTTAAATTCTAAAAAAAAAAAATCTATAAAAGCAATATTTTAAATTAAGTAACTTAAAAATTAGGAATTAATTCTTGAAACGAGAACATTAAATTCATCCCACACAACATAATACAACTGTTTATTCAACTTATCAGCTAATTAAACACACCTGTCTGTTGACGTTTGTTTCTCGGCCTTGCTCAAGGCTGATTATGGAAATGAGTCAAAAGAGAGTCCAAAGGTGTCATTTAGACTATCTTCTAAAATTACAAAATGAACAGATGCGTTGCTACAACAACCACAGTTGGGAGATAAGAGTTTTGGAATCAGGAAAAAATGTCTTCTTTGATCAATGTATCAACCGAATGGCGAAAATATAAAATTGAACGGAAGTGTGTGTGTGTAACGGCAGAAACTTCAGTTTTTGGTTAAGAGAAAGTGGTGAATTGTCATAATTTTGAACTTATTTAATTATGAATAAAAATGCATAAGTTTATTTACAGATTAATTTCTATTTCAAAATCTAAGTACAAAAATTATAATTATAAATAAAAATAACCGAAAACAGACTTAATGAAATATATTAATTTCTATTTCAAAGCCTAAGTACAAAAATTAGAATTATTCAATAAAGATAGCCGAAAATAGACTTACGTTTTTAATTAATATTCATTGTAAATTAAAAAAAACTAATTTCTTAAGGTATCTTTAAACTCTTGCCAATTGCATTTACAATTCATGGGTTTCAGTCCCTAGGATAAAATAATACTGAAAATTGTTATGACATAGTTTGCAGGGTAATCCTACTTAAAATATTTCTGGTGGGTTCGTTCTTAAATGTATGAAAGCACATTTTTTCAATACGAAAATATTGAAAAAATATTTTCGCCAAACATTCTGTACACAATAATCTTAATTATAATAAACTATTTCTCAATCTTTTGTTGTAATTAACAAAATTTACCTGTAGGAATACTACACACATATACATTGAGAAAATAATAACAGGTCAATAAATCCATATATATAAGTTGATAATACACTACGAATTATAAATTAAAGGTAAATTCCATTTTCCTGTTTCATTATTTGTCAATATTTACTTAATTTTTCAACTTTACCTAGTTTTTTTAAGGAGAAACAAAGATAAACGTGAGGTTTTTTCAAAAAAAAAAAGAAAAGAAAGAAAGAAAGAAAGAAAAAGAAAGAAAGAAAGAAAGAAAAAAAAGAAAAGAAAAAAAGAAAGAAAGAAAATAAAAATAAATAAAACGTGGAGAGCGAAATATAATTAAAAATACCTTAAATAGAAGCACAGATGTGTATCTAAGTTGATATTTCAAAGTAATTATCCATCAATTACTTTTCAATATGTAATAATTTTAATAGCACAAATTTATGCTATTAAAATTATTACATATTGAAAAGTAATTTTGAAAAGTATATTGAAAAGTATTTTGCCTATTTAAATGGAATTCAGATTTGTTTAACAATTTATGTATATAAAACAGTTATTAAAATTATGATTGTTATAAACACTAAACTAAACAAAAATTTGATTCTAGTTTCTTACTCAAAAAATTTGTTTTATATGCATTTATTTAACCACGGAATGACATATAAATTTAAAGTTGAAACATTCAAATAGCTAAAATAATATGCATTTATGCTAATGAAAATTGTACAGTTAAAAATTGCTCTGCAAAATCGAAGATGATAAGTAAAGAAGAATATTTATATCTGTAATAGATTAAATAAAACCAGCAAAAATAAAATGAAATTAATCGATTAAATTAGTCTTACAGCAATAATATTTAATTAAATTATATAAAACCGTAACACTAACTTATAGCACATGACTATATCGAAAGAAATAGGCATGGATGAAATTTTCTTTCAGCACTTTTGATATCCGTAAAAAACGTTTACTTTTACTAAATATGGTAGTTAAAACTTGCTTGAAAAAATTGTATTCTAATATAAATGCAATTGACAAATACAGCTTTATTAAAGTGAATATTAACCTAGTATCTCATGTAATTATTATTCTTATTTTATAATAATGTTAGAAAATAACCTAAAAAATTATATTTTTCTTTACACAAATAACTAATTTTAAGTTATTTATATTTATATATTCTTTCGACATATACCTCCTGTTAATTTCGAATAATGATAGAAAAAAAATTAATAAGAACAGCTTGCAACTAAGAGAATAAAAATAAAAATAGAACACTTTAGAACTTCATTAATTCAAAATTTTTCTGTAAAATAAATTTTTAAACAGTAAATCGTATTTAAAGTATTTGCGAATAAACATACAGTATATTATGAAAATATTAATCCTTCGTTAGAATGCTTAAAATGTTTAAATGTCGATTTATTTTCAGCTGAAAAATGTTGTAAAATAATATGAATCACTGTAAAATTAGCTGCATTGATAAAAACTTAACTAAATATGATTTTATATTTGGAATTTTTTGTCATAATTTTGAGCAATCATTGCATTTTTTGAGTAACAAATGATGATTTTGAATATTTAAAACGAATATATGTAATATTAATAAATTTATCCACACAAATGTACTCTGTGTTTACAAATATACAAAAATTAGTAAATTATTTAGTATAAAAGTAAAATCATAAAAGCAAATATATTCTTACTTCTAATTATTCCAAAGAAAATCCAAATTAAATAGGATATTAATTTTTTAATATCGCCTTAAATAAAAACCAAAACCATTCACATATATTGAAATTCCATTGCACATAACGATAACACTATGATGCCACTGCGTCTATTAAATATTAATATCAATTTTCGGATTTTCTTTTCGAATCAAATTTATGAAGGACGTCGTTACCGTTCAACTGCTTACGAAGAACTTGTTATTTCGAACTTAGTGAATCACCGCTCAGCGCGATTGCGTTACAAATGAACACATGCATCGCGAGGTTGCAATTTTTTGGCGACGCATAACGTCGTACTTAGCCAAATACATCGCCAATCTTCCAATTATGAAAAAAGAAATGGTTTATATATTTCGGTCTGAGATCGATGGTGCTGAATTTTACACACAAAAGGCAAATAAATGCCTCAAAAGTATTGTTGATTATATATTAACGATTCAACTGTATCAAAATTTGAATAAGAAATTTAAAAGTGGATGTTCTTGATTTTTTAGAAATACGCAATATATCATTCATTAAAATATAATTATCTTAATGAAATTATTATTTTTTTTGGGGGGGTTAGGGGAATATAGGATATCATCTAAACAATTCTATTTTGAAATAATCGATTTAAAAAGCAGTGTAGGATTTGTATTGATTTAACCATTTGAAGTGCATGTAAACACTTTAGAACTTTTCACCAGGAGAAGGAAGATAACAAATAAAAACCCTAATGAAGAAAAAATAGATAACAATGGTATGACAATGCAGATAAACGTACTTTAAACTTTATCTGGATTCATTCCAGAAGCTTTAGTCAGAGACAAAAACAAAATGAGCAAAATGGTTTCTTTGCTGGAAAAAATTACTCTGAATAAAGAAATTCTCGGTTTTCTTTATAAAAGTGAATAGATTGTAATTATCATTTTTGTTTAAATGGTAAGATATTTAATGAAATTAGGTTGGAATACATTATAATAATATAATATGTGATTAAATATATTCTTTAGTAAATTTGTTATTCATTACAAACATAAAGATGATAGCTTCCAAAAACAATTACGAATAAAATACAAATTCATAATACTCTAATTAAATAAGCTTTAAAATACTGATACTCGAAATAATGAATACTGAAAGAAAGACATGTGTACGTCTAAGTAAAATATCATTTTAAAAGAAGGAAATGCTAAAAATAATTTTTATAATAAAACTTTTAAATTTTAAATAACTCAAAATGTTCAAATTATGCACATTTTTATATTATTTGTTAGTATAAAGGAACTGTACAGGTTAAATATTTATAATAAGTTGATTATATTTCTATTTAGTGTTAATAATTTTGAAAAACGCAGCTAATTTTTTTTCTTATTTTTCTTAAATAATAATAAAATAAATAAAAAGATAAATTAACTTAAAATTACTAATATAGTATGGTTTTTGAATATTCCTAATGTAATCATTTTTTATTGTTATATTGATTTCTGTATAAAATCATGTATTTTGTCGTTTAAATATGGAATTAATACTGCAAATAATCTGACTTTGTGAATTATAATTTAAAATTCAATTATAATTAAATTTTTCTTATATGAATTTCTTTTTTAAAACAAACTGTTCAGTCGTTCTTCAAAAGTCTGTTCAGTCGTCGTTATATATATATATATATAATCACCTACATATATGTATGTATGCAATTATTTTAAACATTTATAACTCTTTCAAGTACCAATAATGACGAATTTCATTATTCACATAATTTCCTTACTCTTCTTCGGTTGTATCATGCTTGTTGAAAATGAAATAAAATAGCGAATTCTATGATATTCCATTCTTGTCATACGATAAGCAGTATTAGCTGTCTGCATATTGAAATATTTGTCTTATCATTTGAATCACAGCTGTGCAAACATAAACAATTGACTGGCGAAGACAGACTTCCTGTGAGGGGAATGTGAAGTCCTTTTTGTGAATGCCGTCGAGACGGTAGTCCATGAATTATTGTTCAGCTACAGGAAAGGAAACAGATAAAATTCCAATCTCTTGAAAGTTTACTTTTGCTTAGATGATAAGCTGGTTAATTATGTAGCTGATTATTCACCTTGAAGGTACTCAAAACAAGAAAACACTCATTCATAAGGAGCTCGGATATCTTTTAATGCTCACAGAAAAGATTTAACATCCAGTATAGATAAAATGAAAGCGGACCCGCATCGGAAGGTAATGTTTCATATATTCTTCATTCGGAATTTCAATTTGCTTAATGAAAGGTTTAACCAAATGCAGACATATTTATCAGGAATGTATGTGTGTATCATACATATTTATCAGGAATGTATATGTTGATCAGGGAAATAAAATTTTAAACAAATTCTTAGAACCCAAAATTCTAATAAAAGTGAAATGTTAAGAACCCCGCTTTCACAACAAGTAATTTTAGAAGTTTCTAAAAAATAATAGAATTAAATTGTTAACAAGTTAACTTAAACAATAATGTAATGGCAACAATGAACCAATTAACGTGAGCTAAATTTTGGAGATTTGTAAGATAAATTCCTAAGTTCAAATTTCCAATGACAACTTTTAGAAAACTCCTGTAATTTAAGAGAGAAAAGTACTCTAGAAGAACTAAAAATTCAATTAAGTACAGTTATAAATTTGCAGTGTGTGTGCCCCGAACTTTAAAATTGATTATTTGGTAATCTATGAAGAAGTCCAATATATTAGGCTGGGGAAAAAGAAATACATTATTTTTACGTGAACTTTTGTAACTTCTTTCAGATTCGCTTTAAAAAAAGGTTTAAAACAGTTTTCATGTAGATTTTTAGGTCTTGTGCGAAGCTACGACTGCTGACATGCTGTTAAGTTTGATAATTTTTGATATTTTATAGACATTCTCGACGATGTTGTATCCATGCGAGGTGCATCTTTAGCACCCAAATACCCAAACGGAATCGACGAAACCAAAATTGTGCGTAACTGGTTGTTACAGTCATATATAGGACGATAAACACCTTTCACATTTTTAGCCACCTGGTTTGCATTTTCGCCATTATAAAAGATAAACTAAAATGTATCGAAATTTCTGTTTGTTGTCTTCTATTTTTAAAACCTTGTACTCATAACTGAATTAATCAAACAAAAATCCACAAGAGAATATTTTAGTGTCAAATGTCACCTTTCCAATGAGCATAAATTTGAAATTGTTTGATAGATACCTCACGAGATAGCGATCACTACAGACGTCTACCGAAAAAATAATGGATAACTTTTTTCCCAACCTAATATATCTCAGATATAAGATATTAACACAAAAATTCTGGAATAAATTTTAGAGGTATGCTGAGAGAATGAGATACGTCCAAAACAATATAT